>VXBS01002824.1:30011-61100 GCA_013400255.1 Sitta europaea | reverse complement strand
GCCCGCGGCGGCCCGGGCTCGGTGACCCGCGGGGCTCGGTGACCCGCGGGGCTCCGTTTGCCTCTCCGTGTGCTGCAGCGCAGAGCGCTGGGCTGCCGGCCCCGAGAGACAGCGTGTTTGCCGTGCGCCACGGTCACGGGATCACGGATTCCGTTAGGTTGGAGAAGACCTCTGAGTTCTGGAGTCCAGCCCCGGGCTGAACAACGCCTTGTCAACCACATCATGGCACTGCGTGCCGCCTCCAGACTTCCCTTAAACACCGCCGGGGACGGTGACTCCACCACCTCCCTGGCAGCCCATCCCTAGTGTCTACTCGCACTTTCTGCGAAGGAATTTCCCCTAATGTCCAACCTGACCCTACCCTGGAAGAGAGCAGCGAGGCAACGCTGCATCTCAAGGTACTTCTGACTTCGGGGATGCTTTTTACAGACTAATTTATCAAATTCAAGCTCCTGATCTTTTTCTCCAGGGAACCTGCAGGGGCCAGGGCTTGGTCTGGAAGCCTCAAGGCTCTAGGAGAAGGGCAGTAGCTGGCGGCCTCTCTGGGGTGTGCCCGAGCTGATGGAAGGAGACTCCTAAAGCCAGAACTTGTTGCTCCTCTGTCGAGGTGCAAATCGCACTTTTCCATTCTCACCTTCTTTACTATGAGGCATCTCTGGGGCATATATATTTCTCCTTAGCCATCCTCTTTCTCCCCAGGTCTTACCTAAATATAAAACATAATGTGCTGTGCCTCCCCTGGAGGGGAGGGTGAGAAAAAGAGCAAATGGTGTGTGACAGAGGAGAGCCACATCACACAATTCTCAGTGACACCAGATATGACGGTGATAGAACTGAACAGGAAGAAAAACAGAAGCTCTGGACCGGCTCACTCTGTGCCAATCTCCTCTTGTTCATTTCCTTTCTGAGATAAACAACCCAAATCGTTTTGATCTCTCTGTGAGTGAATTTGCCATGCCCCTAATCAGCCCTTTCTGAGAAGGGCTTACTTGAACTGCAGACAGTATTCCCAGAGAGGCCACGCTAGTGATTTACATAATAGCATTATCATATTTTCCATATTATTCCCTCCTTCTTCCTTCTGCATGCTAATATTTTGTGTATGCTTTTTTTAACCTGCAGCCACTCTCAGAGTCAGGGTTTGTGTGACATCCATATTATTTCTTGGCTTGCTAGAGAACATCTGGAGCTTTATAATTCTTATGTGCAATTCATTTTCCCTCTTCTGACCTTGCACATACCCTTGATGTGATCCTGTTGATCCTTGGCAAATATGTGGTGTTCCCCATTTGCCACATTTGCATTTTACTCAGTCTTTTTTGATCTCTTTAAGAGTCAATAGCTTTGAGTCATCTTTTAAAAATGTTTGGTATATCGCTCATCTTCGCTTCCAGATCATCAGTTCATATACTGGGCAATCCAAGACCTCGGAGGTAGCATTTATATCCCCTACTCTTAACCTGCTGCCAGAATGAAAATCGATCTTTGAACCTTCCTCCCGGCTTCCCGCCTCCTCCTAGGGTTGCTAATCCTCAGAAATACTTCCCTCCTCACAAGCGGGCTCTGTCACCCCTGGGCAGGTGTGCTGATGAGCCCAGTCTCCAAAACTCCCAAGCCTGCAGCAAAACTTGAGCAGCCACAGAACGCGTGGCAAGCCCCGGGTGCCTGCCGGAGGGATGTGCGGGTCAGGCCGAGCAGTGACGGACTCCCCTGCTGCCCTCCTGCCACGGCGGGCACAGCGCTGCCACCTCGCTGAGCGCCCCCTCCCCAGCCCGGCCCCCTTGGGTTGTGCCTGTTTGGTGTTTCTCGCCGTTCTTTCCCCCCCAGGCTGGCTGCCAGCTCCCGGGCCCCTCGCCAGCAGCTGCGTGTGCGCCTTGTGAGCTCCTCCACCCACACTGTGCAGTGTCTCCGAAGTGCCCCGGCCCCTGCGGGGACATGGCTGCTGTGCCCGCGGCCCCTGGGGGCTGCCCACGCCTGCATCGTGTGGGCAGGGCCCTCCCCCTGCCCCTTCCCTCCTGCCGAGAGCAGGGCAGCGCTCCACTGCCGTGCGAGTGCCCGGCCTCTGGTGACATGCTGGGGGTTATAAATGTGGGCTCTGCCTTGGACAGTGATCCCCCCTGCCTCCAGGGCTTCCCAAACTGCTGACCCACTGCACACAGCTGGTGGGACCCACCCAGCACCCCCAAAGACTTGTGCTGCCCTGAGGGCCCCAGCCCTGTTGCCTGGTGGCTTCTTTGCCCATGGACTCACTGAGAGTGGGGTTCCCCCCTATGATTCTAGCCTGTGTCCCTGTATGAACGGGAATTTACCTGCCCTGTGTTCTGGACACAGGGCCAGGTGCAGGCAGAGAGGATGGAGCAGACCTTTGCTGTNCTTGTTCATTTCCTTTCTGAGATAAACAACCCAAATCGTTTTGATCTCTCTGTGAGTGAATTTGCCATGCCCCTAATCAGCCCTTTCTGAGAAGGGCTTACTTGAACTGCAGACAGTATTCCCAGAGAGGCCACGCTAGTGATTTACATAATAGCATTATCATATTTTCCATATTATTCCCTCCTTCTTCCTTCTGCATGCTAATATTTTGTGTATGCTTTTTTTAACCTGCAGCCACTCTCAGAGTCAGGGTTTGTGTGACATCCATATTATTTCTTGGCTTGCTAGAGAACATCTGGAGCTTTATAATTCTTATGTGCAATTCATTTTCCCTCTTCTGACCTTGCACATACCCTTGATGTGATCCTGTTGATCCTTGGCAAATATGTGGTGTTCCCCATTTGCCACATTTGCATTTTACTCAGTCTTTTTTGATCTCTTTAAGAGTCAATAGCTTTGAGTCATCTTTTAAAAATGTTTGGTATATCGCTCATCTTCGCTTCCAGATCATCAGTTCATATACTGGGCAATCCAAGACCTCGGAGGTAGCATTTATATCCCCTACTCTTAACCTGCTGCCAGAATGAAAATCGATCTTTGAACCTTCCTCCCGGCTTCCCGCCTCCTCCTAGGGTTGCTAATCCTCAGAAATACTTCCCTCCTCACAAGCGGGCTCTGTCACCCCTGGGCAGGTGTGCTGATGAGCCCAGTCTCCAAAACTCCCAAGCCTGCAGCAAAACTTGAGCAGCCACAGAACGCGTGGCAAGCCCCGGGTGCCTGCCGGAGGGATGTGCGGGTCAGGCCGAGCAGTGACGGACTCCCCTGCTGCCCTCCTGCCACGGCGGGCACAGCGCTGCCACCTCGCTGAGCGCCCCCTCCCCAGCCCGGCCCCCTTGGGTTGTGCCTGTTTGGTGTTTCTCGCCGTTCTTTCCCCCCCAGGCTGGCTGCCAGCTCCCGGGCCCCTCGCCAGCAGCTGCGTGTGCGCCTTGTGAGCTCCTCCACCCACACTGTGCAGTGTCTCCGAAGTGCCCCGGCCCCTGCGGGGACATGGCTGCTGTGCCCGCGGCCCCTGGGGGCTGCCCACGCCTGCATCGTGTGGGCAGGGCCCTCCCCCTGCCCCTTCCCTCCTGCCGAGAGCAGGGCAGCGCTCCACTGCCGTGCGAGTGCCCGGCCTCTGGTGACATGCTGGGGGTTATAAATGTGGGCTCTGCCTTGGACAGTGATCCCCCCTGCCTCCAGGGCTTCCCAAACTGCTGACCCACTGCACACAGCTGGTGGGACCCACCCAGCACCCCCAAAGACTTGTGCTGCCCTGAGGGCCCCAGCCCTGTTGCCTGGTGGCTTCTTTGCCCATGGACTCACTGAGAGTGGGGTTCCCCCCTATGATTCTAGCCTGTGTCCCTGTATGAACGGGAATTTACCTGCCCTGTGTTCTGGACACAGGGCCAGGTGCAGGCAGAGAGGATGGAGCAGACCTTTGCTGTGCTCCTGGAGAACAATAACAACCTTTGTTTCTCAAAATGACCAAGTGAGTTTGAAATATCAAAGGCAGCATATGTGTGACAGGGCACAATAACCTGTGCTGTTACCTGGAATAAGACTAAGCATCCACCCCTGACCCCCACCTGTCCTCCCACTCAAGCAGCCACAGGCTTTGATGGCCACTAAAAATAGCAAATGGGTGCCCCTGAGCCCAGCTTGCAGCCTCTGCTCCTGGGAGCCTTTTATCCAATCTGGGAAGCTGTGCACAGGGTATGTTTTTGACAGGGAGAAGAAGGGAAAGGTCCCAGCCTTGCTGCAGCTGAAGTGAGGCTTTTCAGATCCCCAGACTTCCACCCCTGCAGTGCAGGGGGCTGCAAACACTGTCAGCAGTGAGTGGTCTCCTGTGTAAAGCAGAGCTGTTGTCCCTGTGAGGGGCTGCACTGACAGTCACTGAGGAGGCTCAGTTTCATTACCTAACACATTGAAATTGCTTCTGTAGTACTTTTACAATTGGTCTGTGCCCACCTTCACTCCCAGTGTGACTTGTGTTTCTTCAAATGAATTTCCCTGTGGCTGGGTTTGTTGGGGACTTTCCTCATTATTCCCTGACTAGTAAGATTCCATCCCCTGGCCCCCACTCCATTTTTCACTTTGCACCAGCTGCATGCTGCAGGAGGATTTGCAGAGACCCTGTGTTTGTGAGTGCTGTTGTCCTTGCAATCTTGCATCCCTACGACAGCCCCTGTTTTCTGCAGGGGAAGTGTTGGCAGAGAGCAGAGGGCTGGCAGCTGGTGGTACCCCCTGCCTGAGCTGACCTGCACATGCTGACCTCAGGCTTTCTTGTGCTCCTTCGCCTGCTGTGTGCTGGGATGAGGCCCTCTCGGTGTGAACATGGGATTTTGGTTTGTGTAAGAGTTAGCTAGACTCCAGCATCAGGTGTGGTTTGGTCCCATGTACATACAGACCACCTGAGAAGGGCAGGGCTGCTGTATCCTGCTGCTTCTCTTCTTTTTCTAAGCAAAGGCACTCATTGCACACTTTTCCCTATTAAGTCATGGGCACTTGGATTTATTTCTGTCCCATTTACCTGGTTTTGGTTTTGCTGTGGTCCTGACATTCACTTCTGGGTAACAGTTTGAGACAAATGCTTTGAAAACACTCTGAAGCAAAAAGAAGTGGGTAGATGTTTTCTACATTCTTTTATTTTTGTGTGTATGCCTGGTTCTTAGTAAGTGTCTGAGGGGAAAAAATATATATAACTGATGATTTGTTGCTCTCTCTTTGGAAAAAGTCCAGACTGGAGAACAGGGCTAAAATGCCAGGAAAGAGTCTGCTGCATAGAGGCAGGCTTATGTTATTTTATTTTATGCATTCCTTGGATAATATATTTTCTTTAATTTCAGATCCTGGAGAAGTCATTTTAGATCTTTATTCAGTACAGCTTATTTGCTCTTCTTCTCAGTTTTCCTTATTTTTAGAAAGGTGAAGTGTGTTCCCAAATTAAATCGTTACTGGGATGGACTTCAGCCAAGATGATCCATGGTTCAAGCTGTAAGGCACAGGAAACACAAGAATAAAACAATGGAGTTTTATATTGTGTTTCATTTGGCAGGGTGAGGAGAGATATGGCCTTGAAAGATTTGTATTCTTATATAGCTGTAATATATTTTAAAGACAGTAAGGACTATTTTCACTTCTCACTTTGCTTAAAAAAAATAAGCACACAGAGAAATGCTGAAAATGCTGGGATTGCCAGATGCTTCTTAGTTCCAAGTAAAGGTTCATGTCTGGGAATGTCCCAAACATTAGCTGAAGAGGGCTGATCCTTTACCTTTTTGCTGATGTGCTTGTCCCTGCTGCAGCAGAGGCAGAGCTTGCAGCAGCCTGGCCCCAAGCCAGGCTCCTAAACCAAGCATCCATGGATTATATTCCTTATGTCAGCCTCTCAATCCAGTGATCCAGAGCCCCTTCTCTAGATGGGACAGTTTTGCAGGGACAGAGCAAAGCCCTGCAAAGCTTGCTCCCAGGTGAAGGTTTGCCTTCAGCACGCCCAGGAGCCTCAGGAACACATGCCACTGCCAGGGATCAAGAACATGCCTTCCTTCTGCTGTGGCTGTGGCCGTGCTCTGGAAAGCAGGGCAGCCAGTGCCTGCAGCTGTGGGCACATGAGCATGAAGCCATTTGCTGGTGACGCTCTCCAGGGCTGGGGTGACTCTCCCTGGCTGCTGCACGGGCTGCCTGCCAGCCAGCTGAGCCCTCACTGCTTCCCCAGCTGAGCCACTACAGCAGTGAGATTTAGAAGCATAATGTAAAATTGGATTAATACTTAAAAATTAACTGTCCCTGCTAAGCAGCACGTTAAAGCGTGTCCTTACACAGGGAACAAACGTATCCCAGCAACAAAAACAAACAGCTGGCAAAAAGGGGTCTGGTATCCCCTTTCCAGCTTTCTGAAAGGTGTTTTAAGTTTATAATGAAGTCACTTTGTTTCCAAGCACCTTGGTGTTTGGAAACAGCATGTCCATCCCTTTATCAGCGAGTTTTATGGGCATCAATAACGAATCAGCTGGAGCCAGCCCCTCTGTGAGCCAGAGATGGAGAGTCCCTCACAGCCTCCCCACTGAGCAGTGTTGCACAGTGCCCAGGACGAGCACCAGGCATCCATGACAAAGAGTAAGAGCTTGGGAGAAACCACTGACTTACAGGGAGGTCACAGCAGAGCTCCTCCATGATGCATCACCCCATCTAACAGCTGCTGGGGTCCTGAAATGCTGCAAAACACACAGGATTGGCTAGCATCAGATGGCTTGCAGGCTGCTGATTCAATACGGTGCTTAAGGCTCCATATCCATACCCAGCATGCATGCTGCACGTACCAAGATCTCTTTTGGTGTGTTGAGGGACCCTCTGACATGGTAAATGGGGCTTGTGGTGGGGCCACGTGCTCCCTGCTGCTCCTGCAAATGAAGGTCTCCACCCCAGACTGGTCTGTACAAGAGTCAACCCTGCCCACTCACAGAGGCACGTGAAGCTCCTGCAGCAGAAGCTCATGTTTTCCAGAGATTAAGGTCTTTAAAAACCTCTCAAAAAACAAAAGAAATGCCATTTATGTTACTTTTAAAAATAATATAAAAGTCAGTAAAGATTTTGTGTAGAGGCAAGAAGGATAACGTGGGAGAACCTTTGACCTAGCCAACTCTCATTGCTTAAACTGTCTCACTAAATTGCCATTGGTCTATGGTTATAGACTTACACTTTTGTCTCTTGAAAAATTGAAATTTCAAGCATGCTGATCATTAACTATTTTTATATTATCCCCTGTTCATGCACAAAAATAGTGATCACTAAGAATGCTAAAAATTCTAAATAGAAAATTTTAATTGTTAATTTTGAGTGGCAGGTTCCTCTCATGCCCTTTGTTACAGAGAAGGAAGCAGCAAAATTGTACCCAGCAATGCACAACACAAGCCTCTAGTTTGATGAGACTCTTCCTCAAGAGGAGAGCTGAAAACATTAGACTGGTATGAGTGAAAAGAAACACATGGGAATTAACTGGAGCTAATAATTATGAGGAAAATAACCTGTGATGCTTACAAGTCCATACCTCTAAATGGAATCAGGAATGCACCTGAAGTATCAGACAATTAAAAAGGTAAAAAATTAAATACCTGTAGATGGCACATGAGCTTCCAAAAGGCCCTTGCCAAAAGCACTGCAGAGGCCAGATGGTTAGCAGGATTCAGAGCAGGTCCAGGCTTTGATACCAAAGTAAAGGGAACAGCCAAAACTACAGCAGACAGGTTTAAAAATAAACCAAAACAAGGAGGTCATGTTCTCTCATGCACCGTGCCAAAAGTCAGCCACCAGAGAGGCATTTCTGCAGTGGGGAGGTTTAATTTGGGTCTCCAGGGTTTGCAGGGCTTTATTTGGAAAAATGGATGCATCCAAAGGCACAAATATGGTGTCTAAGGACCATTTTATGAGATGGTGCTGGTTCCCACATCCACCAGCTCTTTTGAGAGCCATCGTTCCCCACTCATGTGCCTTTACATGTTCATACTCACCTAATGTGCAGATTAGATCTGACATGGGCCTACAAAATCAGGAATCAGTCCCCAGACCAGCTAGGTTCCCCTTCAACCTCCCTTCTTGGGACCAGCAGTCTGCCAAGATAGGAAGCTCCCTCACTCAGTTTCCCAGCAGCCCCCTTGGCCAGGCAATCAGAAATAAAAGCTGTCACACACATCTTGGTTTCCTTTCATACTTTGTAAATTTTTTTAAATTTTTATTATTATCTCCTCCTTTTAAGCATCCCTTTAAGGGTGAAATGAAATCCAACCATTTACAGAGAAAATGATTTCAGAATGTACATTTGATTTATCCTTACAAAAAATTCATTATTACTTGCTGTTTATAAATTACAGAGTTGAAAGGAGCTTTGCAGATACTCTTATTTTTTTCTTTTCTTTTTAGTTTTTGGCAAGTCCACGCATTCTTTTTCCAAAGCAGGCTGTCCTGGAGCCCCTCCAGGAGCAACACCAGCAGTAGGTCCAGGTGGACCCCAGGCTCAGAAGTGCTGCTGGACCACCTCCAGGATGATACTGCATCATCATCCACACAGGCAGGAAAAAACAGTGGTTTGAATTCTTAGTCTCAGAGTATTTCGGATCCCTTCTTAATCCATTGCCTGTAGTGCCCAAAACTAAAATGTCAGTGTATTGCATTAGAAACAGTTCTTTTTTCTCAATGCTGGATCTGAGCCCCTCCTGCCACACCCTTATCCTCCAGTTCCCCTTCCCTTTCCACAACAGGAGTGAGTTTGTCCAATGTCTCAGAAATTAGAAAGAAGGGGTTTAGGGAGGGTAGGGAGAACACAATGATGGAGGGATACAGGATCCATTCTCCCACTCGCTTCCCTCCTTTCTCCAAGGTTAGAGGTCAGTGAAGGCAGGACGAGCTGTCCCTTCCCTCTTCACCACCAGTGTTCACTAATGGAACCAGGAGTGACCCTGGACAGGTGTCTTCACAGTGCAGAGGCATAGCAGCCACAGAGATAGCCAGCAGGGGCTGGGACACAGGGAGGGAGCCCCAGGGGTATTGAGGAGGGGAAAAGACACCATCCCACAAGGAAACAGCAAGACAGGCAGAGGGGAATGAACACCCATTCTGCTCTGCCACTCTCCCTCCAGGCCAGCTCGGTTTCCTCGTTTACCTGTCACAGAGACACAGAGTAGGTTGGCTTGGGCAGCACAACAGCAAATACCTCAGCAGGACACAGGGATCAGAGAAAGCAACAGCAAGAGTGGGCTTGAGCACGTCATCCTCTATACCATTCACAGGCACAAAGTCACCGTGTGTTTTCTGTCACTTGGGTGTGGCATCACCCCCAGATTGGCAAACATGTCTAACCTGCCCTACTCCCTCTGCTTTAGCAAGCTCGCCTACTTCAGGTCCACCAAAGCCCATGTCCTTCCTTTCACTTGGAGCAGGAGAGGAAGAGGCATTCCCCAGTCCAAAGCCAGGCACAGGCACACCACCTCTTTCCAGGTGGGAAGCACAAAGAAAGACAAGAGACAGACAGAAGTGCAAGGCTTGGGCATGCCACACACTGCTTCACCTATTTCCTAGCCCCACTTTTTACCAATTTGAAGGTAAAAAAGGTTTTGGGAATGAAAAAGCACAAGGCTAAAGAGGGCTGCAGGAAAAGGCTGGTGATGTATTCCCTCCATCCATTGGACAGTTTGGTCCAAGAGAGACAGCAGGATTCACTGCCCATTGTCTGTGCAACAGCCCACAGACATCAGGCTATGGTAGTCTGATCCCTGTTCCAGCCCAGTCCCAGGACAATGTTCTTGGTCTTTCCCTTCTCAAATCTCAGAACCTGGTTCAGATCAGACGAAGGAGCTTCGGTATTCACCTCAGAGTCCAGCACTGAGAAACAAGGATCTGACACAAACCTGCCTCCTACTTTGCCTCTCCCATCACCTCACACACCCACATACTTTTGACTTCCCTCTTGTGGCAGTTGCCTGAAGGTGTGGCTGTCCCACCAGGAGCTGGCTGCAGAGGTCCCAGCAGGCAGCACGGGCAAGGCTAAGCGGAGCCTTGGAAAATCACTGTGTGAAAGCCAGCTTTAGTAGTGTCTGTTCCCTCCAGGGACAAGGAGAAAGATTTTTAATGACAAGCACTCTAGCTCCCTAAGGATAATAAACACAGGGTTAGCCAGACAAATTAGACAGAAACATTGACTGGTTTGGCCTTAAATCAAAAAATGTTTAAACAATTCTTGAGAAAGAGAAACAATAAAGAATGCATTTCATCTGTAAAGCCCCTTCCACCCACTACAACAGAAGTCTGGTTTAAATTTAATTTCCTAAGAATAAGGAAGTGAGTAAGTCCAGGAGGCAGGCAGGGCAAGGAGTTCTGCAGAAGAGCCCCAGCATTCCTATTCCAGCAACACCTTCTTCTCCAGCCCAAGGGAGCAGAAGGGAGAGACAAATCAGAGGGAGGAGAATTGTGGAGCAAATAACGGAGGAGAGAAGACAAGAAGCTGTACTTCAGGAGTAGGAGAAGCAGATACTGCAGCTGTGGGCTTATCAAACTCCCAAGAGACAAGGGCCATACCTCAACACTGAAAACATGAGTGCTGGGCACTAAAAATCCCCAAGGATGGCCGTGCATGGGAAGGGCTGGTATCAGAGGAGAGTCTGCTCTCACTGTGGAAGATAAGGAGGTGCAGCCCCACACATGTGAACTTTAGCTCCTGCTGAAGTGGAGCTTTGGTGCTGCCAAAGTACCCATGCAAAGACTGGCTTGTCTTTCTCCTCTGTCTCCATCCAGCAAAGCCTGGCACTGGCCTTGTATTATCATCACTGAGACAAGGCAAAGCAAAAGGTCCAAGAGCAGACCTCAGGGTCCCTCCTCAGGGTACAAATGAGAAATGGCTTCTTCCTTCCATACTTTTCTGCTGCTGAACTGCAGGAGCTAACACACCTGCTCTCCTCCAGCTGTCCCTGGGGAAAGCATCTTCCCCCTGTGCTGCATCCTGAATGCTATGGCTTTCATCTTGCTCACTACAGGCACCTTCTCTCAGCTGGGACCCCATTTCTCTATAATCTCCCTACACCCAAGACCCCCAACAGTTGCTCAGCACCAGAACCCCATGACTGTTACAGGAGTTCCTTCTGCTACATCAGTAAGTCTGGAATTAAAAAAACCACGACTTCCCTTTGGGGGAAGAGCATTCTGCCTAGCAAAGTTTGTCTGTCCACTTAGTTCCCAAAGGAGCTTCTCTGTCTGTGGGGAAGACACAACAGAACTGAGAATAGTGATTTTAAAGAAACCAAAAATAATAACAAAAAAGAGGTTCCTTCAGTTCTTCTAAGCTGGCATAATGGCACACAACATGTAGGAGGAGCTAAGGTGAACTGCATCTCAGTTTGATCAGAACAAGACATTAATCTTATTTCTATTCCAGTCTCAGCCTTATCAGGCAAGCAAGTTATTTTTGTTGACAATTTTCTCTTCTCTAGAGAGGGGACTAGGAGGGAAAAAAAGAGACATGGGTAGGTATGAAGCACAAGGGTGGCACATGCTGGGCAACACAGGACCATGGAACCCTGATAGAGTTAAGGGCAATGAAAACCCTCCTGCTTTAGAACAGCTGGCCAGAAGGGCCACACTTCTTTGTGCCAACACCTTCTTCTTTATCCTCCTCCATACGATTTCTATTTGGAACATGAGTCAGTCTTTCCACTGCAAGGCTAAGAGAGCAAGTTCATTATGTTTTTCACCCTCTGCCCACTACGACCCAAGCTCTGGGCACCCTGTCAAGCCATCTGCTAAGGAAGGGTGGTGGTAAGGGTGGAGACAAGAATCAGCCTCCTCAGTGAGCTGAACAACCCAATACAACAGCAGGCCAGATGATCACTGCCCATGCCTGAGCAGACCCCAGCCCAACCAGCTGCAACTAGCACCTTCCCAAATCTCTTTTCCTCTCCATGGCCCAGGCTGCAGATTTGGGCTGCACACACTCTGGATTGCACCATGGTCCCCAAACGGTCTCTTGGCCCCAGGGAGAATCTGCCCATGGCCTGTTTCTTCATGAGCTCTCTCACACCCTAAGGGCAGACAAGTGGTGCCTTGACAGGCTTTGTTTGCCTACAACAATCAGAACTTTGCCCTTCCTCTTCTCCCTTTTATTACCCCGTGGTAAGAAGGAGTAGCCAGCATGTGTAAGCAGCAGCTGCTACAGACACAGTCTTCAGGGCTCTAGAGGCAGCCAGAGAGCCATGCAACAGTCCCACACGTGTGGCACTGCTGTGCAGAGCCGATGCTATCCCTGGTCCTCTCCTATGAATTGCCCAAGAAGTCACCCATGCTAACACTGAGATCACAGCTCCCAGATCCCACCGTTTTCTGAGCACACACAGCCAAGCCCCACTATGCCCTCTTCCCCCTTCAATACTGGTTACAAACACCCAGGTGCACACCAAACCTATGCATGTGAGCACTCAAGCAACCATGCACTTGCAAACGTACACCTCCACCATCTAACTGAGTCCCCTGCAGCTTATCCCAGCCCCAACAGAAGTGTGTACTGCAGGGAAGATGCTTTGGCTTCTGTAGGACAAGTGTTGTGGGGGCAGGGGGGAAAAACGAGCAGAAAAAACCCTCAAAGCCCAGCTTTCTCCTCTGCTTCCTATCTGTGTGCTCCAGGACTGGTAGAGTACTGGGGCAAGATCCAGCCCAGGACAGAATGCAGTATGACTGTGCAAGGGGCTGCACCTTGAGGACACTTTGGAAGCAGAGGATTTCCCTTTCCCAAAATACCCTTTGAACATAGAGGTATACAAAAAAAACCCCAACCCAGCAAGTCCCTCCCCCCCCACCAAAAAAAGCATACTGAGATGCTTTTGCACATTCACTCATCCATAAAATGCCAGTGACACACACCTGCACACGCAACCACTCACAAGAGTTTGTGCCTGCTGACTCACACGCTCGCTGAATAGCCCAGGCTTGCATCTATGCTTGCTCCAATCCACAAAGGATGAGGGTGGATGGGAACAGCTGCCCTCTCTCCCCATGGGACCCTCTCAGCCTCCCTTGGAGGAAAATCTGCCAGCTGGCTGCAGAGATTCTCTCCAATCAGCAGGAGAGGTTTGGAAGATGCAAGGAAGTCTTTATGCTACTATAGAACAAGTCATCAAGATCTCTCTTCCTCCTGTCCAGGCCTCCCTTCGTGTGACTGAGGAATTTGGGTTCCCAGGCATCACCCTGGGATGAAGGGAAGAAGAACAGGAAGTGAGGGAGGGCAGAGATCCCTGAAAAACGGCACACCCTGCCCATAAACAAAGGAAACAACAGAAGAAAAGGAACAGATGGAAACACCCCACTCTTTCCGTTTGTTGCAAAGTTCTGATTTCCCACCCGAGCCTGAGCCCTGGTGGCCTCACCCAGCACCCTCCGCCTTTCGGTAAGGGTTCTCCAACAAGTAGCGGAACCGCTGGTAGTTCTTGAGCAGGTACTTGGGAGCATACATCTGCTCCTTGGGGTCAGCAGGGGGATACTCCTGCATAGTACCATCAAACCAGCCACCAGTCCGGATCAGCTCCCGGATATAATTGAGGTCTCGTTTGTCTTCATAGTCACCCCAGCGGGGAAAGTCCCCGTTCTGGGCTGACACTAGTTTGAAGTAGATCCCCTCTGGGGTGAAACACCAGGAGCAGTGCCAGCCAGCAAAGTGGAGGGGGCTGCCTAGCGACCACTGCACCAGGATGTGTCCTGTGCTGTTCTCATACTGCCGAAACCCAGGCATGGTGTAGTACTCACGGCGTCGCAAACGTATCCCGTCGTTAGCATAGACAGCCTGGAGCATCCCCATGGTGCAACCCGAGACCACCTCCAAGGTGCCTGGTTGCTTCCAGAAGAAGCCATAGAGCGACTTGCGCATGTGAAAGGCGAAGGGCTCTGTCCAGCCATCGTAGAGCTTGAGGAAGAGCACGCCATCGCGGGCCGGGATCTCATCGGCATCGTCGATGATGAAGACGTCGTCCGGGCGCAGGTTGCGGAGGCGAGAGATGCCATCCCGGGTGAGGAAGGTACGCAGGTAATCGTCAGCAATCCAGCCGTCCTGGCGGCCGCCGGGGGGGAAGTGGTCCAGGAAGACATAGAGCACCTTGTGGCGGATGTAGTCGAAGGAGCCGTTGAGGAGCATCTCGCGGAACTTGAGGGGCCGCGGCTCTCCGTAGGCTGTGAAGTTGGACTCGCACACCACAAAAGCATCCACGACATCTCCCAGCTCGTGGAAACGGACATCCAGCAGGTCAAACTCGTGGTTGACGTTGATGGCGTTGATGACCCGCCGGGGGACCTCCCGCGGCACGAGGCGGTCCTTGGTGGGCAGGTTGGAGTACTGGACCACGGTGGGGACCCCGCAGCTGGGGCCGTGCCAGCCCGGCAGACACACGCATTCCACCCACTTGCGCCGCTTGGTTCCACTGGCGCTCAGCGGCTTCCGAGCCGGCCGCCCCGAGGCTGCGCCATCCGCTCGCTCCTCCTGCCGGCCTCCCACGGGTGGCTTCTCCAACACCTTGGTGCCTGGCTTAAAGCAAACGCCACCTGCTTTGGTACGGACAAAGTATTCCGTTGAGTCTTCCGGCAGCACAAACTCAAGCTTGTGTAGCTCTTCGCTGGCTCTGATGGGAGACAGGGGCTGGAGCAAGGGGGAGTGGGAGTACAGGGGTGTACGGAGGAACTCTGCACCCCCTGGCTCAGGGCTGACCTGAGGCGTGACAGGGGCATTGTTCCAGAAGAAGCTGGAGACGAGGTTGGGACTAAGTGAAGCCAGCTCCCTGGGGAAGGTGACATAGGAAAGGGCCTTGAGGAAGTGCAAGAAGGAGATGAGGCAGAGACCAGCCATGCAGAGAGTCAGAAAGAGCTTATGGCGTCTCATCTTCATCCTGTGGAAGAGCCACGAAAAGGAAAGTCACATTCAATAGTTACTGAGGTGCAAAAAGTTCACCACTGTTAGAAAAACAGGTTGGGGAAGGAAAGGGATGCTGGTCCAAATTCAGCATGCATCTTTAGAGACTTGACTCTACACCCCCACCCTCTGCCATCTTCAGTGGGATTTTGCTTCAGCTGTTACACCAAGCTGAACCTTCGCTAGATCAGTCTCATAAATCCACAAAGAAAAGAAAGGCACTGGCAACAGGGTAGAAAGCCAGGAAATCCAGAGTAACAGGCATTCGCGATCTAGTAAACTCACCACACTTGGCAGATTTGTCCCTGTTCACCAATGGAAATTAAATGAACATATACCTCCTCAGAGGTGCATCACCAGAGGGTTGGGGGAAAGTAAAGAAAGCAGAGAGCAGGAAGGGTGAGAGAGTTAGGGGGGGCATGGTTGAAACATGACTGGTGGAAAAAAGGCAGTTTTAAAGGACTAAGATCATTAGTCAGACTGCCAGAGGCAGCCTACACTCTCCAGATCTTTACAGTGTTTGTTCAACACACACCCGAAAAAAACCACCCTTGTTCTTAGGAAATACTACCCAAGTTCACATGGAGGACAGGAAAACAAAAATAAAATTAAGATCCTGTCACATTTACTCTTCTCCCACCTGTGATTCTCAAGTCCACTGTATCTCCATATGTTGCTGTTTGCTTTTCACTTTCTGTGGACCAGATGCTGAGGTTTTTCTGCATCTGGATCAAGGTGACAAAAATAAATGCCTAGCTGTCTCTGCTGGTAATACTGTGCCATCATGATGGATCCACATCAGGCCAGGAAGAAGCCAGTGGTGCAGAGCCCTTCCCTCCAGACAACATGAAATATTGCCTTCAACCTCCCCTCCTCCAGCCCAGGCAGGGAACATAGAGCTGCTGTCAGGCAGAGAAGTGATTGAAGACTACAATTCAGAGAAAGGACCCCCCAAAAAAACCCAAACAAACTAATCTCACACAGTACTTCACCAAGAAAAAGCAGAAAAGGTGTTCACCATCTGCTGTTTAGGGAAAGGCAAGTTGGGGCAAAAGTGGGCACAGGAAAAAAGTAATCCAAAAATAATTTTCAAGGCAGAGGCTGTCCTGGAGCCTGACACCCTTCCTGCTGTGACAGACAAAGAGGCAGAGATCCCCACACATGTGACACGTACCACTTCACCCTCTCCCCATGCTCCATTCTGGTTGTTCTCTCCTTGATGCAGTCTTCCTTCCAGGGCCAAAGTTCCTGAGAGAGGCACTATCACTTATAAAGGCTCCACCTGGCACTCAGCAATGCCTTCACTGGAGGCAGTCCCTGCTCCTGGGGGGTCACAGGGGAGCTGCCCCACACCACCAGCCCCACAGGCTGACATGTGAGCAGGTATGGGGGCAGAGGGAAGAGGAACCCAACCCGCTCCTGCCACTTCAGAGGGTATTAGGTAAAATACAGCAAAGTGTGTTTACTGATTAACTTGAGGAGAATTTAATATTAAAGTGAAAAGCCATAAAGCATTTAGACAGATGGCAACTGCCCAAACGAAAACATATCTGGCTTTCCACAGATGGCTCTGACATGGACTTTGGTAGAGGGGCTGTTCACAGTTGTACTTTACAGCTCAACAACAGCGTTGCTGGAAGTTTGGCAGTCACCATCCACTGATATTGTCCCTAGTCCTTGGGTGGCAGGACAAGGAGTCCCAGATTAAGCTCTCACTGAAAGACTGCAAGCCTGAAGCTGATGGCAAAGTTACAGCATGGCCATGGGAGGGGAAAATTTGAAAGAAAAATAAACAAGGAAAAAGGAGAGAGAGCTTGATTCTATTGGTTAATGTTTAGTAGGGGTTTTGATATACTTTGCCACAACACAAGTCAGCAGCAGGGCAGGGTGCAGGCTCTGGGTGCCACTGGGAGACCATCTTGTCAGGCACATGGAAAGGGAGGAAATGGCTCTCCTCAGGGGGCTGCACCATGGCAGACCCTCGCCCCCAGCACTCACCCACCACAGCTCCACAGCCCTGGTCATGGCTCAGCTGGTGGGACATCACCTTGGTAGTGGCCCAGCCATTAAGGGCCTGGATATTCTTCTGTTAAAAGCCATAAAAGATCATCTTGGGACTTACTGTCAAGCTTTCTTCATGGGTACAAAACAAGGGGCTGCAGAAAACCCCATAAGTGTCTCTTTCTATCCATAATCGGTTTTATCTTAGGGTCCTGTTAATGTCTTACAGAACCAGCAAGATCATTTGTAAGGTAGAGGAATATTCAGTGCCCTTTCTTGCACATCACTGGTTTTCAGTCTGTCTTGAAGTGTGCAGAAGAGGAGAGCACATGGAAGCCAAAATCCCACTAAATTAGCAGTGACTAGCTGTCAGTAGAAAATGTCCCTCACTGGTAAATGATGACAGCTTTTTCCAGTCAGGTGTCCTGTGACTTCTCCAAGGCATTACTTCCAGACATCAGGCTGCTCTCTCAGACACTGAAACCCAGGCAAGATGAACAGCTGACCTGCTCCAATACAGCAATCCCAATGACTGCCAGGTAACGCTGGTTTCGCTCCAGTTCCTACAGAACACACAAATGCAGGGCAGCCAGCTTCCTCTGGGCCAGCCCAGGGCTGAAGGCAAGTGCTGAAGGAATCACACAAGGCACATCATCTTCTCAGATGGCTGTGATGCTCTGCATGCCACAGTAAATTCCCAGGCAAAAAGCCATAACTCTTGACATCCAACAAACCGCTCTGCTTTCAGAGATGCAGCGCGCCATGTCAACGTAGCAGGACGCATGGTTTTAGGAAGCAAAGCATATTTTCCTCACTTGACATTTGCATACATCAGTATCTGTCAGGCCCAGCATGTGGCTCTGCAGCTCTTCAGCCACGGGCACGACGAGCTGCAGGCAGCGCTGTGCTGCCTCGGTTCCTGCGCCGGGCTGGCGTGCACAGCCCTCCCCGGCTGCTCTGCCGGGCCAGCTGGCCCTGCAGTACCCTCTGCTGTCCCGCTGCTGACACGGCCCAGGAGGCAATTCTCACTGCTCAGCTGGTTTTGCTAAGGAGTGGGAACATGAACCCACTTCCTAACCCCTTCTGGAAGGGGTGAAGCAAAGAAGCAAGGTGTGTCTTTTTCAGAATATCTTCCCTGAGAACCACCTTCATTCTCACATGCCAGGGATTCTTCTGCCAGGGAGTGGAGAACAGTCATGCACCCTTGGGTGAGCCAAGACACTAAATACTGTCAGTCATGTATCCCTTCCCATATCCTCTGATCAGCCCTGCAGTGAAAGACATGTCTGGTGCCAGCTAGTTGAAGAGAGAGGCCAGCAAGGGCCTCACCCTCCCCATCTAAAATGTTTACATGTGGTGGAAATGAGAAAGGAGGTACCAGTAAGGGAGACATCTCAGTTTGTCACAGAAGAGCCCAGCTGCTCCAACACAAAGCAGCCATCAGTGACCAGGAACACAAAAAACAGCAAGAAGAGGTATTTCCCTTTTTTGGAATTTTGACTGAGGAAGTGAATAAAAAAGTCAACTTGATCTCTGGGAGAGTGATCAAGCTGCTGTCGGGTTAAAAAGAGCAGCAAGAAGAGCTTTAATGTTCAAGTAGAAGAAAAAGGCTGAAGTAGTATGGACAGTCAGCTCCATTAAAACAAAGCTCTTTAGGGAGCGCACAGTTATAAACTGCTTCAGCAACACTCAGTCCTGGAGAGACAAGCTGAAAGCTTCTTTTTGTAAGGGATGCCTTTGATATTTCCTTGCTTGAAGTTCTGTCTCTACCATGCAGGGGAAGTGCTTTCAGAAAAGGAGGAAAGCTAGAAGTGCTATGCACGTGAGCTGTCCCCAGGCACCTGTTACTGTTTTAGTGACCAGTTGATTTATACCATCCTGAAGTAATATACTTATTTTGCAAGAAGCCAGAGAGAAAGATATGCACCGATAAGAGCTGGCAGTTCACCAGCCCCAGTGTTCTCTTCTGGAGAGCACTGGCAAGAGGCCACACAACAGGCTGCTGGATACAGGCTACCCATCTTGTTAGGGCATGGGACTCAAGACTCCTCCGACCTCTCCCATGGCTACGGGGAAAAAGCAGCTGTGGAGAACAAGTCAGAGCAGAAGCTTCTGGTATTCCCCTGATACCAAAATGCTCATCTCCTCTGCCTAAAGTTTTCCCATAACACCCATGCAGTAACAACATATTTGCAGATAACTCAGATACTTCAACACAAAGTAGCAATTCAAATTGAATCGCTTTCATATGGCAGATTAAACACCCAGTATGACTTCCACCCCCCACTCCACATAGAGGGCCCAACTCTCGCTCTGCTCCAGCCAGAGACAAATGGAACAGGCTCCACATTTCTGGAGTACTAGGTCTACCTGCCATCCCCAAGCACAGGAACCAAGCAGGCACCAGAGCCACAGCACCTCTAAATGCTCTAAAAATCTCAAGTTACTTTTGTCCTGCAAACATCCACAGAAGGAGAAAACATAAAACTTAGTATATGTCAACAACTAAAAAACTCAGGGACAGCAGGACTGCACTTGGCTAAAGTGTAGGAAAAGAAGATTATCCTACATTGCAGGAAAATCTGAGAGAGAAGCAGGATGTACTAGAACATAGCTAGAGCTCAGCATCTCTCACATGAAGGATGCCACAGTGTTTGCAGGGACTGCAAGCTACAAGGACATCAGCAAGAAGCTCTGTCAGTCACAGCACAAGGTGGTTTGAATGTAAGCAGGTCCATATCGGCTTTCCTTCAAGTCCCAAGGACAGAATAAAACATTGTTCTGTGTCCTTCATCAAGAGCTGCTGCCCACAGCACTAATGCAGAACAGCAATACCTCACACTCCGTGTTTCCTCTGCAGCCTCAAGGCAACTGACCACAAGGTGCCACTGACCTGGTGCCAGCCCAGACAGCTGGATTGAGCCATGGTCACTCTCCAAGCAAGGTCAGGCTGAGGGAGAGCAAGGCTCTGTCCTAAGCACCTTCCTGTCTCCATTCTTGCAGACAGGCAAGCAGAGTGGTAAGGTAACCAACCACTCAACAGCATTCCACCAAAACTTCCATTTGCCTCCCAGAGCTGCCATCCACTCACCAGTAATAGGTCTCATCAAGTCAGAAAGAAAACTGGATTGAGGAAAAAAGATAGCTAAAGAGTGAACCCACACAAAACTAAGGTTTGAGGTTGGCCAGGGAAGGGTGACAGCACGGAGGCATTGTCTTCCCCCTCCCAGGGAAGACAGGCATACAATATACAAGTCAACCACAAGCCTTCAGATTGTGTGCAAGACCTTGTTGAGACTCAACAAACCTGCAGCATCTACAAACAAAAGTCAAAAAAAACAAAGTATCTTTTATGCATTCCTCTAAGAGACCCAAGTGCTCCACACCAGTAGCTACTATCTGCTGCACACAGAAACTAAGACAGATGCAACACAGTCTCCAGCTTTTTAAGTGCTGTGGCTGCTCACCTCTTCAAGCACAGTATCTTCAGAATCCACACTTTCCATGGACTTTCATTGTTTCAAGTGTCTTGTCCTGTCCTTCAGTGGACTAAGCCTTGGTTAATTTAAAAGATACACCTCCAGCTGCAGACTGTGGAACAAAGCAGCTCTTAACCCTCCATACAGAACACATGCAAGATAAAGTGGTCTTTATTGACAAGATTTTTGTCTGAAGACTGATCTTGCAGAAGTCAGCAGAACAGACCAACATCTGAACAACCTTCAGAGTCCATTATAAACCCTCCACTCAAACAGACTGTTCTTACTGAAGCTACCATATTACTAATAGCAGCATAATTATATAATTCTCCAACGCCCAGTTTAAAAGAAGATCTCAGAAAAGACTAGAAGACTCTAGTGAAATCCAGTAATGGCCTACAAGACATCAACTTAATTTTATCCAAGAAGTACTTGGACGTCACAGGGGTGCAGTACTGCATGCTAAAGGAAACTAAGCTGGATTTCAAATTCCACTGGAATCTATCAAATATTCTTCTCCGTATCCTTCAGATATGCTGGGCTCCCTCGCAGCTAATCTTCTCTCTCCAGCTAAATCCAGTCTCACCATAGGAATTTCCACCGCTTCAGAGATGCTTCTGCACATTCTAATCCTTCAGAGGCTCTCAGAAGCTGCATCTTCAATTTCTTAGCATCACTAGTCTGAGCACTCCCTCCGCTACAGAAGCGGCACCTCTCTCCCTCACTTATGCCTGATATCCTGGAAGGTCTCTTCCTCCACCCTGCTTATTGCCTCCTCAAAACAGCTGGTTCCACGAAGTCTGCTGTGATGGCCCTGGAGATCACATCACCACTTGGCTCCAAGGCTGGGCCTCTCTGCACATCAGAGGGCGAGCTGAGGCATTGCTCACTGCACTCACCCAGGACCCCAGGCCCTTCTGCCAGACAAACACAGGACTTCTTCTGGGAAGGAATACTCCATCATGAGGAACAGGAGAGGGAAAAGGGACAGCACTACACAAAAACACAATTTATGTCTTCAGACAGACCGTGGGGTAATCAAACAAGCATGCAAGATTGCCCTGCTAGTTTTGGTGCCTTGCGAAGAGGGACAGGTCAAGAGCAAATCATGCTTTCAGAGACTTCAAGTGAGGCATGTGACAACACAGGCTGTTGTGTCAGAGGTTCTCCCCCCTCACTCACCACTATCACAGCTTACCCATCCCTCAGTTGTCAGTTGTATGAATTCAAGTTGTCAATCACATGAAAGTCTGCTTTTACAGCCATATCAGCAGCAGATCTAACCGGGTTAAAAATAAACTTGAAGAAAACGCCTAGGCATGGGAACAAGCAGCTGACCAGCAGAAAGTTTCTAAGTTATTTCACCAGTTCACTTCTGATCAAAACATGTAGATGTAGATACATCCTCAGACACTCAAAATTACAGAACTGTAGGCACTGTTCATCTAACCAAACCCCCAACAAGGCCCCCATTCAACCACCATGAGCTCACTAATTCTTCCCAGCAGCATCAGAGAAGGAGCACATCTCAAGGAGGGAACTGGAAGAACCAGCAGCAGCAGGCAACTGCTTTCAGTGCAGATCCTGGCAGACACTCCATGCAGGCCAAGCAAGCGGTGCACAAGCCACAAATCCTGAGAACAGCTCCAAGCTGAACAGTCCAGATTTCCCTCAGACCTGCGGGTCCGTGGGTGAAGAGCATGTGGCAGACACGCCAGATCAGGCACACAAACCCTGTGTAAAGGGAAGCAGGGACTGTGTGACAGCCCCAGCAATGGGGAGATGCAGGTTGAACAGCCCAGAGGAAGGTGAAGTGTGTGCCCTGTGGGCCCAGAGCAAGGCACTTAAAGGAGGAAAGAGGCAAGAAACACTTGATGCCATGGTGATGGGTGAAGTGCACAGACCCACGCAGGCAGGAGAAACCACGTTAACTCCAGCTATTTTTGAAGCGGGTGGCAGTTGTTTGTGCATCCCCAGGATAAAGGCTCTCCAAGATGGATCGAGGAGTGGAATAATTAAACCCCAGGAAGACAATAAATAAAGAGAGGCCATGGAATAGCAGCAAGAGCCGAGTGGCCAGGAGAAGAGCTGGCCCTCCATCCCCACCCTCGTTCCTCCCCCATCCATCACCAGCTACTTGGGGTTTGGCAGTGAGCTCACTTTCTCACAGTAGCCGATCTATTACTGTTTGGAAGAGCCTCTTCCTTCCCCTCCTCCCCTCCTTTTCAGGCCACAGGGGTCCTGCTTGGCAGCCCCCGGATCCCCCTCTAGTCTGAATGTCTGGTGACCAGCCAATCCCATGCAAAGAGAATTAACCCCTCTTCACCAGGAACAGCCTGAGAAACCTGACTCCATGCTGAGAGGTTTCTCTAGGGTGTCTCTCCCTCCTTCTCTCCTCCCCTTCCCCAACCCCCGCTGCTCATTCTCTCGCCTTTTTCCCCCTGCTTTCCTTTCATTTCTCAAAAACTAACTCCAGCCCAGGGAGTGTCACATCTTCCCGAGAACGTTACACAAGCCCATGGGAATTTTTTTTGGACCACGAACAGACCCTTATTTATTTGTCTCTTCTGCCTTTGTTCTTCATTTCCTCTTTCAAGACTTAGGCAAGACCTCGACACAGTGTTGCCTGGATCCCCCGCTGCCATTTCACTTTGTTATTATTTTCAGAAAGAAAGTGCTGATAGGCAGAGAGCTCTTCAATGCCTTGCCCCAAGGCAGGAATAAGTCAGCCCTGACTCTCACCTCTGGGCTGGACAAAAGGCATAAGCTCAGGGGCTCTGGCTTGCAGAGACAACCCCCTGCTTATGTTACCCCTCTGACTGCAGCATTGCAGCCCCTTGGATTAAATCCCCACGAATCAATTGTGCAGTCAGGGCTCTATGCCGATAACAGGCATATGGTACCACGAAAAGGGGCAGTTTCCCAGAATGAAATCAAAGGCCTCCTAATGCACTTAACTCAGGGTCATATAAATCTCTCTTCTGCCTCCCACAGACAACTGGATCTTGTTTACAGGCACTGCAGCAGGCCTGGGTCTCAACAATATGTTTACTACTTCTGCACAAGCATTCCCTTTCACTAAGCAAAGCAGTATCCTGATCTCCAGATTAATCCAAGCAGAAAGAGCTGAGAGCAGGTCTGTGGGAAAAGAGGGAGAAAGTCTGTCTTCATCAGCAAAATCAAATACCATCCTGGACATCACACAGATTTGGGAATCACTTGTCTTTCACATTCTTCCTTTAAGTTGCCTTATTTCTTGAGAAGGATGAGGAAGAATTTTGCGTTCAGCCAGATGGTAATGCACCTGACAAGAGGTAAAACCATTTGATGAAAGAATGTTTTTTTTTCAGGCTGATGAGACCAAGAGCCAGGCCAGGGCAAGGTGGGACAGCACAGCTTCTCCAGGGAACATACAGGATTACCTGTCCAGCTCTGCCCCAAACATAAAAGCCACAAAGGGACACTGTGCAAATAAAAACAGGGAAGCTGAGCATTTCTGCTCAACTGTACAACAGACACAGCAGTTTACTACCAAAATCACTTGATTACAGGCCAAGTCTCTTTCTTTCTCCACCCTCAGCCCTTTTCCTCCCTTTTCAGGTCTTTAGTAACACAGACATTTATATTGAACTGTGCTTCTGAGAAGTCAGCTGCCACAAACAGGTCCAAAAGGAAGGAAAGGAGAAAGACAGAACTAATGTGTAAGCACATTATGCAAGTTGGTTATGAACAAGAAGGATGTGTAGTGCAGGAGGGGAGCTGTGGTCATGTTGAAGTCAACAGGACAAGCAGGGCAGAAGCAGGACAGCCCACCTGTGTGGTACAGCAACCTGCCAGTGAGGAGAGGAACAAAGGGCTTTAAGCTCATACACAGCTGGGCTACCCAGCTCATCTTCAGGATGTTTCACTGCTGCAAGACCCTGCAACAAACTGCCCCAGTCTGCCTCTGCCCTCAGTTGGTTTCTCTTCAGGGTTTAATCACTGAGAAGTGATGGGAATTTCAGCTGCATGGTTTGCTCCTCAACCACCTGATCTACTCAGGGCTCAGGTCCAGATGATCTTATGTAAAGTCCAATGGACCATGTCATGACAAATCTAAAAAACACTTCAGCAAGACAAGATTGGCCTTCGAAAGAAGAAAAATGCTTTTAAGCATCTAAATATTTTAGGAAACAATCCAGAAAATCTCTACCCCAATCCACAACACAGCACTGTAATTGAGTGAGAGACCAAATCCAAACACCACATTCACTGTCTCCAGCTTGAGATGGTCTCTTTACTGCAAAGACAAGGCTCTGAATCCAAGAACCTCTCACACAGTCCCACAGAGATGCTCAGCAGTATCATACCCCTGAGTGACGCAGAAACCAGAACGGCATTTTCAGGGCAGTTCAGCTGCACAGAGCCACATGCAAACAAACACAGGCAGAAAGGAAGCCCATAGCACTTCCTCATCACTAAGTGATAGACTCTGGACGCCTGACAAACTCCCCTTCCCTCCCCCCCAGTGCTCACGGGAAGTGAGAAGACTCTGTTCCAGAGCACAACTGCACTATAAATAATTCAAGAGACTGCTAAATTATGCAAAAGCAATCCCATCGTCCCCCCTGGCCAAGCTGAATGCAGGTGTGGTCAACCCTTCCTCCAGAAGTTGCTGCTAGATGGGGATTCTGAGGCCACAGAGGCTTTGTGCCAAGAGCACATATCTGAGAGCATTGGCCACTTGCTCACAGCCAGGCCTGCACCGAGCAACGGCACGAGAGGAGGTATTTGGGGACACAGGGCTGATGGGGAATCAGCAGCTCCTTTAACCCACCTCTTCTCCAGAGACCTCACATGGCCCCAGGAGCAAATGCAGGAACTCATATCACCATCAAGCAAGGCTGCCCAGTGGTTCTTGCCTCCACGGGTCAGATTAGCTGGCAAAAGCTGCAGCTGGACACCATTGGCACAGTGAGGCAGGGAAGAAAGGACTGCTGGGGCAGGTGGGAAGGAGAAAAGGGAACAAGAAAACCTCTGGAGTGGTAAAGAAAGGAGAGTTTTGCTAACACAAATAACATAGAGGGAAGGCTGAACTGAGAGCAGAGAGAAACACAGTTCTCACAGTTCAGTTCTGCTGCCCCAGTCTTCTGCCTTCAGGAGATCCTGCTTCCCTGAGTATCAGGGCTTCCAAAGTTTCCCTTGGAAATGGGGTCATTAAGTAACAGAGCGCAGCTCATGCTGATCACTCCAGGGCACTGCTCTCCTCATTTACCCTGCCCTTTGCTCTGCCTCAGAGCCAGCCCTCACACTACAAGCTCCTCGAAAACACCACTTCCTCACACACAGCGAGCACCATGCACTCACAGCCCCTACAGCCAAATCCTTCTTCCAAACCCCTACCTTTCCTAGCTGCTGCAGCCTCCAAGATCTGTCCATGCTCAGTGTGTTTGGCCTGCACAGGCCTCCATCCTCCTCCTTTTCCCTGCTGCCCAGCTAGAGATATCTGTGTTAGATGAAGGAAGAAGTGAAAGCACTACTGTAGCCCTTTCTTCAGCCTCAGCACAACCAGCTTAAAATCTCAGGGCTCCAGCTTACCTTCCCCTTCTTAAAGGGCTCAGCATCTAGCAGAGAGACTCCCTTTCATGAGTCTTTGCCGTGCTGTCTCCCTGGCTTTCTGTTCAGTTCTGTATCTGCACACCAAGACAGGGGATACCTGCGCTTGGATCACAGGTTTCACAGCTGCGAGCCGCTACGCAGCGGGGCTGATTTGCATCTGCACACATCTCTCAGGTGTGCTCCAAACCTGCTTGCCACAGCTTTGCCATCATGCAAGAGACATGCAGCAATATCCCAAGATAAAAATTAACCCAAAGCCTTGAAGAGAGCATGGAGCTTTGAGTCTGCCTGCTAACCCTAGCCCAACCTGTACAGATTTACACACCGAGGGGGAAAATGGCCCCTGAGGGAAAGGCAGCAGGGAGCTGGGATTATAGATTAGGCAGCAGATCAAGAAGGAGACAATATCCATGGTGAAGAGGGCTGCAGAACCCAAGCAGTGACTAGAAAGTTATTGATAACCCCTGGCTCAGCACCCACACCCAGCTGCTCTCCAGGATGTCAGAGACAGCCAGCAGCAAAGCAAGCACAGGAAGCATGGCACTTTTGCTGCTGCTCTCCTGACGAGCCCCTGCCACTGGGCATGGCACAGCCTTGCTCCATGCCTCAGTTTCCCTGTGTAGGAAATTGAGAGACTTTTCTGCTCTGGGTAAGAGCTTACCTAATTAAAAGAAGCTTAATAGGTTGCTTCAAGGTCCTTGGAGAGAAATCCTGTCAAAATGCAAGACAGAGATGATCCTCAGAAAGAAGAGAAGCCCCCTCTGCTTTTCTCTCTTCTGGTCAGCCACATCCACCTCTCCTCTTGCTTGCAATCTGTGTATTACAGGCTGAAAAAGATTTCTGGCAATGCTCAGTGTGGCCATACCCCACAGCCACAGCTGATGTTTTGGAAAACGCCTATTTAGACACAGACCTGGGCACTCCCCTAGGTGGGGAAACAAGGAACCTTAACTGAGGTCATCAAGCTGCCTATTCAGCTAGGGGGGTTATCTTGGTACAAAAGGCCAAGGCCCCAACAGCAAGCAGATCACATAACTTTTGCTGTCCTAAAGCAGGGAATAATCACTTCCAAAATCACAAGTCTAGAACAAACCCTTGCTGTTTGTAAGGCAGACAGCTCCCTCCATGCTGCTTCTTCCCTCAGCCTGCCTGATGAAACCTCGAGCTGCAGTGCTGCCATTCCTTTCACCTATCAGCTCTACTGAGCAAGTTTCTGAGCACAAAAATACACCCACCCTGCTACAGGTGTTCAGAGGTCTGAAAAGCAGGAGGTACCTGTTGTACTCCAGGAAGAGCTTTGGGAAGTAAAGGGTCTGCATGCCAAGGAACACAAAGAAGTAAGAAAAAAAAAGTAAAGAAATCATGTTTCTGCCTTCCTTAGATATGCAGCCAGAGTTTATTCCTCAGAGACGCAGGCATAGAGTGCTTTTGTACATCCTACACCACTGCTCCAGCACACAGCATTTCTCTTCACCTTCTTCTGGAGAAGGGGGAACTCACCAGCAGCTCTGCCCTGGCCCCTGGTCCTGGCACTCTACGCAGCACTGCTGCTACAGCACAGCCCAGTCTGTGCAAGACACTCATCTAATGCTCTCAAAGCAACCCAAACCTGTCCACAATGCCAGGCTTGGCCCCTCCATGCAGCTCTGTCACAGCTCCTCAAGGCCAGCCTGCATCACTGACTCGACAGCACGGTTCATGTGTGCACTGCAGATATGTCACCACCTTTCCAAGAATATCAAGGATGGGGAACAGCAGACATTCCTAAGACACTCTCCACATCCCCCCAGATTGCACTGCCCCACACGCCTACCTTCCCCAAATTTCAGATCCCACTGTAATGTTTCATTGTAGTGTTCTGATGGCATTTTGTGCTAGTGAAGTGCAGCCTGACCTTTTGTGCAGAACTTAGGGGTGACAGTAGCAGAAAACACGCAGGCACAACTACCCACACTTTTCTGCTTCTGTAGTCAGAGCTGGTAACACCAACCAGCTGTCTGAGGCACCTCCACTGACCTAAAGTCATGAAGGCATCTCTTGTGCCAGTCAGTACGCCCTCCTCTCTGCCAGAGTTACTGACAGCTGTACCAGTCTTCGTTAGCACCACCTCCTCCAGCTACATCCCACTGATTGGGTCACAGATGCCAACAATGTACAAAGAGCTCATTTTAGAGCAACTAACCCCACCTAAAACCTAATCGGCCATTAGGAATGAATGCTGGCCAGCTTGCCCCATCTATCCATCACCGAACTCCCCCACTTCCTTCCTCCACCTTTATGATCCAGCACAGAGGCTGGGCGGTGTAGGGGTGTCAATTTATCACAGCAGGTGCACCTTGAAGATGCTGTTCTCTAGAGAGGAGGAAGCTCAGACACAGCAAGCTGAAAACTCAGCTATAAACCCCATCACGAGACAGAGTTTATCTCTGCTTGCTGACAGGTCAAAGCAAAGGAAGGACAGACAGAAACTTGTCTATCCTAGGTGCCCTTCACGTACTGAACATGCACAACAACATCTATGTGCACTGCCCTGAACAATTGCCATACCCATGACTGCTTACACACTCCACACTCATTTCAGGCAGAAACTCAGCAAAAGTGCCTGTGTTCCATGGTAAGTGCATCCAGCAGGACCCGTGTGCATCGCTACACGCACCCAGCAAACAGCCACCCACGTCTGTCACGCAAGCATCCCTTAAAGGCATGCAGCAAGCATGTCACACCAATCTGGCAGGCCCCAGTGCCACCCTGCACTTAGCCAGTTGCGCGTGGGAGAAGGAGGAGAAAGGTAAACACTAGGCACATGGGAAGCCCACAAGTACACAAACTTCACAGGTACGCTCCTCAGGCAAACTCACTGAGTGTGTCTGTGCCTGCCATGTGCCTGGCCGAGGTTCAGCGGGCTCTGTGCTCACCATGCAGCCCCAGCAAGCCTCCAGAGCAGCTATCCCTGCCTCATGTTGGGCACAAGTGCTCCAAGTAAGTTCACAGTTGTGAGCATCCACTGATGCTAACATTCCTGCAAGTACACTATTTTCCACCCACTCTTCTTGACCTCCTTGCTAAGGCAACCCCTGCATGCCACACAGGCAATGCTTTTTCCAATCTTACCAGCATTTGCAGGGAGGGAGGGAAGCAGGCAGGCAACTCAGCCACCAAAGCCACTTTGGAAACAGTGTGGAGAGCACCTCCAATGGAGGTGAGCCACAGCAGCACCTGAAGACCAAAGGTATACTAGCCAAAAGGCAGCAGCCAGGCAACCAAATTAGGAACCGGGGAAGAAAATACACCTGCGGCTAGCCAGAATCCATCCCCTCTCCTAAGGATACAATTGCCATATCCATGGCATTAATAAACA
This sequence comes from Sitta europaea, assembly GCA_013400255.1. NCBI lineage: Eukaryota > Metazoa > Chordata > Aves > Passeriformes > Sittidae > Sitta > Sitta europaea. The sequence continues at coordinate 31,822 of VXBS01002824.1, read as the reverse complement.
AGCTATGCAGGTAAAACTGAGTCCTCGAAGGGAGGAATGCTATACCTTGCAGCGGATTTCTTGCCCCTACTGCAAACTCACCTGAGGGTGTAGAGGAGCTATAAATCTTTGAGGGACTTTTACAACATGCAGTAGAAGAGCCACAGCACTCCTCTTCTGCAGTTTGCAATGGCTTTCATTCAATGCTTGTTTCATAGTGCTACGGGGGGCTGGAGATGCCCTCCCCAGGAATAGCTCAAAGGACTGCTCTTCTCCCACTCTAGCTTGGGAAGACATGTTCCCAGCACTACTACTGGGGCCGAAACGTGCTAGAGCTGTGTTTAGGGATGCTTTAGAAACTGGAGGTTTCCTGGACTGTAATAATCCTTCCCCCCCCTCAGAGATGTCTCTCCATTGCCTGAGGGTCAAGCAACAAACAGTAGAACCTGTTTGATTTCTGCCCTTTTCTGACAAGTTGGTAGCAGCCAGGCTGCAGCAACAGGAACTTGCAAGTGCTTCCTAAATCACAGGTGCCAGCTGGACTTGCACACCCCTGCGTGGGACCCACAGAGCACAAGAGACACCTTTTGGGGAGGGAATTTGAAAAGTTCCTGCTGACTCACACCATGCCAAGGTGAGGGGCAGACGGGCAAGAGTAGTCATGAATTTAAAATTCAGTTTGCACAGGCTTGGGGGTTCCTGGTGACTCAAGTCATATTTGTTAGCAGGGGTGTCACCGAGTGTTTTCACAGGCTTGAACTTCCCACTCAAGAGAAGAGATTTGGAATTAACTGGAGGGTTGTTCTACAGGAGGAGAGGTGCTCAGCACCATACTAGGTTCTGGAGACAGGGCAGGTACACTTCTGACCCAAGCTGTGCCCTAGGGTGCAAAGGAAAAATCCAAAAACCTGACATAATTTCTGGGAAATAGGCAGTATTCTCGTGCAACCCAGGCGCGGCTCGAGGAAAGGCAGCATGTGGAAATCCCCGAAGGAAAACCAGGAGCTGAGGCAGTGAGAGAAGCCTCTTTCCATCCCGCGCCACACTCCCCTCCTCACTGAGCTGTCTGAGGAAATCTAGAGCTGCAGCAGATGCCGTGTTCCCCATCGACCTTGTCACACTCGCCCAGGGAGCAAAACTCTCGCAAGGACTGAGCTACACCAGCCTGTGTCACTCCGGTAGGACACACAGCTATTCCAGCCCACAAACAATCCAAGAGCTCTGCACGGGCGGGGAGAACTTGGGTGCCCGCGTCCCTCTGCGGGCAGCCCCGAACGGGGGAACTGCAGCCATCTGACATGGAGACAGAGCAGGGCAGAGGGGACGTTTGACGATACACATTTATTTGTATGGATGTTTCCCCTCCCACGCACACACTCCTGTTACTCCTCGCTTGCTGCAGGCTTGGCACGCATCCCCAGCCCGTGCCCTCCTCGCAAGCCGAGCCCGGGCAGCAGATGGGCCTTGGCTGCAGTGCCCCGGCCGGAGGGAGGGAGCCTCCATCCCCGGCGAGCCCGCCGCTAAGGGCAGGGGGCTGGCAGCATCACCTCCCTCCTCCCCACAGCCTATGCTCCCTAGCAGGGGATGCCGGGATTATGGGGGGTGGGGTGGGGAGGAGGGGGGAAGAGAATAAAAAAATAGCACTAATATAAATAAATAAGGAGCACGAAGGTGGGGGCTCGGTGGGGGAAGCCTCTCCGGCAGCGCTCGCAGGGGATGACGCCGCATCCCCGGACCGAGGCACAACTTGCAGGTGGCGACAGCGGCGGGGGGGACGGACCGATGGGGGTCCCGCCGCCGCTGCCCGCAGCCCGGGGCGGCTCCCCCGGGGC
>VXBS01002824.1:0-29999 GCA_013400255.1 Sitta europaea | reverse complement strand
CGGCAGAGCCGCCCCCTCGGCATCTCTGCCCGCGCCCGGGGGGCGAGCGGGGGCGGGGGCGCTCGCTGCTTGGCGGGAGGGAGGCGAGGCGAGCTGGGGATGCGTGAGCTGCCTTGCCCAGCGACATCAGGAAGTTTGGCTGCGGTGCCAGAAATAGAACCTGCGTCTGCTGACTCCCGGCCGTGCACCCTAACCGCAAAAGCTACCTTTTCTCGATTCAACTTTTCCCTGCCTTCTTCCACGTTGGGCCCATCTTTGGAAAGGAAAACAAAGCCAAGCCAAACCATAAAACCACCACCCCCTCTCCCCTGGCTGAGCGGCACCGCTACAAACATGCTGAAACACAACCAGGGGGACCTCACCCCTTGCAGCCAAGTGTGAGCAAAAGGTCAAAGGAAGCAGAATTAGAGTACACCCTTCCTCATTTCATGGGAATTTGGAAAAGCAGAACATTACAAACAAAGCCTCCATGCCAGCACCTCTCCAGCTTGCCATTTATCATGTGGGCACGCTGGGCAGCTCGCTGGGGAGAAGTTGAGAAGTGGCTCTGTCAAATTGCCGCGCCTCTTCTGAGCACTTGTGGCATCCCAATGGGAGTGCACAAGCATCTGCCCTACGCTCTGAACTGCTGCCTGGCCAGCACCAGAGAGGGTTTCCATGGGAAAGGGTCACCCTAATTTTGAGTTTTAAGGCCACGATGGAGAACGTGTCAGGGCTCAGGCAAAGAGACAGCGTAACTGAAGGGGAATTTTCCCCAATGCAAACTCAGCTAGAAGGATGAGTAAAGACAGCCAGAGGTCAGTTGGATTCAGAAGTGCCTCTAGAGTATTGTAGAAGTATTGAGGGAAAGGAATGAGGACATAGGAGGAAGACAACGATAAAGCAAGGGAAGTTCTCACGACATGAGGGGGTAATTTTGTGGCAGACACAATACCGCACTGGCACAGGTCCTTGAGGACACTGAAAGGCTCCACCTCGATGACAGCAATATCATATTGGGGGGAACACACAGGGAAGACACCACCATCCCCATCTCCATGGGTCTGGGATGAAGTTGCTCTCTGACAAGATCATGGTCTTTAAAACAGTCATGGGTCCCTAGCAGAGAACTGGGTTTGAAAGGAGTCCCCAGCTCCTACATCCCTAGGGAGAATTTGACAGCCATGATTCAACTCGCAATGAGTCCATGGCTGGTTTTTTTTGGTTTGGTTTTGTTTTGGTTGGTTGGTTTTTGTTTTTTCTGAGATGGCTGGCAAGTGACAGCACTAGCCTTGCATGTGTGGGTGATTCCACCTCTGGGAATATAAATCCTATTAGGGATGAGCAGCCATCATCAGTTCCTTTCCCCCAGCCAGTGAACACCCATCACAGAAGGGATGGTTGGCACTAATGGGAAGAAAACATCACTATTTCAGACCTCCTTTGCTCATAAAACATTATCCCTTTGCTTCAAATATTACCCCTGGGGTGATGTGAAGACAGCTAACATTTTTCCATGTTAATGTGATAAAACCAAAAGCTTACAGGCTCACCCAGAGATTGCAAATGTTCAAGAGCACCAGACCACAAACCTAGAGGTAGAATAACATCCTGTGCACAGAGAGGCATCTGCAATACCACAGCTCCTCGGTCTAGTGAGGAGTGTTTGCCACGCTCAGTACTCCCAACTAGAGAGACAGGCTCCTGCAGCCTCCCTGAGGTGTCTGCCCTCTGCTACACTATGCAACAATGTGAAGGGGAATGTGGGATTTTAGCTTCGCCTCTGAATCTTTGTGTGAGGAAAGACAAGATTTTGCTCTTCTTTCCTGAGCTAACCAGAGCAGAATGATGCAGAAGGCTGTTGTTTCAGCATGTGCTAGTACACTGCCAGATGCAACAGCACACTGGTATCTCCTTCACACCAGTGCAACTGCATCTGTACCTCCTCTAAAGGGGGACCTGGTTTCCAAAGCCATGTGGTACTAGGTTTGCAGGTCCAGACACAGCAGTTGGGGGTTTTATATATTTTTACTAATGGTATTATGTGCTTTGATGGCACCAGCGTGAGGCTGTAGTCTTAGATGTAGTATCCAAACACCTCATGATTTCTAATTAACTCAGTCATCATCTCTTCTCCTAAAGGTAAAACCCCAAACCTTTGTCACTGTTTTACATAAAAGAAACAGAGGATTAGAAAAGTTATGTGATTTGCTGGAGGCCAAACAGAGAGGTTGTGGTAGGGCAGAAAATTAACTGTGGATCTTGAATTAGCGCCGTAACCATTGCTGTCTGTGGAGCCTTTTCTCTCTGTTTTTGCATTCTTTGGTTTGAGACATGCTGGACAAGCTCCCTTGGGATAAGGAGTCGTTTTTAGCCCAATGCCTTACAGAAATGAAGCTCTCACAATCATGTTGTCTATTTGCCTGTCTATCAGCCACCCACAATATGGTTTGAATCCACAGGCCAATTTCAACCCAAGCAGCAAGGAAGGGATTTTACAGCAAAACAATTCAGATGAGCTCCATGATGAGCCAAAAGAGGGGAGTGAAGAGAAGGAGGAGGAGAATGCTTATGTGTGCCCGTGGGCTGCGTGGCATCCAAACACCACTTCTGGCACGGCGTGTGATGCTTCCAGCCTCTCTCCGGGGCAAGAGAGCTCGGGTGGATGTGCGGGGCTGGTAAGGCCGGGAAGCAGCTGAGCACACTGCAGGGATGTCCTGGGCATGCAGCAACCCCAGGCATGAATGGAGCAGAGGTGATCATCCTGCCGCTGGCAGAACAACTCCTGCTCTCCACGCTCCCTAACCCCCGCCCGCTGCCTCCGCGGGGAAAACAGCCGATTAACATATTGCAATGAGTTAACCTTAAATGGTCTAAAAATCCAAACGTCTGCATGCAAATGAATTCTGATGGAAGCAGCAAGATAAAACACCAGCCAGCCACAGCTGAGCCTGTTTACTAACTGAGATACTTTTGTGTGTGCAGCTGAAGCCAAGGTGGTGCTCTCAGTCCTGCGATGATTTGCATGTCCCCACTCCATGCTTCTACCTTGCCAGGTATGAGGCTTTGAAGCAAAATATTGTTCTCTGTGGGAATTTTTCTTATGTTTTGGTGGCCATGATCTGTGTCATGCCCTGTTTTCTTCCTCTTGGTCAGTGCCAAAAGTGGCTGGTGTGGGCAAGAGCCTCCAGGCAGGGTGTCAGGCATATGTTGGGCTTTACAAACCCAGCGGAGCTGGTAGCTCCAACCTGCCAGCCAAAGGCAGGGGATGGAGAGGCCCTTCTCCATCACTTCTGGGTGACCCTGGTTCACACCCCAGGGGATGTGCTCAGTTGCTGTTAGGTGACTTTTCTTCACCCTGTGGTTAATGCTGATAAGTGATTCTTGGTCTCTGTGTGCGAGTCACTGACATTTGGTTAACTCCTTCGCACTGAGTTACAGAGCAGAGTTAACGGTGGCAGAGCCAAACTTTCACTGTCGCCCTTTCTCCAGAAGATCACCAAAAGGTCATGTCTTCCCCCCCCCCCTTTGGAATTAGAGTCCTTTTAATGCCCTTTGGAGCTAGACTTTGCAAACAAAGTCCTCCTTTGAGCCAACCAGTCTTGAAATCCGATGCCCTTGTTCACTTTGCACTGCTGGTGGCAGGGAGGGAAACAACAAAGTGACATTTCTATCAGTCACAATGCAAACGGCATGAGACAATGATATTTATCTCCTCCTTGGGGGCTCTGAGGCCTTGTATCCGAAGAAAATTACAGTCAGTGGCAATCACCATTTCCAGCAATCAGGCTGTAGTTGAGCAAGTGGGAAGATGAACAAGTGCTGGTACAAATACTCAGGGACTAACCCTAACAGCAGGATCCGCCCAGAAAAGATGCCTTGTGTGCAACAGAAACAAACAAATACCTTTAAACTTGCACTGGTGTTAAGTAACATAAAACTTTGCCAGATAAGGACTGTTTGCTCTCATTTAGGGGTTTCTGGCAGCCCTGCTCCTTGGATTATTTGCTGAAATGCAAATAGCATTTGGCTGTTTTTCAGTTTGCAATCTTAAAGGCAGAGAGATTGAGTTTCATCCTCCTCTCCTACTACAGAACAATTCTGGGCAGCATGAAAAATCCAGTCTTTCTGCAGCTGGGAGGGCAAGGAGGACAGTGGGCATGGAGACAGAGTGTTTGCTGCCACCAGTATCCTGACAGGCCCAGTTAACACCACATGTACCTGCTAATGCCTCTCCAGCCTGCAAGCTCCTTAGCATGGAGCTATATTTTGTGGTAGAGTTTCAGACCACTCGATGTATCACAGCTTCCACCACTGCCTCTAAGAACAACGGAAATGTAAGTAATACCAAGCCAGTGGTGGCTTGACAGAAAGGTAAAGCAAAAATTTGGTTTGGCAGCAAGTGAATGTGTTTCAACATGAGTTTGATAAAAAGCTCCACCGCAAAAAACAGAAGAAGAAAATGGCTTCAGAGGCATCTCTGCAGCAAGGCAGAGGAGGTTTTTAACAGCAATTGAATATAAGCAGCTCAGGGCACTGAGAATCCTGATGTCACTGCATGCTCCTGTTCTGAATCACCTGCTCTGAGAATGACAGCAAACCCTTCTTGTGGAAGAAATGCTGCCTGGCTGGGTATTTTCTGGTGTCTTCCCCTCAGGAGCAACAGCAAACAGAAAAGGAGAATGTTGTCTGCCTTCATTTCTCTAGCTCTTTTCACTGCTTGAGCTTGGGTTGGCCTGCACCCTCCAGAGTGCAGGGGGTCAGTAAGTGCCAGCTCTCCCAGCAATGGGCACATGAGCCAACAGGTAATCACTGTTTGGCTTTGGAAACCAGATAAGCCAGAGGATTTTTTTTTTCCCCAGTGTACAGAACTGGATGAAGCAAAGGTGAAGGTGAAGTCAGAAGGAACACATCTCTGTGTTCCTTCACCTCTGTGAAGGATGCAACAACAGGGGGTGGGAAGGATTCTGGGAACATGCTGGAAGCCACATGCACCCCAAAGGAATGGCCAGGAGCCTTGGGGATACATGGAGCTGTTGCTGCGGTCAAGGAGAAGCAGATGATCTCTTGGAGGGAGGCAGTTTGCTCCTTCCCTCCATCCAAAAGATGAGTTTTGCTCTTCACACTTGAGTGTTAAATTGCTCTTGAAAACATAATTATCACAACACGAGGGGGAAAAAAAAGACCTGGAGAAAAGTAAACTGCACTTCTCCCTCCACACACAGCACCCGTGGTTATCATCAATCACCCCTCTCCAGTCCCCAGTTTGCAATTTTGCAGGCACTTACTCTGCATTTCTCCACACTAAAGCAGGCCCAGGTTAACCCACCTCCATGCTTCTCTGGGCCTGCTGCCTCCCTGTCTCATGTGCTCCTCTTATCTCCCCTTGCTGCAGTTCTGGCCTGCTGGGAGTTCCCAAAGGAGAGTTGAAAAATACCATGGGGAAGGCAGGGGCAAGGGGCGTTTCCTCATTTGCCACTTGGGTAACATTTCCAAATCCTCTAAAATGGACCTGTGCTATCAGAAAAGGAAGTCCTGGTCCCTTGGAGGTGCTGAGGGGGAAGACAAGACCATCACATGCTCTCTCCAGCCTCGCTGTCCTTAATCCTCACTGCAGGGCCTCTTCCAGACCTGAATTCCTGCACCTACATGTCAAGTTACTCACTGGTCATGGTATCTCTAGGCAAGTTCCCTCCCAGCATTGTTCCAGGCAGTAACCACAGCCAACACAGGGATATGTTGAGAAATACTTTCTTTCAAAGGCCCATCCAGTGCAGCACCAGCCCTGTGCTTGAGCATACTGAGATTGTGTCAGAGCCATTTTACCAGCATGGGCAGGAAGGAAAATGCCATGCTGAGCTGGTTTGTGTCTGGTGGCCATCATCTGGAGGAGTTTTACTTTGCTGTTTGCATTCATTCCAGATGAATCTTCACCTCCATCAGCTTCTGGGGTGCCCCCCAGTGTGTCTGCTGTTGCTCATATCCAGCACCCACAGATGAGGAAAAGCCCTGGTGCCACAGCACTGTAGCGGCATGTGCCTCTGACCTAGAGCCTGGTGCTGATCTCAGTGACTAATGCAGTCAGTGCATTCTGGGGCTGAAGGAGGAAAGCTGGGGAAATGCAGGAAGGTGCAGGACATGGCCAAACCCCAGAGCCCACAGCCTCTCCATGATGTAAAGCCCGAGCCATAGCAGGACTCTCACCTGCAGCTCAGCTGTTTGGCTGCAAAGTCACTGGCTGGGTGGTTGTGCTCAGCTTGCAGCCAGAGGGATGCCAAGAGCTGCTTGGGCAGCACATGAGTGAGATAGTCATGAAGACATGGATGGGAAACTGTGAGAGAAACCTGTGGCATGGTGAAGCAGCAGTGAACTCTTCTGTGCATGCCATGAGGACCTAAAGTGTTCACCAGCAGGGGAGAGATTTATTGGGGCCCCCAGGAAGGGACACTGGCTGGGCCTTTTCTGTGGGAGTTGGGGCTGTTGGCCAGGACCAGGTGGGCTTACCTCAGCATGTGGAGTTTCTCTGGCTTCCAGTTGCTTGGGGATGCCCCCAACACCTCTGAATCGTGACTTTTCCTCCCATAAATCAGAGACAGGAGAAACACATTAAACCATAGCTATCCCCATACACTTACAGAATTGCTCCTGGGACAATGTTTTCTGGAGTTAGCTTTGAAGCATTCCCCATGGTGTGGTTTCCACCACAGCCTCCCTGAAAGCACACCTTTGCCTTGAGGGTCTCAGGCGAGGCACCAGTCCAGCCATCCCTTCTGCTTTCCCTTGCCCTCCCCTCCTAGGCCTTGATGTTGACCTGATGAGCCTTCCTTTATTTGGCATCTTTTCCAGCATCTTTTCCTGTCTTGTTGTGAACACATCTATCAAAAAGCCACAGGCTGGACCTTAAGCCACCCAGACATGCAGATACGTGGCAAGTGGATTTGGGAAGGGGTGAGGGTAGGGCCAGAAGTCCTGCAGCCCCTGATAAGCACAGCCCCGTGCCAGGTGACGCTGGCTCACATTGCAGCCAACCTCCCCTGGGAGCACAACAGCTGCTGCTCCCCTGGACTTCCCCCATCCAGCCTCCAACACAGGCAAGGGCACCATGGGACTTACAGCCAAATGAGTGAAACTGCTGCTGCCTGAATGGGTTTTGACTGGGGCTGGATTGATTGTCCCAGCCCCTGGGACAGATTCAAGCATGTCCACATGGGTAACTGTAAAGAAAACAGGCTTGAAACCAATTTTATTGCAACCAGTGCCAACTGTATGCATTGATAACATTGTCAAGAGTTATCAGTGTTGGGCGGGGCTGTCTCGAAGTTACTACTCTTTCACCACAGGTAGAGGGGAGATGGATGCAGGTACCCGAAGGTGCCTACAGCATCCACAAGACATCCCTTACAAGTAGTGAGAAGCCAGGGCAGCCCCTTGGGGGACAACAATCAGGACAACCTCAGCCTGCCCTACACTGTGCTGGCAGGCTGTTTGTCTCACCCCTGCTCACACCTCAGTCAAATCAACCCACATCTCCTCCACCCTCTGCAAAGACAGGGACACAGAGCAGAGTGACATCCTGGAAATCCAATAGCTGCCTTTCCCTTCAAAGGAGGGGACTGTTGTCTGTGTCTGGATCTGGCAACTACAACATGTGGGCCATTTGCTTTCCCCTTGTGTGCCTGTTCTATCTACATCTCATTTTATTGCTCTTTCCTGAAGTACTTGTGAGATACAGAGGCTTAGCAAAGCATCCCAGAGAGAGCCGTTTAAACTGTCTTGGGAGGGGTGACAGGCACAGGCAGGAAGGCCAACGGAGCCACCATCAGCAGGACTCCTCTGACTCTGCAATCTCTCAGCTGGCAAATTTTGGCTGCATTGGCTTAATCAGAGTGCTCTCCTGGGCTGCACTGAGTGAACCACACGTGTGAGGCATGAACCGGATCGGCTCTCCCGGGCTCATTAATCTGGCTGAACCATTAAACCCTGCTCGGGGTGATGGTTTATTGCAGGGCTAATGTGGCTGTGCTGCCGTAGCTGCACACCTTGCCTGGCCTGGCACGCTCTCACAGAGAACCACAGACCCTGCCTGGCCTGGCATGCTCTCACAGAGACCCACAGAACCTGCCTGCACAGGGGCTTGCAGCCCCACGGAGCCCTCAATGGAGACTTGCTCATCTTCCAAGCCAGGGCAGATTCCCAACTGCCCAGAAACACAAAATTCGGAGAGCAAAACGAGACCTGGAAAGGAAATGACACTGGAAGATCTGATTGCATCTGAGCTGCTGCAGCTGAGCAGGGTTAAAAGGTAACTGAGCCCGACTTGCTGTCACCACCAGCCTCCTCACGAGCAGGCTTGGCCTCCTCCTGGGCACGTTCAGAATTACTGGGTCAGCCAGGGACCTCCTTTGCCAAGTGGCTCAGGTTAACCACAACCATTTCATGGCCAGCCTTTTCTTGCCCAGCTTATGTTGCCCGTGCCAGAGCAAGCAGAGCCACACGTGGGGTGGTTGGCCAGCATCAGTGCTGTCCTGGCCAGGGAAGAGGGAGGAAGCAGTGGCTTTATGTCAGGGTGCAGCTCCAGCTGATCCCTGTGGGTCAGTTAGGGCTGCAAAGGAGGCTTTGGTAGGTTTGCATGCTCACCTGCTGGATGTGGTGTCACAATTAACTGCTGTGCTTGGGGTACCTCCAAAGGAGGAACGTGAAAGAGGCTGCTGTATGTATCCCTCAGACAACTTCCCGTGGGAGAAACACCTGGCCAGGAGCAGTCATGTCACCAGACAGCTCCCAGGTGGGGATGAGCTGGGGGTCAGGACAACAGAAATTACTTCCCCCAACTCTTGCCCCATGGCATCACACGCTGCCAGGCTGCCACAGGGCCCGGAGTTCACCAAAGCATTTTCCAAGCCTGAGGTCTTGTTGCCAAAAGCTCCTGAGTTTTGCAGAGAGCTCCCATTTGTGGTGTTCCTGCCCTGCCTGGAGAAGGGCTTGGAGGTGTGAGGACAGCGTGGTGCCAGCACCAGAGAGGCACATACAGGGAGAGCAGGGCCAGTTCCCTGGGTGGTGTCAGAGCAGAAGAGGGGGCTGGTGTCCTCTCCGGATGCAGCCCGTGTAACTTTAGCTCCAGGCCATCCCTATTTGTCTTTGCTTCTTGCATGTTGTGAATAGATATTAGCTCAAGCTCAATGGGCTCCACACAGGTCTTGGAACCAGATGATTCAAGCTGAGATTTGTTCTATATCTTGGGTTTCACATGTTTTCTTTAGCTGTGTTTTAATTGTGGGGGTTTCCCTTTTTGACTCATGAGATGTTTTACCCAGGTGCCATTCCTTCATAGCTGTAAATATCCCAAATAAATCCCATTCCTGGAATAAGTGAGGGTGAAGAGGAAGTGCCCTACAACATACTAGGTCAGGTTTTTATCACAACTCTTCATCTGGAAAACCACTGGGAACATGTACACAGAAAATGTCTGGCACTAGTCTGGAAAACAACATATAATGTCAGCAGAGCCCTAAAGAGAGGAATGTAGCACAGTTAAACAAAACCTGGATTTGGTTTAGCTCACCTTTATTTCCAGCTTCAACCAACAAACCTCTCCTCTGACTGCAGCTAAGCTCAGGTCCTATTGGCAATGGGAAACAAAATTCCACTTTTCATAGCTGCCCAAATTTTTGAGGGTCATTCCTGACAGGATGCAATAACCCTTGGGGTGTTTTATACATCCTGAGCCATGAGGGGCCAGGAAGAGGCTGGTGGCCAAAAATGAGTTGGTCTGGTCCTAATGTGGACTTGTCAAACCTCATGCAATTAATTCCCATTTCCTGCTGCTTCCTGCCCTGACAGCCATTTGTCCTCACCATCAGCAGAAGTTCTGTTTGGGCCATGCAGCAGAAGAGGGTCTAGAAGATACCTCCTAAGTGGATCCTGTGTTTGGAGGATCTACTCCTCAAAGCCAACACCTTTTCCAGCTGTGGGTTGGTGCTTGTAGCCCTCCTTTGCAAGGGGCCTTGCGCTTGGGTGACGAGAATGCTCAGAAGAGTTATTGTCTTCTTCCCTCGGCTCTTCTTCCATGCCAGGACCAAAACTTCTCTGTCCCAGCTTACCACAGGGTGGGAAAAGCAGTAATACAAGTTGTGGGTACTCCCTCTAAATAGACCACAGCGTGTTTGGCCCGTCAGCCTGAGTTTCACGTGGCTGCATGGGGTCTGCATCCCACCCCGGAGCCTGCTGACTTGTCGGGGCAGGTACAGGTGTTACCAGCACTGTAATACCTCTAAGGACTGGTTTGACAGGCTGCTCCTGCCTTTTGCTAACTCCCACTCCCAAATTAATTTGGGGCAACTTGCCACAGGCTGCCCCATCTCACAGGTGCCCCAGAGCTGGGTTTCCCTGCTGTGCTTACACACTGTTGGCTGAGGGCCAAACTGCTCTGAGAATTATTGCTCTCCTTGCTGCTGGGCTGTTTCAACAGCACCTGATGTGATATCAGGAGTGTCACAGCCTGGGGGGAGCAAAGGATGGCCCCATCCCCATGGGTCTCCCAAGAACCACCCATGCAATTGCATCTGACTTGGGAACCCGTGGCTGGAGTGCAGGGTGGTGCATTCCTGGGATCTGGAGGGTAAGCTGCCCCCGCTTCGCCCACCCTCAAAGCTGTGCCCACCTGACAAAAGAAATCCCTGCTGAGGAAGGCAGTGAGTGAGGGGGGCTCAGCATCCCCCTGTGCCTGAGGTGCTTTTGTCAGCCTGCTGGATCCTGGCTGATGGATGGCTGCAGGCAGCAAATTTGAGGAGCATCTCCATGCCAATTTAAATAAATAAATGAGTCTGAATGCTTCGCCTTGCAGAATGGCATCTCATTCAGCCGTTCAAGCATCAAATATCTCCGGGATTCTTTGGGTCTCAATTTGCAGAACTATTTCCCTTTCAAGTGCTCTTTTATTTTTCTTTTTACTTATTGAAACCTGTTTTTCCTGTAGTGAACAATCCTTGCACGCGAAAGCAAGCAGCTTTTAGATGTTGGTGGAGCATTCCTCTGGACTGAAGAGGGATCAGCAGACTATTTAAAAAAGGTCTTCCCCAGCCCTTGCAGCTGGTGGGGATGCGGAGTGATGTTCTGTGGTTCAGCTTTAGTTTGATTTCCCCAGGGCTGCCAGATTGCTTGCAGGAAGCTCACTGCTCACAGCCAAGGCTGAGTAGATGTGCTGGTACTGAGCTGAGGGGAAGCTCTTGCCCACCAAGAAGCAGCTGTGGGAGCTACTGCTGGTGGCAGCTGCAGCCCCCTTCTCAGCCCTTTAGATGGGTCTTGGGAGCTGGAGGGTGGGAAGAACATGTATGTGTCCAAAATACCACAGATGCCTTGAGGACAGAACAAGCTCAGGCCTGGTGAAGTTGCAATTAGTGTCAGTGGGATGGGGGAAATTGATGAGGTGGGGAGAAAGGTGAGGAAATTATGTCTGTTGGCTCCATCTGCTCGGCTGAGCCCCTTTCACTTTTCTGGGGGGTTGCAAAGAACAGCTTGGAAAAGCTAACTGAGGCACCTCAGAGGCTGGAAGAACAGAACACAAAGGGACAGAAGCTGGTATTATTTTTGCCAAACACAAGAATATTAAGTAGTCTAATTCATGTGTTTGAACACCTGGGTGTGATATACAGCAGAGCTTCCTCAGAAGCACAGGAGTTTCCCTGTGTATAATCTAAAACAAATATCTTCTAGCCAATCTCTAATCAAGGCATGATGGATCAGTGAATTAATGTAGGGGCTTAGTTAAATTAGCAAGATCTATGTTACTGTTGGTGGTCATGGTAGTGTTTTGTGACTACTTCTTTCCATCCACATACCCCCATATGCTGATCATCTTCTCCTGCCTTCAGGTAATCTGCTCAGTGCAGTGCCAGGCATGGCACAATGCAGGCACTTAGGAACAAGCTGTGGAGTTTCAGGGCAGGACACACATGAAGGCTCAGGCTCCTGCAAAGTAGCCAAGAGCAGTTCTCCAAGCACAGTTTCCTTTTGCTGACATTTGCATCCTGGTGCTTTTGCACCGCACTTTTGTGTGCAGCAGTGCTGCTCCTGCAAGACTGTGCTGGCCTTTTGCACCAGTGGAGGAGGAGCTGCAGGGGCTTTGTCCCAATGCCTTTCTGAGGGTGTCTGGTCTCCCTCTAGCAGCAGTCATTGTGGTCAAAATGCTGCACATCAGCCAGGCCGTAAAGAAATGGTTTGGCCTCATGTTTTAGACACGTTGAGTAAACACAGTGCAAATTCTGCTGTATCCCTTCAGCTTCTCCGTCTTCCTGCCAGCTTCTCATGAGCCTTCCCTGTGCTGCAAATAATGGGGAATTGACTCTATCCCTGTTGTGGATCCTCCCTGGGAGCTGCGGGGAGGGTACACTCCCCAGGGGGCTGATCTCCCCTGGTCTCTCTCATTTCCACCCAGCCTGTGTGCTCAGTGCAGCCAGAACAAGGGGGAGGAAGAGTGTCTCTCTGACACACCTTGGTTAGCCAACGATGGCACTGCTCCCCTGTGGGAATGCCACTGCTGCTGGAGTGATAAACTAGAGGTATTTGGGGATTCGAGAGGAGAGCGAGGGAGCTGGGGATGAGCAAGATGTTGCTGTACATCTCTGCAAACAAACACCAAACACCACCAGCACTTGGGAGCTGAGTTCAGAAGACTGGGGAGCTCTGTCCTCAGCTCTGTGGAAACAGGGGTTTCTGCCACCGATGGGGCAAATATTTTCTCAGATCTCAGCCATTAGAAGGGGTCTAAATCCATTTTACAGTCCTCAGCATCCCAAGCCTGTGTTAGCATGTTGCAGCCCTCCCCCTCTGTTGGCAAGAGCCAGCTCTGGGAGCTGTTTGATGGGAGGAGCTCAGGGCACCTTGGCCAACACTACAAGTGGACAGGACCAGGACAAGCAGCACACTGCAGTCACTCAGTCCCTCCTCAGCTTTCTATGCTGGCGGTATCCCTCTCTACCCTCCACTCTTCAGCCCTTTCCTACCCTCAGGGTAGCAAAACCCAGTTTAGCCCACATCATCACCCTGCCACTACCTGTACTGATTCCTCTCCAGCTTCCCCAATCCTCAGAGATGTGTATCCCCTCATGTGCATGGTCTCTGTGAAGTACCAGCTCAGCAAGGCTGAGCAGAGTTTGCTGCATCTTGCTGTTGTTTCCCAGGCCCCATGCACTTCTGCAGTTGCCATCCACAGCACGACCCCCACAGTGGGAGGCTCCAGAACCCAGTGCCACAAGCAGCTCGGCTGCACGTGAGTCTGTTTGCCAAGCCCAGCTGGGGAACTTATCTGGCTGAAAAAGTCCTTCCTTTTTTCTTTTAAATTTCTTTTTTCCCCTGGGTTATTTTTTAACCCAGATGAGCTCCTTGACCTGGTTTCCTCTGGCTCCTCCAAAAGAGCTGAAGGGCAGCCTGGGGGTAGACTGGAGGATGGGGACACTGCAGAGTTCAGCCCACCAGCAACAGAGCTGCAATTTCAGCAGTCCAAGGCAAGTTCCAACAGCAAACTCTGGAGCCACTTCCATCCTTTCTTCCCCACAAATCAGGACTGATACGTTCCCACAGAATAGCTGGTTCCTGGGAAGCATGGCCACGGCTCCCAGCTCACAGGAGCTGGCTCAGATTAGAGATTCCTTCTCCTCTGCTGCTGAAGCCCTTTGAAATGTGTTTACATACCAGGCGAGAATAAAGAGTCAGAATTTTATTGGTGTTCGGCCAGGGAATTATTCTGATTTGAAAACCCTTTTGTGACTTGGGTTTTTTTGATTGTGCTAGCAAAATTAAAGGGAGGCACTGAAGTGGGCATGGAGAAATCAACAGATCAGGATGCTTGGCTGTTCCAGTTTCACTGGGCTTTCTCTGCCGAGATTGTCCAACGTGATGTGTCACACCAAATTTTTTTGGTTTCGATGCCCATTATATTTTCCTAATGTGCCAGTAGGTTGACCCCACCAGAACCCCTTCTGTGCTAACCCGCTGCCACGTGCCCACGCCAGTTGATCTGCTTAACACTGTTGGTGAACATGCCTTCTAATGAGGCCGTCACAACCCCAGCATTGCTGTCTGGGAGTGTTTCTGCAGTGACACTGCTGCAGTTCCTGCCTCTCAGAGCTATTTTCCACCACTGGGACTTCATCAGCACCGGATAAGTTGGGAGCTTGGAGCAGCTCCCTTTGCCATGCTCCTTTGAACTCATTAGTGAGGATGCCAAGGCCTGACTGGATATTTAGTTCCCTGGCACTTCCTTAGGCCTCCGTGCCCTAAATAGCACTCAGCAGTCATTTATCATCGCAGCCCAGGTCCTCCAGGCAGCGTGCTTTCGCATATCTGTATTTATAGCCTTGTCAATTTTCATTCTCTTTTTCAGAAACAGAAATACTGATATCCTCCACTGAAATTTCCTGTCGAAGCTGCCACCCACCTGTAGTTCAATAAACACCAGCCACCTCTCAAGCAAAGATTGTCACAACATAATCATCTCTCATCCCTTGATCTCCACTAGCTGTGGCTGCTCTTCTTCTGGAAACTACCCTCATTTCTGTGGTACTGGACACCAAATTGGCTCTTCCAGTGGATGTAGAATCTTACTAACCCTTGGACCTCACATCTCTCCCCTGTCACAGAGTCATAGAATCATTTAGGCTGGAAAATACCTCCAAGGTCAAGTCCAAACATCAAGCCAGCACGGCCATGTTTGCCATTTTGATTTGTGTCATGGGGTTTGACTGCCCTGAGGACAACAAAACCAGCATGTGTCCATGCTGGTAGTGAAGTGTGGGAGAGGCTGTGGCAAAAGGCTCAGTGCAGCAGCGTGACTCCCAGCTTCCCTGCATGGGGGATCCTGCAAAGTCCACAGCTGGTTTGGCAAACAGCCCACGGGGCCATCTATTTCTCCAGGAATCACAGCCCTGCTCCAAAGCTCCAGCTCGAGAAATTGGTCTAATTAGAGAAGAGTGAAATGCTTCTCCTGCTTGGAGAGCCTCGGGTCCCCAGCCCACTTAAAGCTCCACAGAAGACCATTAGCAGGACAACGTGTCTCCCCAGAACGACGCATCCGCTCGCGCGCTTGGCAGGCGGCCGACCAGATGTAGCCAGGCTGTCTGGAGGTGCCAAGCATAACAATTAACAGCGGCTTCGTGGTGGGGTTGGCAGTGGCAGCTGCAAACTGCAGGCACGCTCGGCCGCCCACCTTGCTTCCAGGCACGGCATGGTTCTTTTGCACCCCTCCAAGAGACACTGCCGGGGGTCAAGGGGATCACAGCAAGGGTCCCCTGGTGCCACGCAGCTGCAGGACCTCGGCGACTTGCCAAAAATGGAATCCCACGGTGAAGACCACCAGCTAATGTGGGCCTCAGCTAAATAATTGAGCAGTGTACTTTATTACTGCCTAAGTGCTGTATCTCTTCGGGCTTTTTTCATGCTGAATCAAGCTGCAGTTCTGCAAACACGGAGTCTCTTCGTGCAGGTGAACAGCCCTTTGGAGTTTGGGAGGGAGGCTGCCACGTTCCTTGCTTGCTGCAGTAGGCACAAGCTGCTTTATTAGGTCTTAATTACATCCTTGATATCCAAAATTCTTAAATTTGCCACTAAAGGCAGACAGAAACAAAAATGTCGCACTTATGCAATTCAGATATTTGCAGCCATGAATAATACACTCACACACTCATTTACTAATGGATACACTTCTCCTCTAATTTCTTTTCCCCTCCAGACATTTGCAAAAGCTCTTTTCATATTCCCATCACACCTTTAGCAAGCAGTAAGCCATTCTATGTTTTGTTATTCTTATCTCTTTTCTGAAAGCTTTTATTGACTGCCTGTTGGTTTTGTCTCCTCACCTTTTCCATTTCCCATCTAGCCCTTTTTTTTTTTTTCCCTCCTCCTGTTGTTGTTTCAAGCCTTCAGATCTCCAAGAAGTCCCTTATGGAGCTATTTTGGTTATTCCTCAATGCAGCAGCTGAGAAATCCTGGAAGACATAATGACAGGAACAATAAGGAAAAGCTGAGTTGGCTCCAGAATGCATTTGGATTAAGGGTAGGGAGTTCAGTAAATTATTGAACTACCTGGATGAAGAATTCATATCAAAACCTATTTTGCCTTAGTGCCTGACTCTCATTTGCATTTAAGAGCTGTAAGTGTTTTAGGGATGAGCTCTGAAGCTGCTTCTCTGTATGTTTCTTGCCTTGAAGAGAGAGATGAGCCACTCCTTACATAGCAAGTGTCTGCAGGACTGGGGCCAGCCTCCATGCTGAACCAAAGAGCAGCACCTGGCAAATCCATTCAGAGGTGAGTTTCTGTTTCTGCCCTCCTGCCCACCCTGCAGCAGCACCCACACCACACTTTTAGCCAAGGCTACACTGGGTGACCCAGCCAGTGTGCTCCACTTTGCTAAACTAGGGAAAGAGGTATCCCTTTCCTGGCACAGGTGGCTGGTGGCCCTTGCACAGCAGGTCTGATGATTTGATGGAGCAAGGCCCTGGGGCTCTCCCCTCCCCTTGCACACTCCCCATGTCCATGGGAGAGCCCTCTCTCCAGCTGTCCGAGCAGGACCCTGCCTGGCTGCCTCAGAGGTCATGGATGCTCTGGGGGTTTGGCAATTTGGCTGAGCAGGTTTGCAGCCAAGACAGGCATTGAGGGGCTCCAGCACCACCGAGGGCAGGAGGAGCCCAAGCACACAGGCGAACAGGAGCAGCTGCCTGCTGTGCTTCAATGCCAGCTGCCCTTGGAGCTGCTGGAGTGAGGGACTTCACGAATCTCTGAGGCATGAAACCACTAACAGCTCGGTTTTGATCCCACTGCTTTGAAAGGAGTCCTGAATTTTCCAAAGCAACCAACTCTCATCAGAGGTTGGAGGCTGCCACCTTTGCCCATTTCACTTTGTTTGGGAACTCTCTGAGTTGTGTGTCCAGAAATGCCCAACTACCTCGAGGAACCTCAGTTTTGGATGACTGGACTTGTGGCTGCTTTTGGAAACAAACCACAGTGGCTTCCCAAGATATTTTAGTGGCTGATGGCCACCTTAGTGCTGTAATAACCACAAGGGTTTTGTGCAGAAGCATTTCTGTAAGCATCTTCTGAAGTAGGAGGTGTGGGGTTGTCTGCCCTTCCAGAACATCTTGCCCTCTAAGTCCTGGCTTTCCTTGTTACCTGTCCTTTGGACATCAGAGCAGCTGGTTCACTGAGGACCTTGCTCTGCAGAAAGGGCCTGGTGTTGTTCTCCACCATCAATTGTTTTTTGTGTGGAAGAGAAAAACTCTTTGCCAAGCTCAGGCAAAACTAACAGAAGAAATGCAGGGTTTCTAGGTCATGCTGTTTTTGAGAGATGAGACAAAAAGAAAAAACAGCTTAGAAGACTCGTGAAACACCCAGCAGTGAGAGGGCCAATGGCCAAGCATTGCACATCCCAGAAGATCAAATCCTCTTTCATGTGCCCTGGAAGCACCTTGTCCCTTCTCACAGGGCTCCTGCTGTTTGCCCCACAGTGAGCCCATGGGTGAACTGATGCCTGTTTGGGAAAAGCATAGAGGGGAAGACTCACCTCCAAGCAAGAAGTGTAGTGCTGCCTCTCTCCTATCTGCCCTGGCTCTCTGGAGCATTCCCAGCCTTTTTCTCTCCATGCTCCACTGGAGTCTAATCCTGCATGCAGAAAATTCCTCATGCATTTTGCTCTTATTCCTTCAGGGCATCTGTTTTCTCTTTCATTCTGTCTGGCTGTTCAACAGCCTGAACTCAGTTACTGTAATCCCTCCATCTTCAGTGATGTTCTCAGCTCCACATAATAAATATTAACAGCTTACACGTATCTTGGGGTTCTTATGCAAGGGCTCCAAATAGCTTTATGGTTCATACACACACGAGGCTCACTTTATTTGCCAGCAAAATACAGCCACCGATGAGACAGCAGTTGTTTAGCAACCTACAGTGACAACACACAATAGTTAAGTCGGGAAGTGAAGATAAATATCGTATCCATTTGAAACTCCAGGAGGGGATTGGAGTTGGCAGAATATAGAAATAAATACTCATGCTGAATTTTTGCCAGAATGCTCCAAATAGCATTCCTATGCTTACAGAAAGAGCTATAGGATTTAAAATACCTAACCTGTCCCTGGTGGTTTATTTACAACTCACGTTAATGGCATGGACATTTTAGGGTGCCAGCGATGCTCTTCACAGGAGAAAGGTGAGTCACCTGAAAAATGAACTGCACAGGATTACTCTAAAGCCCTTTTCTCAGACATTCTGAGGAAAGAAAACTCAGATTATTCTGTATAAACAACTATCTGTTATTTATCAAATTAAATTCTCTTTATATCTTTTAGGCAGATTTGCCCTTCAGCTATGGCTATCTCCACCCTGAGAAGACACCAGGCCAATTGTGGCATTTTTTCAGCGGTGCCACAAACTTCTGCATCTCCTAACACTAAAGCCTTAATGTGGTGGGAAAAAAAATAAGAGGAGAGGGGAGAGAAACCCATTCCTTCCTCTTTGAGCACGGTGGCTGAGGGAGCAGGAACTCTGGTTGAGGATGCTGCATTACCTTTGCATGATCCAGGGAGCATTGGTGGCATCAAATCGCACTTGTTCACCATATACCTCTTCCCTATTGGAAAGTTCAGGTGTGACAAAAGCAACAAAGTGAACGGGAAAAACCCAGCCTGTCTTAGCTTCAGCTGATGCCTTGGCTGCTGAGGAAAACCCAAGCCATGTGTGACTTACCCACATGCCATGTACTGGAGCTGACCATTAACTGCTGGCCATGACCCTTCCTAGCTATTCTCTGCTATTTAAAGGTTTTATTATAAATCGGTGTGCTGTTCAGCTAATGGAGGGCTTAAAATAAAGAAGTCCCTGGTGATCCTTTAGCCACAAAGATGCTGAGACCCTCAGTTTTAGGTGGCATCCAAAGTCCTGTCTCACTGGTCTGAGCACCTCCAATGACCCTCAGCCAATGATCAGAATTCAGGAACACATGCAAAGCATTCCCACTACTCCCATTCTAGGGATTGAACTTTTCATTTTTACCCTTGCCTTGCAGGGAGATAGCTCTCAAAAAATAGTATTAGCTGCCTTTAAGACAAACTTATCTTGCATATTCAGATCTTAATTTGCCAGCTTCTCTCCAGCAGTCCTGTGAAGCATAGCCGCACTGTTTTTCTGTCCAGGTCTTTACATTTCTAGTGGTTTTGAATTTCACTACAATGCAAAAAAGCCCTGCTCTTGTTTCTAGAGATCACTCTGATTCTGTCCTTTTCCAGCCACTCCTTCATTTTAAAGGGGCAGGGGAGAGAAGGTTTTTCCAGTGTTGTTACAACGTACATCTTCCCCTTGCTCCCTGAGGACAATATTAAATACCAATATTGGCTCATGAGCCTCCTGTCCCTGTACACAATGTTCAGTCTGTTCCTTTGACCAGGACTCCTAAGCCATGGCTTACAGAGCATGCACAGAAAACCTACTTTCCTCACCTTTTTCCCAGTGGCTGTACAGGCACAGCTTAGTGTGATCCACCCGCTCCTACCCATTTTATTTTTTTGTACTTCCTAAACTGGTAATGATGCCTAAGGATCAGTTTGTTTTGCGTGATCTGCTTTATATAAGTGTGGTGGCAATTCTTAAGCTTTTATCTGGAGCATCCACTTGCTGGAATATTTCCCATTGGAACAGTTCTTAGTATAAGTTCACAAATACCAGAGATAAATGGGATGGGGGAATAAGCAAGAAAAACTTGTTTATACAGCTATTGAGATCTGTGCCAGGTTAGGGAACGTAGAATAGGACAAAACCTTTTCAACTCCATTTTAGTCCATGCCAGGATCACACTATCTGGGTAAATAGCCACACAACAATCTGGAGGATAGGATCCCCAGGTCAAACGACATTTTGGAGCAGCCCTGGACAGCAAGGCCAGGCTGGGCTCAGATACCTGAAGTCTCTGCTCCTTGCAGGGCAGAGGCAAGGGTAGAGGGCAGGGCTGAGGGGCTGCCAGCCCCTGCCATGTTCAGCCTTGGGGACAAGGCACCAAACCTCCATCAACTCTGCTGCCTTTGCCTCCACGCCATGGAACATCACCTCCCTGGCAGGGCTGGACGGGTCTCTACAGGAGGTGCCTGTGCTGGCAGGCTCAGCACACCCAGCCTCCCTGGG
The DNA here is from genome assembly GCA_013400255.1 of Sitta europaea. NCBI lineage: Eukaryota > Metazoa > Chordata > Aves > Passeriformes > Sittidae > Sitta > Sitta europaea. The sequence goes on along the minus strand of VXBS01002824.1, from coordinate 9,859 downwards.
AACTGCAGGGGGGCAGGGAAATGCAAGCTTCTGCAGGCAGTCTGGCAGCGCAGGGAATCCCGCAGGGCAAAGCTGCAGGGCAAAGCCGCCCCAGCAGGACCTGGAGGGGGCACAGGCAGAGAGAGACACGCACACAGACACACCCACACACACAAGGGATCCCTGCTGGGCCTTCCGAGGAAACTGGCATTTCTCACCGCTCTGATTCCCATATTTCTCAGTGAATTTGGGTTTTGCCTCTGGGCATTCAGTGCTACTTAATTTATCCAAAGGGATAAATTCTCCTCTCCTACTTTCCAGGCTGGCATGCCACAAGTGCCTCAAACCTGCACACCACACATCAGGGCTTGGCTACACACTGGCCTTAATTACAGCATCCCGTGCTACATCATCCTAATACCCTCTCACCCCGCTTCTTCCTAAAGTGACAAGCCTGGACACAAAAATAAACGCAGGAAAGAACTCCGGCCAGTTCTTCCTCTTGACCATTCTCCTCTAATCTCCTCTAGCCGTCTCCTGGCTTTGCCTGGGTGCCTCACCGCAACGCCCCAGGGGTACCAGGTGCTGCGGGTCACCCCCGAGGACCCCGCCTGCGCCGGGGAAGAGCTCGCAGGGAGCGAGGCAGGCTGAGAGCCAGGAGGGAAGAGCCTCGCTTGCCGCCTGCCGTCAGAAATCTGAACTGCAGAGGAGGATTGCCTTGATCCCGACACCTCGGCCAGCAAGTCCAGGCCCTGGCTCACTTCGGCGTGCAGCCAGCAGGACCCACCTCTCGCCGCTGCACACCTCCCCGCTCTGACACGAAGGTGCCATCTGCATCTGCAAGGCACCACGACGGAGTTGTGACTTCCAGCTGTGCACCACCCGCTGCCTGTACTGGGAAGCTTCATTACAAACTCCACCTGCCCTCTATACCCTTCCAGATGGCCTACATTAAGGAAAAAAACATGCATTTTACCTAAAATCAATAACCTGTATTTATGGTTTGACTCTAAGCCATAATTCTGTGCCAGAGCTCAACAAATAAGTAAACAAAGAGCTTATGCTTCTAAAGTCACTTGCAAGGCTTCAGGCCACTTTTTCAGCAGAAGGTTTCCTCTTGCAAGGTGCAAGCCTCACTTCAGGAGGAACAGAAGGTTTCACCCAGAGGAGCTGTCACACCCACACACGACATTAAAAGGAAGAGAGCAAGCCACATGGGTGCCAATGACAGTAGCTATAAGTTATTTATTCTGCAAAATAGAGGTATCTTCTATGGAGTTGAACACTGGAATCACAGCATTATGAATTGAGTTGTGGAAACATTATGACAGCACACACACACACACACACGCAGGCACACACGTGTACACCTACACACGCACACACGCAGCCTTCGTACGGGCCCGACTCCCCACAATCCACCAGGAGCCCTCCCCGCAAAAACCTGCAGTGAGGGCTGCATCCAAGACCCCTTCCCCTATTCACAGGGATTCATATGGCTGGGCAGGATTGGGAGCGTGGCACAGGCAACACGTGTGTAGTGGACAACATCCCCTGCTCAGTGTGCAGCACATCCTGGATAGGAGTTAGCTGTGGGCAGAACGCAGCCCTCAGTGGAACACTCTCACTCTTGCCTCAGTCTTTGCCCACACAGACGAGTACGAGGTGTCTGCAGGAGGCAGATACAAGTTAGGACACAGTCAGTGCTCCCTGCTCGCCATGGTCCATGTTCCAAAGCCGGTAAAACTCTGCAAAATCCACGTAGGGCTCCACACGCCCATCCTCATCTGGCTGGAGCGAGTGGGTGGGTCGGGAGCGGAAGAGGCCTCCATCTGAACTCGAGCTGCTGCTCTGTGTGTGAGTATTGGTCGACTGCAGTGTCACAGTTGGGCTTTGGCTAAGGAGGGAAAAAGAGAGAATCTTTATTATACATCTTTATTCTACTCCACCTGATGCACTGGGCAAGAAAAGCACCAGAATGAGCACCAGTTTCTTCACAGATCAAGCTATCCTAGCAGACAGGTAAAAAGTTGCAGTCACTTGCTCTATGAGAGCACTGAAAGTGTTGAGAACTGATTTGCATTGACAAACACCAAAGGTATCTGATTCACATTAACTGGAAGGCCTTAAGTACAACCGGGCATCTGAGGAACAGAGAGGAAGCAGAAAAAACTGGGCATGCATTCTGCTGGCCTCCCCATACCCAGAAAAGTATTACAGGAAGAGTCTGGCAGTGAGGAAAGCTATTCTTGCATGACCTGTGCTGCAGCCAAAGCAGCTCTAGTGCGTCAGCCTCATTGTTTCTGGAGCAACAGAGCACAATACCCACAGTGCTTCTTCACTGTGCAGTGTGTACACACCATGCTGTGCCAAGGGCTCAACCTAAACCACGGCCACTAACTAGTATGACCCTGAAGAATGGATCCAAAGAGGACCCAGTTCTAACCTTTATCCACTTTTTCCCTCTGGGCTGTGCCTGTAAGCAAATCAACTTCAGCAGCACAGCCTCTCCGAGAGCCTTACAGGTGACCTGCATAATCCCTCTTCCTTGCTGAAATGAAGGGCACCCACACTCCCTTTGTGCACAGCACCCAACACACTTTGCACACGAAATCCAAAGAGAAGGGCTGCTCACTGCCAGGATGCCCTCTATGAACAGCTGCAGATGCTGCTCCCAAGGCATGTCGCCAGAGCTGGCATCAGAGCTGTTGCTTCACTCATTCCCACTCCTCACACAATTGCTTTCCAGCTAACACATTATGCTGGCTGTTAATACTATAGTGGGGGGGAGAACACCCCAGATAACAGACTGACTGACAGGTAACTGACAGCTGTCTGCTTTTCAACCACTTTATACAGTGTGAGGTGCAGGGAAAACAGCGGGTAGCAAGGAAGCAGGACTTTACTTAGTGAGGGTGGGGGTGGCTTCATCCAGAGTTGAGCTGCTGTGGGCACCATTGACCATCTGGCCTTGAGAAGGCATGACAAGAGACAGTGTGACACTTGTCTTGCTTGTGCTTTGGGAGCTGGAATATGGCACAGAGACTGGGTAGACACGGCCTCCTGAGAAGGGAGAAAACAGAAGTTATAAAATGCAGTTCGGACATAAGCAACTGGGGGTGCAGCACAGCAGCCAAAAACCTCAAGAATTTCCATCAAAGTGCCCTTGATGCTGTACTGTATCCTGTCAAATTGTCACAGATTCCACATCTCAAAAGCCAGTAATCTGTTTAATAAGAAAATTCCTTCTACACCAACTATCTCCTCTCTCAGTGTGAGGTGAGTGCTGGATCAATCAAGAGATCTTATCTTCCTCACCCCATTTTGCTTCATTCTCTCCCCAACACACCTTGCGTGGGTGTCAGCGTGGGCTGGCTCATCTCACCCAGGGGGTACCCAAAGTTCCTCACAAGCAGTGTCATGTCTTCGTGACGGGGACAGAACTTGGACCGCTCCCCACCACTGGCAAAAGTGTCACAGTGAATGCGCTTAACCCGGTCCACCACCGCTTGTGCCACAGCGTCCAGTGACGTCTGCTTGGCAAACTCTGTGGCTATCATGGCTGCAATTTCCTGAGCAGAGAAGAGAAAAAAAAAAATAAAATCATCAGAGGAAAGATTTCTAGGAGATTTTGGAGGAAACTTTTTCCTGCCATTTGATCAAAGAGTTTTTATGGCAACTGATCTGCCTGTAATGCTTACCTACTGATAATGTGCTTTTGTGCCTTGAGTCATCCCCCTCACTTTAATGGGCTACTCCCAAGGGACAGGCAGATGCCTAGAAGAACTGGCTTGGCAAAGCAGCTCCCATATTATTAGACTGGAATGGGGTGGCACAGGCATTCAGCCTCGCCAGCACTGACAGCACAGATGAGGAGGACAGCCTGTGTGAGAACAGCTGACACTGCTGGAGTGAGTCAGTAGCCATGAGAATGTCTCTCTTGTGAGCAGGCTCACCTGGTTGGCCTGCCCAGGCCCATGAGCTGCCTCCAGTGCTTTGTAGAGCCCTTCTGACATGAGCACCAAGAAGCCCGTCACCCCATCCAGCGAGTGCCCTCCGTGGATTTCAGGCTCTGCTATGATGGGCTTAGATTTAGCAGCACTGGGAAGAAACAGTAATTTAGCATTTAGTGGTGACATAGTAAGTGAGAATGGAGTGATCATGAAGAAAAGGAGGGCCTGAAAGCCCACAGCTGAGTTTTTCTGACCTGAGCAGTTCAATATCAGTATAGCCATATTTGACTTTGTAATCTCCAATGCGCCGAGTGCTTTCCTGCCCACGAATGGTTCCCACTTGTTTTATTTTCCCTGCATCCAAGCCTGCCAGTTTGAAAAACAAAAATGCTTCATTAACTTTGTGAAACTTGCAGAACTTCCTCTGAGAAAAGAAATATCCACAGTTACAAGACAAAACGAGACACCGAAGAATCATCAGGAGCTAAACAGGGAAAAAATGAATAGCTGTGTTCCAAGGGACACCTTTTCATTAGTTCCAAGCTGGGAAGGAGACAGAAGGAGGGAGACACACACAGCCCAATGGACATTGTCTGAATGCAACAGCTGGCCCTGAGACAAAGCCCACATCCTGTTCCAAAGCCACCAGCAGCAGGTGGCCGGGCTGCACAGGCATTTGCCAGAAAGGCGGGGGAACATCTGAGCCTGTCAGCTCTGGACTGTGTGATGGGAAGAGAAGGCAGGAATGAGGAAACCTATGTGAAAAACCTATGTGATAAACTTCTGCTTTTCCTTCCACCCATTACTGACCCCTGTTCCTAACCTCCACATGGCAATTTCACTAATATATGAGACTGCAGAGAGGGGCTGTGGAGATGTTCAAGAACCTGTACAACATGCATGGATCCCATCCTCCTTTAGAAAGGAGCTTGGACCAGATGATCCACTGTAGTCCCTTCCAACCTTACCCATGCTGTGATTCAGAGAAAAGGAGAACTATCTACAAGAGGCACTGAATTTCCTCAAATGCTCAAATTGATGTGGGCTACTCCAAAAATAAAAACAATGATCAAACAAGTATTTATTTAAATAAACTTAGGGTGATACAGCTCTGCAGGGCCTAGGAAGTAATCCCGTCTCAAAAAAGGTTCTAGCAGGGACCATCTGAGTGCTGCTACTATTAGTCCAAGGCAGGACTTGGAGCAGATGATCCACTTACCTGGTCTGTTCTGGCAACCCCCCTTTCCTCATTATACCTAGAGCTATCAGCCAGAAAACATCGAGATTTTATCTAGGGATGACTGTCCTCAGTACAAGGTGAAGGCAGGGGTCCAGCTGAAATTCTCCCTCTGAGTCAAACCAAGCCTAGCTGCACAGATGGCTCCACACCTACCCCAGCAGTAAGACACAAGTCCTCCATCTGCTGCAGACCACAGCTGACTCATCAACATGGCCTGGCTCATTTGCCAACTCCTGGCAGGGAGGTACATGCCACTGACAGACACAAACACAGGGAGGCTCACAGGATGCCAGAGAAGTCATGTCTAAATCACAGCAACTCTCCCAGGGCACTGAACAAGCTGTGATGTGCCAGCTGAAGAACCACAAAAGCACAAGACCTCTCCCACCCTTCCCCCAAGACAGGGGTGGCACAGGCACCATCATGACAAATCCTACCCCCACTACCTCTTATCACTGTGCTTCAACCTAGCCCAAAAAACAACCTCTCTTGGGCCCCAGAAACAGCTTGTGCATGCTCTCTTGTTCCACAAGGTCTTCCTTCTGCTGGGACTGTAGGCAGGAGCACCAGTGCTGCACCAAGCTAAGGTTGGTACATCTAACAGATCCCCATTCTCCTAAATTCCTGAAGAATTAAGATCCCTGCAGCTAAATTCTGCATTTTTGGTAGTAAAAACATACTTAAAAAGTGTCTTTCCCTGGATTCTTGTATTCAGTGTTCAGTTTCACAGCACATATCCCTAGTGCAGGAGTAGAAGTGGGAATGAAATAGAATAAAATTTCTGCTACTAGCAGAAACTACCACATCAACCTCACCCGATAGGAATGTATCTGCCAGGTGATTCTAATGAAGAATGCCACCTTAGGTCTAACTAAATAAAAAAACAGGACCCAAGTATTTCAATAAGAAGAACTTGGTACTGGCAATCACACAAGTGGTCTGGGTTAGCTCTAGACCAAGAAAGCAAACATGTCAAACACTGTAAAGTAAAAGGGAAACTGCCTAAAGCAAAATGTCAGCATTAAGAGTTCAGTAGTTACTGATGTGAGAGAAGTAAATGCCAGTGCTTGGCCTGGCTCTGTCTGAAGTGAAGCTGCTTTTTTTCAGCAGCAGCTTGTACAAAGGCAAATTGAAATGTATCATCCTGATGGTGAGACATCACACAGAACTTAAAGCAGCATAACTGTGGTTTGCCTCCGCAGGAGCCATCATACATTGTCTGCTTCACTTCTACCCTCAAGGCTCTGTGCTTCCACTTCTGCCTTCCTATTGCCTACAGCAACAGCTGGGGGGCAAATCAATGCCACTTTGGCAGCTGGACACAAAACTAACACTCAAAATTTGAAACAAAACTGTAGTTTTCTGCTGGGTCAGTGAGATGCGCTTACTCACCCCGTAGCCCCAGAATGGCTATAAAGGCGCAAAAAGAAGACACTGAACTTGTCATCTGGAAACACAGTAAGCTTCTTCTTGTGATTATTTATTGTTCCTGTGGCTTGAGTCATTCTTGGTGCCCCAGATAAACAGTCATGCGATATTCTCAGCTAAGAACACAAAACCCAAATACTCACCCAGCTGAGAGAAGCGAAAAAGTTCATCTTCATTCTCTGTCGTATGGTCCACGTTGAGCTGAGTCACCTGCAGCCCATCCACCGTGGACTTGCACAGCAGTGCCCGATTGGTACCTGCAGTGGGAGCAGCGAGATGAGGCACCAGATAGCTCTGCAGTTAACGGGGAGAACATATCCAAAGGGAAAAGGAACAGAGATGGGAATAAAGACAGAAAAGAAGAGAAAGGCTCATGTACTGACTCATCATCATCTCCAAAAAGCAGCCTTGCTAGCAGCATAGTGGGCCTGCTAGGCAACTCTCCATCCAGACCTGACCCTTTTCCCAAGAAAGTTCCCTAATTCTCACTGAACCTGAACTACTCTCAACCCGTTTTCCCTCTGTTCTTTGGCTATATGCACCACACCAGCCAACATCTGCAGGGATGAAGAGCCAGACTGATTTCAAGTGCTTGTGTAAGTAGCAAGCATATCACTCCTTAGCCACAGACCAAATAAACTGTCCCCCATGTTCAAATCTCTTTTACTTCCTAGAACCTCTGCTGTCCTCAGGAATGCTGAGACTGAGCCACTGACAAAAACCAACTCACCCACATTGGCGATGTAGAGCTTGTTGTTGAGAACGACAGCCACAATAGCCATGGCTCCTCCAGAGATCTCCTGCTCTACAACCTTCAATCTCTCCACAATCTTCTGGTACTGAGGAGGGAGCTGGTGGTGAGGGACACCCTGGAACCCAAAATGAGGGGGAAGCTTAAACACACAGCCCACAACACAGAAATCACAGCTGGAATAAAAATTCTGCAGGGAAGGGACTCATCTTGACAAGTCTTAGCCTTGTGTCATGGCTGTACAAGACAAAATTTTCTGTTCAATCCTAGCGAATGACACAGTTTTGATGTGATTCTGGAGAGGACAGTCCAGTACACTTGAAGAACAGAGCCCGTGTTTGCCCCGATGCCATACAAATTTGAGGCCTTTCTTCTCATCTGCATGGCTCTGTCCTGGAAGAGCCACATGTACAGGCTGAACTCCTCTCTGTGATATCCTCAGCTCCTTACACAGATAACCAATGTCAGGTCTAAGTAGCACCAGTATAAACAGTGGGAACTCTGGGAAATGGACCAAGGCACTTGCTTCACTTCATGCAAGCTTCCAGAAGAGAACCACGGGGAAATAACTTTCACTTACAGCTTCCCTTGGATCAAACTGACTAATATGCCCAAACCTCATCCAGCACGCTGGAAGGTTGCTCTACTCTTCAGATTACATTACCTCTGGTAGCTGAGACTGCAGGCTGGCCTTCTCTGCCAAGGCATCATCAATGGATTCCAGGAAACTTCTTTCCACCACATCAAAAGCCTAAAAAAGTCCATAAAGAGAAACTAAGCTCTTATCTGATACCTACAGACTTTGGGGTTACCCATCCTCACCTCTCTAAGACCAGCTCATAGGAGTGGATAATCACTGTACATACAGACTTTCAAAGACCACTACAGCACATTGAAACACTATTGTTTCAGCACATCTAGTTAACAGCTTGTAAGAACAATCTGCAACTATTCAAAACAGAAGACAACACCATAAAAATTACATTCACAGCAATGTCAGAGACCTATCTGATCTTGTGTGTTGATCCTGTCACTCAAGAAAATGCACTCACAAATCCATCTCCCCACACATTAACTTCTCCCCTTCACTCACTGTCATCTCCTTCACAGGCTGACTTGTGCCTACACGTCCAGGGAAACTGGCTGCAGCTTCCTGGAGAACTCTCAGCACTGTGCTGACAGAGCCAGGGGACAGATGGGATGAGGCGGGAGTGAAACAAAGCACTACAGATGCTCTGGATGAGTGCAACTGCAACCACCAGATGTTTCCAACCCCCATAGAAACCAGATGCTGCTCTCCTGATGGCAAAGAGGAGGTGGGTAGTGCAAGAAGCAGGAGCTGCTCCCACTCGCAGCTTCTTTACCTGCAGCAGAACTCGACGCACGTCAGCATCGCTGTGATCTGCATGGAGCTGGCCCAGCAGCAGTTCTGCAGAGAGCCTCTGACCCACAAAGTTGGTGACTCGGTTGCCATCATAACCATTGAAGACACCATAGAGGTAGCAGTTGTTCTCACTCCTGCCAAGAGGGCAGAAGCAAAGAGGTCACAGATCTCCGTAAGACACAGATACAAGCAGCAATTTCCCACAGACACCTCTTGCATGCCCTGGCCCCACCCTCTTCTCCCATACCCTGTGTAACAAACCTCTTTTACCAGCCCTTGTAAGTAATGTAATGTCTTACTTACATGTCTTACACAGGAGTAAGTGTCCCAGGTTCAACCACTTACCTGAATTTTAACCAGTTATCTTCCAAGGGGTGACCCTCTGTCCCCTTGCCATCTGCACTGTAGGAACGGTTTGGAGCTGAGCCCACCCCAGAGAGATGGCAGGATGGTAAGTCATCTGTCCAGCTGGGCTGCTGTTCCTGGCAGACAGGAAGAGGAAAGAGACCATGTAAACCCCAAGCAGTGTGAAGAAGATCGTGGCCCAGTACAGGTCACCAGTCCACCCCCACCCTCTTCTCAACCCTTCTCCCTTCACTAACTAATAGCACAGCCAATACCCCTACGTTTCCCCACTGCAGAACAGCATCACTTACTACATCCCCTTCCTCCGAGGCTGAGCTCCGACTGCACTTAGGCTCTTGATAAGAAGAAACCAGACGCAAAATTTGCACTTAAGTTTTGCACTCCATACAGCACAGCACTAGCTTAGCTATTCCTGTGGTGAATCAGAATCCCACACACCCCTGGCACGGGAGTGCAGGGAAAGCTCTGGATTCTCCCAGGACTACTCAACCAGGACAAGGGACTGGGGCCTGCTGCTGCAGCCAGCAACCAAAGAGACATTCCTGGGGCCGCCATCTCCTGCTCGGCCTACAGATGCCAGCTGCCCCCTCACACAGCGGGGCACCCCGAAGCCCGCAGCACTGGCACGGCCCCCCAGCCACCTGTCGCCCACCGTGCGCTGCAGAGGGGCCGGCGAGCGCAGGGTGCGGATCGCTGACCACGCGGGGACCCCCGCAGTCCGGAACCCCCCGCCCTGAGGCGGCACAGGGGGCGGCAGA
>VXBS01002823.1:143767-157729 GCA_013400255.1 Sitta europaea | reverse complement strand
ATTTTATTTCCTAAACTCAAACTGAATGTAAAGCCTGGCTCTGCCTTGCTCTAGCAGCTGACCTTGGTTGAAAGATCAAAAATTAAAAAATTGGAAAGGGTGAAGTGATGGCTCATACCCGTTGAGTTTGATCTGGCTGATCCATGGCAGAATTCCATCAGAAATTGAGGCTCTGGAAAAGGGAGGAAAAAAAAATTCTACATAATAAATGTTCCTGTTGTATAAAACCAGACTTTTAAAAAAAATCTGCTGGGTCTGTAGCTCTCACCTTTTTGTTCAAATTTAGGCAAAAAAAACCCCAAACAAGAAATTCTCTCAGTGTAATTAAATATACTGGGAGTAATTCACTTAAATCCAGGGAAAGCACAGATCTGGGGTGGTGTCAAACTCCTCTAAGATACCCCAAAAAACCCCAAAAATACCAAAAATTGGAGAGTTTTTCCCAAAAGCTGCAGCTCTGCCCTTGCTTCTCTGTGGGGAATGAGGGGCCAAGACCCCAGAGGGGCAGGAGGGGGAGGAGGCAGCTGGGTTTGGGGGGTTACAGCTGGTTTTGGGGTGTTACAGATGGTTTTGGGGGATTACAGTTGGTTTTGGGGTGTTACAGCTGGTTTTGGGGGTATGGCAGATTTTTTTGGGGGTGTTGTAGATGGTTTTGGGGTATTACAGATGGTTTTTGGGGTATTGCAGATGGTTTGGGGGGGTACAGCTGGTTTTGGGGTGTTGAAGTTGTTTTTGGGGTATTGCAGCTGGTTTTGGGGTGTTGTAGATGGTTTTGGGGGTATGGCAGATGTTTTTTGGGGTATTGCAGATGGTTTTGGGGTGTTGAAGTTGGTTTTGGGGTATTGCAACTGGTTTTGTTCTCCTGTGGTTTTGGGGTGAGGAGCCCTGCTGGGAATGTTCTCCTGTGATTTTGGGGTGAGGAGCTCCTCTGGGAATGTTCTCCTGTGATTTTGGGGTGAGGAGCTCCTCTGGGAATGTTCTCCTGTGGTTTTGGGGTGAGGAGCTCCTCTGGGAATGTTCTCCTGTGGTTTTGGGGTGAGAAGTTCTGCTAGGAATGTTCTCCTGTGATTTTGGGGTGAGGAGCTCCACTGGGAATGTTCTCCTGTGGTTTTGGGGTGAGGAGCTCCACTGGGAATGTTCTCCTGTGATTTTGGGGTGAGGAGCTCCTCTGGGAATGTTCTCCTGTGGTTTTGGGGTGAGGAGCCCTGGCCTCACCCCAGATGCTGGGGACAGGCTCTTTAGGGGTGTCCAGAGCTGGAGCAGAGGCACACAGTGGAACCTGGGGGGTTCTCCTGGAAAGGGAGGGCACAGGGAGCTCAGTGCCAGCTCAGATCTCCAATCCCAGCACGGATGGACAGGTTGGGCAGCAGCTGCTGCACTCAGTGGGGCTTGGAAGGTAAAACCAGCCCCTCCCTGAGCCCCTCTGGGGGTGAAGGAACTGAAATTCTTCCAGTGTTGGAGCACGTGGTACAAACAGAGAGTTTTGGAGGAATAATTTTCCAGTGGATGCACTGGTGGGAGAGGTGTGGGTGTCAGAGAGCAGCAGGAAAGGGAATTTCTGTAGGGCAGGGCCACAGCACTGCTGCTTCCACCCTGGGGTGAAGGTGAAAAATCCCCCCAGCCCAACACCCTGGGGCGTCCAGGGGGACAAGAAACAGAGAGTGAACTTGCTGAGAAAATAAAAAAAAACTCAAATGGGAAGAGCCAGGGAAGGTGAGGAGAGGGAAGGTGAGGAGAGGAAAACAGAGGAGAGGGAAGGTGAGAAGGAAGCTGGGGAGAAGGAAGGTGAGGAGAGGGAAGGTGAGGAGAGGGAAGATGTGGAGAGGGAAAGTGAGGAGAGGAAACAAGAAGAGAGGGAAGGTGAGGGAAGGTGAAAAGGAAGCTGTGGAGAAGGAAGGTGATGAGAGGGAACAAGAGGAGAGGGAACAAGAGGAGAGGGAAGATGTGGAGAGGGAAGCTGGGGAGAGGGAAGGTGAGGAGAGGAAACAAGAAGAGAGAGAAGCTGAGGAGAGGGAAGGTGAGAGGGAACAAGAGGAGAGGGATGCTGAGAAGGAAGCTGGGGAGAGGGAAGGTGCTGAGAGGGATGCTGAGGGAAGCTGTGGCAGTCAGGAGGAGCTGCTGACCCTGGCTGTGTCCGTGTGTCCAGAGCTCTGTGTCCCCCTGGCCCTGCCCCATTTGCAGCCATTCCCATTCCACAGGGAATTCCCAGTTCCAGCCCCTCCTGGCATCCCCAGCAGGCTCAGTCCTGCTCGCCCCGAGGCAGAGGAGCCCTGCCCTCACTTCGGGGAGGTTTTCCACTCGTGAAACCCCAGCACGGAGCTCTGGGTGCCCTTTCCCCTGACTGTGAATCCTTCTTTTCTGTTTTCCTGCACCCAAACCACTTCTGCATGCAGCAGGCAGGCAGAGAGAGGCACAGCCCAGACTACCAGAGAGATTAAACCCTGCTCCGGGTCGAATCACGGAATAATCTCTACTGTGGTTGAAAAGCAATAATGGCTAATTTTTATTTTTTTTTTATAAAATACACTTGCACAGGCAGATTTCACCCAGGGCTTTGTGCTCTCCAGTGCCTGGAGGGGTGACAGCCCGTGCTGAGGCTCCGGGGAGCAGCTGAAGGTGCAGAGAGCTTGGGGTGGGAGGCAATAGAAAAAGCACACTGTGATTTTATTTGGGTCAACGAGTGAGTGTATTCCAGCCATTCCTTCCCTTTCAATAAGATGTTTGTATAATAGAGAAAAACCAGTTCAGCTCCTGGAACTAAGCCCATCCTTTGCTGTTTGTCAGTAAAATAGTTTTTTTTTTTTGCATGTTTTGCATCCGAGTGGTTTTTTTTTCCCAACCCCTTGGAAGGCAGTGATTCCCCCCGGGGCTGAGCTGAGGTTTTGGGGCAGGGGGGTGACAGGAGGAGGTGCAAGGCTGGGCAGGGGTGGGGAGAGCTGTGCTGACCTCTGAGGAAGGGCTCTGGGATTCCCTCCACGTTTCTGGGACACATTTTCACCTGCTGCTCCAAGAGCCCAACCTGATTTTAAAGCAAGATAAACTATTTCACTATTAATTATTATAAAATATTTCACTGTTTAATTCTGCCTCCAGAGAGGAGGCTGAGCCTCTCGTGCCCATTACCTGGAAGGGCAGGAAAAGCAGGGAAGGCACAGGAATCCTTTGCCTTTGGCATGGAGAAGGAGAAGTGGGATCATTTCCCACCCCAGCAGAGCTGAATGTGCCACCATGCCCCAGTTCAAGAGCCCTCACTCTGCTCCTGGCAGCTCTGACCCTGCCTGGGGCTCCAACCCTGCACAAAAATGTTGCTCCACGAGTCTGGGCACATCTGGGCACATCTGGGCACGTCCCAGGCTGGGTGCAGCCAAAGCAGAGCAGAATAAAAAAAACCCCAGCAGCCAAGACAAGGCTTTTACAATCTTGTAAAAGATTCTGAGTGGTTTTTTTCTCCTCACAGGCTGCCAGGGGAAGCTGCCAGGGGAAGCTGCCACCTTCCCAAGGCCCAGAACAGGGACAGGGAGCACGTGGTGCCACACTGGGAATCTCCTCCCAGCCTTTCACATCCCATAAAAATCCCTCCAAGGATGGCAAGTGAGCTGGCCAGGCTGTAAATGTGTGCCCCAGCTGCACCAGGAGCACGTTGGCAGTGCAAATATTAAAATATAAAATATTTCTGCTGCCACGTTTGCAGTGGCAGCAGCCAGGCTGGGAGTGATGGATTGCCCACGGATCCATCTGCTCTGGGATTTGCTCTCCAATACAAAATACCATTTTAATAAAGTGCTCTGGGCTCATAACTCAGTGTCAGCACAGGAGATAACCTCAGCTTGGGGTTGCCATCCCCTGGAGTGTTGAGTGGGTGCCACCCCCACGGGCACAGCAGAGCATTTAAATCTTAAAAATTTCAATGATTAAATTAGAATCTGCATTTAAATCTTGGATGGGGTGGGAATTAAGGGGGACAGGGAGCCTTTGTGCCCCTTCCTGGCAGCAGCAGTGCCAGGGGGCAGCAGGGCATGGAAACACCCAGGGGTGGGCACAGGGAGAGGGGCAAGGAATGGTTTTGGGCAGGCAGGATTAGGAGAGCTGGGAGCAACAGGAGCTGGGGTGAAATAACAGCACAAAGTGTGATGGAAATGTGTGGGAGTGGATGGAGAACTGTATTTCCTGTGGAAATAAAAAGTGTCACCAAGGACATCAGCGTGCACCAGTCTGTGCCTTTCTTTCCATGCACTGGGCAAGAGGTGCAACTGGGTTGGGAAGAGTGAATCCAAGGAAAACCAGCTGCACAGGAAAGGGAAACAGCTCCACAGCACCTCTGGCCCTGCCTCCCCTGGCAGATGGAGCACCCTGAGCCTCCTCAAGCTCTGCTTTTCCCTGCTCCCCCTCTGCTTTGCCAGCCTGGGTGTCCCTGTGCTCCCCAGGAGGGATGTGGGACCCCCAGGACTGAGCTGGGGAAAGGCTGGATCCACTCCTGGTGCCCACAGCCCAGGGCAGATGTGGCTGTGGGCTCCAGACCCTGCCAAAACACAGATTTTCCAAAGGGCACGGGGAGGATGCAGCTGCTCTGCCCAGAGCCACCATCTCTGGGAAGGAGGATGAATTCCCTGGGGATTTCAGCCCCACAGGGAGATTTGGGAGCAGAGGGATCCCAACAACACAGGAGCCTGCAGCTCTGCCCAGCTGATCCCAGCAGGATTTTATTTCAGGATCAGCTCAGTATCCTGGAAATTTGACAGTGCCCCCCAAGTTGCACTCCCTGCTTCCATCAGGGATTGATTCCAGCTGCAGCAGGAATGCCAGCAAAGGGCTGAGGCAGCAGCAGGAGCAAAGGCTCACAGGGCACAGCACCTTTCCCTCCCCCTGTGCTCCAGGGAGAGGCCTGGGGAAGGAACTGAAGGTTTGTGGCACAATCAGGAATCAGAGCCCCCCTCCCATCATTGCTCACCTCTGTGGCTCTGCTCAGCTCTCATCTCCTGGGGCTGGACTGAAATAATTCCAGTAAAATCTTAACTGGGAGAGGGAAAGGCTGGAATAGCTGATGCTGAGCAGTGTGGGCTGAAGGACAACTACACCTAGGCTGAAAGGGAAAGGAAAGAAAGGGGGATTTGAGGTGATTTTGGTCATTCTGAACATCAAATGTGTGGTTTGGTTGCACAGATTCCCCCCCTGGTGCACCTGGCACCAGGTGAGTGTCAGAGGGACACACAAGTGGGAACCTCCCCAAAGCAGCAGCTCCTCAAGTGCCTCCTCATTCTGCCAGGGGGAAACACCAGGGAATTCTTGTGGGGGCTGCAGGGGAGGTTTGGAGGCTCAGGAATGATCCCCTGGTGTCCCACAAGGCTCTGTCCCAGGACAGGGCTCTGCTCCTGAGCTCACCAGCTGCTGGTGGGAGCAGCTCAGAGCTCAGCCAGCCCTGGGATGGGCAAAGTGGGGCTGGGGGCAGCTCCTGTGTGAGGAGAAGAGCTCAGCAAGGCACTCAAGGGCACAGATTTAGGTCAGGCCAATGTGCTTGTGCTGTGTAGCTACAGAAGAGGCCTCAGAGCAGAGCACAGAGTTCAAATCCAGTTCAAACGCAGGGGGAAAAAAAAAATCAGGAGATTTTCTAACCTGTCTCTCATATGCACAGAAGAACAAATGTCATCTCATCAAGACAGGCTCGTGTTCAGGGCTTGACAATGGCACATTTTCTCAGCTGCTCCAGAAATGCAGCAGAAAACTCGTGTTGCAGGAGCAGCCTGATGGCAGCAGTGGGAGCAAACAACCCCACTCATCTCTCTCTCTTCAGACCATGCTGGATCTGTGTGCCCCAAACTCATCTCTTCATGGAGAAAAGTGGTTTATTTGGGGGGAAAGTATGTGGGGCTGCTCTCAGAGCACCTGGGTTGGCTCCAACTCAACCAGTGAATCCCCCCCAATCCACTTTTGTAAGGAAAAATTGACTCTGACACTCTGAAGGGCAACTCAAGTGATGCCATAGGCAGCAAGGAGCTGTGTCATGGGCAGGATGTGGGGAAAATGGTGAGGAATGCCTCTGCTGGGGCACAAACCCTACAAATTTAAATGGGTGGGAGAGTCAAGCCCTGAGTTTTCCCAGTGCTGGGACACTGCAGAAACAGCTCAGAAGGATTTGAGGTTTGTGCCTCTCCAGCAGGACAGGCCAGAGATACCCACACAGCCAGGGCTATTTCAGCAAGGGGTCCTTTAATTCAGTTGCTTCTGCCTTATTGGAAGCACTGTGGTTTTCTGGTGCACTTTCAAACCCTGGCACCCAAGGCAGCCTGGGGGCAGCGTCCCTTCCCTGGAACAAGGCCCACGCTGCTCTCCAGGGCTGATTCCACTTCTTCCCAGGAGCCCTCCCAGCTTTCTCTCCTCAGGTGAAGCCTGCAGGCTGCTCACACTTTGGGGAAAGGCAGCAGGGGGTTCCTGTCAGTCCCTTCTGTCTTCAGCCACTCCATCTTCTGCCGGTGCTGCCGCACGGCGTCGGCCACGCGGGCATCCAGCATGGCCTCGGTCAGCACGCCGTCCTCCGAGGCATAGGCTGCTGCCTGTGGGGACAAGGACACCTCAGACACATCAGGGGTGGCCTCTGGACCATCAGGGGACAGCTCAGCCTGTCCCCTCGCTGCTGGGCTCGGGATTTCCCCCACAGCGCTCGCGTTCCCAGCTCTGCGTGCCTCTGGATGTCCTGGGATCTAAACTTGGGGTGTGAAGGAGGAAAGGGCCTCACATTTGGCTCACTGGGATTTTTTTTCCTGCTCTAAAAGAGTTGCACATGTGGAGGTGAAGAGAGGTGGGTGCAGGGGGGTGATGGAACGACTCCACTCAACAGAAAATTGAGCGCTTGCAGGGCAGAACGAACGTCAGTGCTGGGGGAACACGGGCAAGGTGGTGCCTCTGAAATGAAGTTTAATGTGCTCTGACCTTGCTCTCCTCATCTCTTCCCCCTCAGCAACCTCCCCTGCACCACTTCTGTGCTGTGCCAGCTCCCACCTGCACTCTGGTGCCCACTGCACCTTCCCTTTGCTCCCTGCTCTGCTGGCAAACTCCCCTCCCCGTCTCCTCTCATTCCGAGGAGCTCTGCCTGCCTCTGGATGTCCTGGGATCTAAACTTGGGGTGTGAAGGAGGAAAGGGCCTCACATTTGGCTCACTGGGATTTTTTTTCCTGCTCTAAAAGAGTTGCACATGTGGAGGTGAAGAGAGGTGGGTGCAGGGGGGTGATGGAACGACTCCACTCAACAGAAAATTGAGCGCTTGCAGGGCAGAACGAACGTCAGTGCTGGGGGAACACGGGCAAGGTGGTGCCTCTGAAATGAAGTTTAATGTGCTCTGACCTTGCTCTCCTCATCTCTTCCCCCTCAGNTCCAGCATGGCCTCGGTCAGCACGCCGTCCTCCGAGGCATAGGCTGCTGCCTGTGGGGACAAGGACACCTCAGACACATCAGGGGTGGCCTCTGGACCATCAGGGGACAGCTCAGCCTGTCCCCTCGCTGCTGGGCTCGGGATTTCCCCCACAGCGCTCGCGTTCCCAGCTCTGCGTGCCTCTGGATGTCCTGGGATCTAAACTTGGGGTGTGAAGGAGGAAAGGGCCTCACATTTGGCTCACTGGGATTTTTTTTCCTGCTCTAAAAGAGTTGCACATGTGGAGGTGAAGAGAGGTGGGTGCAGGGGGGTGATGGAACGACTCCACTCAACAGAAAATTGAGCGCTTGCAGGGCAGAACGAACGTCAGTGCTGGGGGAACACGGGCAAGGTGGTGCCTCTGAAATGAAGTTTAATGTGCTCTGACCTTGCTCTCCTCATCTCTTCCCCCTCAGCAACCTCCCCTGCACCACTTCTGTGCTGTGCCAGCTCCCACCTGCACTCTGGTGCCCACTGCACCTTCCCTTTGCTCCCTGCTCTGCTGGCAAACTCCCCTCCCCGTCTCCTCTCATTCCGAGGAGCTCTGCCTGCCTCTGGATGTCCTGGGATCTAAACTTGGGGTGTGAAGGAGGAAAGGGCCTCACATTTGGCTCACTGGGATTTTTTTTCCTGCTCTAAAAGAGCTGCACATGTGGAGGCACTGAGGTGAAGAGAGGTGGGTGCAGGGGGGTGATGGAACGACTCCATCCAACAGAAAATGGTTCAATTTTTGCATGGCAGAACAGAAGTCAGTGCTTGGGCAAGGTGGTGCCTCTGAAACGATGTTTAACGTGCTCTGCCCCTGCTCTCCTCAGCTATTCCCCCTCGGCATCACCTGTGTGCTGTGCCAGCTCCCACCTGCACTCTGGTGCCCACTGCAGCTTCCCTCTGCCCCCTCCCCATGGCAACTCCCCTGTCGGAGGCAGCACCAGGTGAGCCCAGCTCTCTGGGGAGGGGGCTGGCAGCTCCTGCCCCCCCGTGCCCAGAGGGTTTGTCCCTTTGGGGGGCACAGCCAGGAGGGTTTTGCAGCCCCGNCCATGCTACAGACTCCCTGCAGCACCCCACAGACACCTACAGCCCCCCACAGCCACCCTACAGCACCCTACAGCCACCCTACAGCCATCCTACAGCACCCTACAGCCATGCTACAGACTCCCTGCAGCATCCTACAGCCCCTNGGGCAGGGGAGGCAGCAGAGCTGGCACTGCCCCCGTCTCCAGGGAAACGCGGCAGCCCCCGGGATTGCTAAATCGGGATCCGCCCCTGTGCGAGAGCTCGGCAGAGCTGGGGCAGGGGGCTGGGCAGGAGGGGAGGGAGCTCCACAGCCACCCTGCAGCACTCCCAGCACCCCACAGCAACCTACAGCCACCCTGCAGCATCCTACAGACACCCTGCAGCACCCCACAGTATCCTACAGCCACCTACAGCCACCCTACAGCATCCTACAACCATCCTACAGACACCCTGCAGCCCCACAGACCCCACAGCACCCTACAGCCATCCTACAGCACTCACAGCCCCCCCAGCATCCTACAGCCCCCCTACATTCCCCCAAACCAGCCTACAGCCACCCTACAGCCACCCTACTGCAGTCTGGTTTTCCTGGGCCTGAAGTTTCTGAGTTTCCAAGCTCTGTTTCTCCCTGATGTTTTGGTTTAGGAGGGGCCTCTTCTCACAGGGCTTGACTAACATTACACTCTTACACTCTTTTATTGCCCTTTATATTTTTTTTTTTATATTTCAGGACTCTCAGTACAGCCCTGGTGGGGTGTTTTAAACAAAAATACAATTTCCTAGGATGATTTTTCCCGTTATATCATGATTTTTCCCTTTATTTTTTTTTTTAATTTTTTTTTTTTTATATTTCAGGACTCTCAGTGCAGCCCTGCTGGGGTATTTTAAACCAAAAAAACCCCAGTTTCCTGGGCTGATTTCTGTGCTTGCAGGGCTCACAGAGGAAGGCTGCCTCTCCTGCCCTGCTCCAGCCCAGGCTGGAACCTCCTGCCAAGCCCTGCAGTTCATGCTCTGTTGATTTTCTCAATGACTTTCTATTTTTAGAAAGCCCCAGGCCCTGGCTGTCAAGAAAGCAAATGGGAGAAGCAGCTGCCCCCTTCTTCTTGCACACACACACACAAAAATGGGACCAGAATTTATTTATATTCATACCTCTGCCTCCTGCAGGGACAGATTTTAACCCATTTTCTCCAGCAATTTCTGCCTCAAACCCAATTATGAAATAATTTGGTTTGGTAAGGGGATGGAAAAAATGTTGTTTTTTTTTTTTCCCAGCATAAATGACCTCATGTTTCATTTTGTGGTTTGACTCCTCAGCATCATTTGAAGCTCATTTATAATGAAAATAGCCTGATTTAAAGAAAAAAAAAATCCCCCACAGAAATACAACAGCTATTTTTAAAATATAAACAAGATTCAGGAAGCAAATAAAAAAAAAAAAAGGCATTTATGTCAGTGACAGGAAGCTCATACTGGGACATAAAACTCCTGGGAATTCTCCTGAAGTGCTGCCAAAACAATTTTCCAAGATTACAGCTTGGGATGGCAAAAAGTTGCTTTTTGGGGGTTTGACATTTTCTCTCCAGCACATCAGCAGGTTGGAGTGCAGCGTGCACACGACTACAAAGAGAATTTTTAAGGTGAAAATGCATCCAGCCCATGGATACCCAACCTTAAAGGGCAATGGAAAAGCACAAGGACAAAAGGGAATGCTCAGCCTCCTGCAGCAGAGATTAAAATGGATTTTAGCACACACACTCAGCTGGCCCAGACAGCAATAATTTTTTCCCAGTGCTGGAGGTTACACTCTTGGCTTTTCTGCATCTTTTTTTTTTTTTTTTCTTGTTGGTAAATGCAGAGCTTGGTGTCAGTGACAGCCAATCCATCTCCTCTGCAGTTTGGGGTGAGTTCAGCTCTGCAAGCTGCAGCTGTTGCTCAGTTTAACTGAGCTGGGCTTTTAAAGAAAATATTGGCAGAAGAACCCTCCTGGGAATTGACTGCAAGGGCACAGAGTGGGAGAGCTGGGGGTTGAGAGGCTTTCACCTCCCAGAGCTGCAGAATTTCCCCAAAAATCACCTCTGGGATCCAGTTCTGGGGAGGGATGATCAGAATTATTTCCCACCTTTGGCAAGCAGCACCTTGAATTAAAAGGGAATTAAAATGATGTATTGCTATGAGATACAAGCCATCTCTGGGATCCAGTTCCCCCAAATCACCTCTGGGATCCAGTTCTGGGGAGGAATAATCAGAATTATTTCCCTCCTTTGGCAAGTAGCACCTTGAATTAAAATGAAATTAAAATGATGTATTGATAAGAGATATAAGGAATCTCTAGGATCCAGTTCTGGGAAGGGATAATCAGAATTATTTCCCTCCTTTGGCAAGCAGCACCTTGAATTAAAAGACCAAAAATGATGTACTGATACAAGAAATCCAGAGTGTGTGTGGGACAGAAGCACCCTACAGCAACACCTTGTACTAAAAGGGAATTAAAAGACAAAAAATTATATATTTCTATACTTGAATTAACATCTCTGGGATCCAGTTCTGGGGAGGGATAATCAGAATTATTTCCCACCTTTGGCAAGCAGCACCTTGAATTAAAAGGGAATTAAAAGACCAAAAATGATGTGTTGATATGAGCTATAAGTGTGTGTGGGACAGGAGCACCCTGCAGCTGCTGCTCCCAGCTGAGGGAAGCCTGAGGAGGATTTTTTGGAGTCAGTTCCTGGTTCCTCCAGCCCTCCCTTCCCTGAGCACTGTAGCTCTGCAGTTAACTCATTTTCCAAGCTATTTTTGACTCTGCTCAGCTCCCTGACCCAGTTCAGAGCACAGCCACTCACAGGGGGGCAGCAGCACCAGGGAGGCAGGAAAGCACTGCCAGAAAATCTTGATAACTGCAGCTTTAAACCTTTTCCTGCCAGCCCAGAGCACTGGAGCAGCTCCAAAGGCACCTCCAGCCAGTCAGCAGTGCTCAAACAGAGCCTGAAACACCAACAGCACCCAGGGGAGCAGCTGGGGGGGAGTAAAAATCACCTGGAGAGGGGTTTGGCCCCCAAAGCTGCTCAGGCAAACCCAAAGGCAGGGGGGACACAGGAACAGCAGCTCCAGCTGGACACAGCTCCAAATTCCTCCAAAAAAATGGAGAATGACTCACAGGTTTTCATATTTTTATCAGTTTGCACATCAAGGGGTTAATTTTCCAATTACAGCTGCAGGTAATGAAGGGATTTACCCCAAGTTTGCTGCCCCCAAACTCACTTTTATTTGCATTTCTCCCCAGAGGCAGTGAGGTGTCCTGGATTGGCAGGAATTGCTGTGTGTGACCAAAATGTGAGCACAGCAGCTCACACTGTGTGTGGAGTTTAGAGTTACACACTGAAGAATCTTTATGCCTTCTCTCTTTCTATGTTGAATATTCTACTTTCTCATTAACCAATCTAGTNAGGAATTGCTGTGTGTGACCAAAATGTGAGCACAGCAGCTCACACTGTGTGTGGAGTTTAGAGTTACACACTGAAGAACAGCAGGGTCACAAATATATAAAAATACTGAAGAACAGCAGGGTCACAAATATATAAAAATACTGAAGAACTGCAGGGTCACAAATATATAAAAAATACAGAAACTAAAACCCTAAAACAACACAAGTGACTGCAGAAGAAGCCCCAGAGCAGCAGCAGCTCTCAAGACAATTCTCAGCCCACCCTGGATGCCCCCAGGTCACAGAATCCCAAAATCCCAGATTCCCCAGGTTGGGAGATCACTCCAGGATCAGGGAGTCCAACCCAGCCCCAAGCCCCTGGCACCCAGTGCCACATCCTTTTTTTAATAACCAGGTTAATCACAGAATAACCAGGTTAATCACAGAATAACCAGGTTATGTCCAGTCCCTGGGCTGCCCCCTGACCTTTGGCACAGCCCACCCCCCTCCCTGACCAACAAGAAACTTTGATTTTTCACTTTGATTTTAACACAGGTGAAGTTTCTTGCTCCATCCAACCACCTCAAATATTTCTCCCCACCTTCTCCTGCGTGGTTTTTAGAATTTTTTTTTAAAGCCCTTTGAGTGTTTCATGAGAGCAGAGAGGAGCACAACTTCCTGCTGCAATTTTACAGCAAACCTTGTTCACAGTGCTGGTACATTTTAAAAAGCTGTCAGGGAAAATTAGTCACCCCCACCTTTTTCCTTCCTTCACCAGCACTTAAAGGAGAAATGATAAAAGCTGAGGTCATTCCTGGGGAGAAATGACAAACTTGCTGATAAGGGGTGATAAAAAGCAAAGGATCATTTATCACAACTTCTTATTGCAGGAAATAGTTGGCAGCAAAGCTTTTCACATACGTGGGGCAGATGACAGCACAGGTTTTGAAATGTGATTCAACATCACAAAAATTATACAGGAAAATTAACCAGCTGTGTGCTACCAAAGAATGAAATCAGATCTAACAGCACTCAAATTGGATCTCAGCTCAGGATTGCTGCAATTAAAATGAATTTCACTCATTTTTCTAATTAATTTATGAAGTACAGGGTTCAATCATATATTAGACTTTTACTTTTTTACTTTACTTTTAGTAGGACAGATATACCAGTTAGCCAACCTAGAGCAAATATTTGAGTAACTTTAACTAAAGTATCAAACCGAGATATCATCTATCTGTGCAACACAACCCCAAAAAAATTATTTTCCACTTGTCTAGTTAGTGTCCCAGTAAATATTTAACCAATCTCAAAACCAGAAAGGATACTAGAAAGGATAAATATTTCTGTCCCTTAAAAGGTGGAAAACCAGTAGTAGAAGGAATGAAATGCAGAAACTTCCTAAGATGTTTGTGAGCTGCTAAACTGAATTAAAAATTTAAGAGCTAAACAAAAAGCCACTTTGTTTTTACAATCCCTGCAAGGAAGCTGACATGAGTAGGTTACATGACACACAAATTGCAGCACATTCCTTCAGCTGATATTTCTGGGTTGGTTTACAAAAATACACAATCCAGTAAGACACTGGCAGCTGTGACAAAACAAGGTGAAAACCTGATTTAAAAAAACCCAAAACAACACTCAAGCTTGCTAAGCATGTGAATAATCCTACTGCAAGTGACTTTTATGTATAGAAAAAATATCTATTTGTTTTTTCAGCTCCAATTCCAGTGAGTTTTGTTTCTTTAACAGCTCAAGCTGCACTGAAAGGGTTTGGAAGAAAGGAGGGAGGATGGTTTAGTGCCCCAGTGAGGGCAGCAGCACCAGGCTGAGCTTCCTGAGCTGGACCACGAGTGTGGAGTGCCCACATTCACTCCAAACTCACCTGCTTTCCTTCAATTCCATAACTGAAGGGGAGTTCCCATCAGGGATTATCAAAAGTGTTCCTGTTTATGGGATATTCCAACAGCCAGCCCAGAGCCAGCAGAGTTCTGGTACCACCCCATGGCCACAGGGAACTCTCACAGGGAGGGATGATCTGAGAGAGCAGAATGAAAGCCACACACCTCCCAGGGAAGGGGAAAAGGAGGGGAAAAGGAAGGGGGGAAAGGAAGGGGGAAAA
>VXBS01002823.1:98636-143681 GCA_013400255.1 Sitta europaea | reverse complement strand
GGGAAAGAAAGGAAAAGGGAAAGAAGGGAATGGGAAAGGTGGGAAGGCCCCACTCACCTGCCATGCCACAGCAAGCTGGGAGATCTCCCGGCCGGACATGCCCTCAGTCAGCCTGGCAATCTCTGAGCACTTCTTGCCATAATCAAACTGGGCCAGCTTCAACCTCCTGAAAGGCAGAAGAACCTCTGGTTGACATGCAGCCACACCACAGGAGTTCCTACAGTCTCCTGTTTGCATTATTACCCCCTGAATTTCGAGGGCACAACAAAAAAATCTGGAATGGCATTACAAGGAGAGAGTGAGAATCTCCTAAATCCTGTGCTGCTTGTTGAAAGTTTATAGGCAGAACACACAGGAAAGGAGATGAGGAAAAACAAGAAAAATAGAATTCTCCAGAAGTTCCTAGAGTTTCCTGCTTGCATTATTGCCCCCTGAATTTTAAGGGCACAACAAAAAGGCACAACAAAAAATCTGGGATGGCATCACGCGGAGATAGCGAGAATCTCCCAACTCTTGTGCTGCCTGTTGAAAGTTTACAGGCAGAACACACAGGAAAGGGGATGAGGAGAAACAAGAAAAGAAAGAGAATTCTCCAGAAGTTCCTAGAGTTTCCTGCTTGCATTATTGCCCCCTGAATTTTAAGAGCACAATGACAAATCTGGGATGGCATCACGCGGAGATAGCGAGAATCTCCCAACTCTTGTGCTGCCTGTTGAAAGTTTACAGGCAGAACACACAGGGAAGGGGATGAGGAAAAACAAGAAAAGAAAGAGGATTCTCCAAGGTGGGAGGGATGTGAGGGGTACTCACTGTTTGCCCTCCGTGGCTGGCTTCAGGACGTGCTGATCAAAGTACATCCTGACCAGGCGCTCGCGCTCCTCCAGCTGGGGCAGGTCAAAGTTCACCATCTCATCTATCCTGTCGTTGATGGCCCAGTCAAACTGCTCAGGCTGGTTGCTTGCTAAAACAAGCATAAACCTGGAATTAGGGGAAAAAAAATAAAGAGAGAAAGGGTAGGCTGACAAAGGTGTAAAAATAAAAATCGACGAGCGAAGTCTGAACATCGGGAGCTGCCGTGGTTGGGATCAAAGATGTTTCATCACCTGAAAAAAACACCTGGATTGCTTAGAAACAGCTTTAACAGCATCTCAAACACCTGGAATGTGCATTTTGGGCTGTTTAGAACAGTCTGATGTGTGCAGACCAAGTGCTGCTCCAGGTCCTGCTGCATTTTGGAGCTGGAAACTCCAAAAAAGGGATTTTCTTTATTGCTTTGTAATGATGCCTCTTCCCCGTGCCAATACTTTAATGCTTTAATTGATGTCACCACTTTAACAGTGCCTAATAATTTGAAATGGGCTTTTAAGCACAGCTATTGGAATATTGATGTTTTGCTGCCTGGTTGAATCATTGGCTACAAGGGGCTGTGTTCTCTGCTGTCATTTCTGCAGATAACTCAGCCAAGCCAAGACTCTGGCTTTTCCACCAACAGAGACTTGCAGAGAACACAAACCTGGATTAAAGATTGCCAGCAAGCCTGATATTCAGCCAGTCAGCTCCTCCTAGCAGCTGATTTTGGGGAGGTTTAAAGGCAGCAATGCCCAGTGCTGGGGACAATTCCCTGCTGCAGGAAGAGCTCTCCTCGGGGTGTCCCCAAGGCAGCCCCAGTCACACACCCCATCACACCAGCCCCACTCCTCCCTGCCTGCCCACAGCAGCAGTAAGGCTGCTCAGAAGGAAAAAAAAGCAGTGTATGAATCACCAGGGCATGTTCAGTGTCCTCAAATGGCTCATGGGTGAAATCAGGGCTGAATTCAACCTCAGAGCTCAGCTGCTCTCAGGGGAGGCAGAGCATCCCCAGCACCCAAAAAGCATCCCCAGAGCTCTGCCAAGGCAATTAAAGAGAGAAGAAAACATCCCCTGCCTGTCCCTGAGTTGCAGGAGAAATATTTTTAGTGTTTATTCTGGCAAATATAATTTAATAATAATAATAATTATACTGAACACATGGTCAGGTGGGAAGAAAAGGAGTCAGGTGGGAAAGAAAAAAATGTCAGGTGGAAAAGAAAAAGGAATCAGGTGGGAAGAAAAGGAATCAGGTGGAAAAGAAAAAGGAGTCAGGTGGAAAAGAAAAAAGTCAGGTGAGGAGAAAAGGAATCAGATGGAATTAAAAGGAATCAGGTGGAATTAAAAGGAGTCAGGTGGAAAAGAAAAAAAAGTCAGGTGGAAAAGAAAAAAAAGTCAGGTGGGAAGGAGTCAGGAGGAAAAAAAAGGAATCAGGTGGGAAGAAAAAGGAGTCAGAAAAAAAAGGAGTCAGGTAGAAAAAAAAAGGAGTCAGGTGGGAACTCCTCTGCCTCCAAGCCCCCAGCCCCACCAGGCCAAGTGGGCAGAGGTCACTGGAGAGGAACAAGCACCACTGAAATGTTTTTCCCAGGAACATGAAGCACCCAGGCAGGATAAACTCTGAATTTTTGTGGCAGTGATTTTCCTGGGCTCTTGTATAAACAGTAACTTACCAGGAATGCAAATATAAATATCAACACACTCAAGATGTCCAAACATCACCCCAGTTTCAGGCAAAAATTTTCCTTCTGTTCTGATTTCCAAGTGCCAGGAAAAGCTGAAGGAGGACCAAGCTACATTCAGCACAGCAACTGAAACTCTCTGCAGATTTTTTTTTTTCCAATCCTGCAGCATCACACATCATTTCCAAATTCCATTTGTACACCAGAGACCCTTTAAAGACTTTCCTCAGGCCAGGGAAATAATCAGCTGCTGAAATTGGCTACTCACTTGTTGCTGTGCTGCCCTGTCCTGTGCAGAAATGCATTTAAAGTTGCTCTGAGGTCTTCACTGATTTTCTCCTGCAAAGATGAAACCCAAAGGAAAATCAGCAGCTGAGCACTGCAGCCAGGCCACAGCTTTCAGCAGAATTAAAGGAAATTCTGTTAGTGGCTTTGGATTACAGCACTCTGACACTTTAGGGGGAAAAAAATCAATTTATAGAGCCAGGATAAAGGTTAGGAACTAAAGCTTCCAGGGAACTACAGATTTATCCATGCTCACTCAGTGATTTCCTATGTTTTGTATAAACAATATTGTATAAATTGTATGTTATGCTTTGGTCACTGGCCCAGGTGGATTTCCCTGCAGAAATGCATTTAAAGTTAAGATCTTCACTGATTCTCTCCTGCAAAGATGAAACCCAAAGGAAAATCAGCAGCTGAGCACTGCAGCCAGGCCACAGCTCTCAGCAGAAATAAAGGAATTCTGTCAGTGGCTTTGGATTACAGCAGAACCCAAAGCACTGTAACACTGTAGAGGAAAAAAAAAATCAATTTATAGAGCCAGGATAAAGGTTAGGAACTAAAGCTTCCAGGAAATTACAGATTTATGTTCTGGCTTTCGAGGTTGGTTGTTTTTCTGTTACCTTGTACATTCTTTTTCTGACCTGCTGAGGTCTTTCTTGCAGGTCAGGATCAGGCAAACCAAGCTCCCTTGGGGTGGTGTTTATCTTTTATACTAAAAACTACATATTTACAATCATTTCCCAATACCTCTCAGCTATGTTGGACAGTGTGTCTCTACCCTAAAGCAATTAAAAAGCATCACCATCACAGCAGAGGATGGAGGGCAAGAAGACAAGGAAGAAAGGCAGGACATACCCAAATTCCTCTATCATTTTCCTATTATAAACCCCCAAAATTCCACATTTTCACCCTGTGCTGAGTCAAATCACTCTACTTAAACTCTTGTGGCTTGCAAATCTTCACACAAGGTTGGTTGTCACCCTGAGATTCAAATCCTCCTGATTTGTTTCCATAATTGTAATGTGAATTGTAAGATGAACAAAGACTGTATTTACATTCCTTTGTGAAAGACACCACCTGAGGGACTTCTCAGTGGGGTTGGAGAGGTGGGAATTTCATTATCCAAACCCTGATCACTGTCCAGAAATCCAGAAATCCAAGGTCAGCAACAAACTTTGGCTCGTTCTGTGCTCTGACACTTGTGGGGTGCGTGGTCCCACAGAGACAGCTGGTGGTTTTTTCCATGGGTTCCAATCAAACACACAGGTGGTTTTGACTCCATGCCAGGTCTCTGGAATATTCTGGAATGCTCTGGAATATTCCCAGAGCCTGCAGCAGGAGCACTCACCGTGGCCCTTTTCCTCAGGAACGCGTCCGCTTCGTCCACGAAGAGCAGGAGGCTGCAGAGAAAAAGGAGAAGGGAGCTTGGATGCTGCTGTCAGGCCTGAAATTTCTGATTTTTCTCAACTTCTGGTTTAAATTTGCTGGAATTCTTTTCCCAGGGAGAATGGGAAAACACAGAACTGGTTTTGTTACAATATCTCTCCGTGCACCCCTCCTAGGAGGAGGGATTTGTTTCAGTGTCCCTCTGGTTTGACCAGTGTGGGTGAAGAGGTTTGGCTTTCTTTCACCAGTCACATTGTGGGAAATTGTATATAAGGGAGATAATTGTAATATAATTGGATATATTTCACCCCTAATAAATGGAATATTAACCTTCTTCATGATTTAGAGTCTGTGTCGTGTGTTGCCAAAAATGACAGCACAACAGTAAAATGTGTGCACTCATAAGAAAAATATTTTCTTTTTTCCACCCTTTTTAGTAAATGGAACAGGTTAAAATAGAATTTTCTAATGTGACTCTCAGTGCTCAGCTTGCAGGAGCTCAGCTTGCAGTTCAGAGTAGTGCTTTTATTAAAAAATGAGCAGGTAAAACCCTCCAGGTGAGGAAGCTCCAAATCCTTCTTGACTTCTGAGATTCACCAATCACATTGGTCAGTGGGAAATTGTACAAAAGGGAGAATAATCCCTAAAAATAAAATCATTCTTCAGCCTTTGAGAGAAAAAAAAATCACGAGGAGTCTGTGTCCTGTGTTCTGGCTGTGCTGAACCTTTCTGCTTTAGCTGGTTTTGCTTTTTAGGATTCCAAGTGTGAGAGGTAAAATTCTGGTTTGGACTTTGCTGGTTTTTTTAATTTGAGTGGCAGCCTCACTGACTTCTTCTGCATGCTAAGTTAACAAAGCAAAAATGGAGTAGAGAGTGAAGGTTTTTTTTGGAGTTTAAACTACCCAATAAGGTCTTTTTTAAATTTAAAC
Organism: Sitta europaea; assembly: GCA_013400255.1. Classification (NCBI taxonomy): domain Eukaryota; kingdom Metazoa; phylum Chordata; class Aves; order Passeriformes; family Sittidae; genus Sitta; species Sitta europaea. The sequence goes on along the minus strand of VXBS01002823.1, from coordinate 138,556 downwards.
TAAGTTTTTCCTCGGGCAGCATTTTGTAGCTAAGCTGCAGCAACCTGTCCATGGTGTGCTCCTGGAAAATGGATTAATGTCACACCCCTCAGGCCAGAAATGTGAAAATGTGCCCCCAGGCCTCTGGAGTTCTTTTTCCTGCTGTTCAGGAGCAGACTGAAGCAAGATCAAGACTTTAAACTCCTCTGGATTTTTAAATCTTGCTGGGAGTTTTCACAGTTCGTGGCTGGCAGTGCTGGATGTTACCAGCAGATATTTGAAATTTAGAGCTGCTGAGGTCTGAGAGTTATTTTAGCACTCCCTCCTCTTCAGAGAGATGTGTGCAAGGGCACACTGCAGAAATCTTGGTGACAGTGACAGCTCCCTGCCATCCCCCTTCCTCAGGCCACTCTGAAAAGCTCAGACCAGATTCCTCTCCTCAGCCTGCTTGGTAATTTTGTGAGGTTTTTTTTTCATTCCAAACCACAATGTAATGGCTTTACTACCTGTGGAGAAGTGAATTAATAAAGTCCATGAATTATTCACTGAAATAAATTCACTTACAACTCAAGGGCAGTGCTCTCCCCAAGGGACTGAGCCTGTAAAGATGTTTATCAATAACAGAAGCAGGTTGCTCATAAAGCTGTCACAGCTTGTATTACCTCCTTGCCTGGCTTTAAACCCAGCTTTCTTCCAGGGGATTTCATTAACATCTTCCAGGCAGCCCCAGCCTCTCCCAAATATTCTCTGCAGAGAAGTGTCTGTTATCACAACTGCAGCTAATAAAGGCTGGTGGATATTCTGAATTAAATATGTTTAAGTGCTACTGGAGGTGGGAATATTGATTCTGTGGACAAGTGTAAGCTTTGATTAGGAAGTGTAGGAAGCTGAAATGCCCACAAATTTTTATCAGGGCAGAGAAATTCAGAGCCAGGCAGTGCTGTAAAAGATTTCCTTAATGGGAGCATCCAGCTGAGCACCTCTTCCAACTTCTCACTTAAAATTCTAACAGGCTCCTCAGGATTGAAGCAAAAAAAATTTCAGTTTTAGGATGTTCCCCTGCTTTTTTCTTTGTAAGGGGAAAGGGAAAGATTTAGGTGATGAATGAAGCAAGGATTAAAAGAGACACTGCAAGATAATGCCCATCTCAGGCAATCAGAGAACACATAAATCACTGGGCAGCCACATTCACAGAGCTGAGATCAAACCCAAAGTGACACCCCCTGAAAGCCCAATATTGGATTTTACCATCCTGGTTGGACAAACAGCTCCTCAGCTAGCTGTGCACTGCAAAAATCCATTTATATTGGTAGCAGCAAATTAACTCCACACTCCTACACCACCAGGGAGCCAAGATTCAACCTCAGTGTGAAGATAAAAATTTGCTTTTAAAGGGGGCTGAAAAAGCAGAAGTTGTTTTTTGTGTTTGGGATTTTTACACCTGATGTCAATGCCTTTAGCATTATCCTCCTTATCCTCTTTTATTTCTTATAATTCACTCCTCCTGCTGGAGACTCAAAAGTAAACAAGAAGCTGGATTTAATTACTAGCAGGGTTTCAAATGTGAGCAGTTGAAACTGGGAACATCCAAAGTGTGAACACCTGATTTTTGTGCTAAATCTTCTCATTACTGTCAGATCATTAATCACCCTGAAGGAAATTTGTCCCAGCTTTGAAATGGGCAGGAAATCTCCTCCTGCTTGGTGAGATCAGACTTTAATCAAATTATGACTGATCTGGGAAAGCTGGTGTCAAAAGGGGTTGAGAGAAGAGAAAAGCAAAGGCTTTTTTAATTCTTTTTTTTAATTTTAAAATAAACTTTTAAAATATTACTAAAATAAACTAAACTTTTAAAATATTTCAAGGATAAAAACCAGGAAAAAAACGAGTTCTAGGAAAAATTTAGGAGCTTCTGTGTTTGCTCAATAACAGCAACTGGGGGGGGTTGACCAAACTGTTATGGTGAGGGTTTTTTTTTTTTTTTGAGTAAAAACCTAAATTGAGGATTTAAAAAAAGCTCAACTTACCCTCTCCTACTGGTGTTGGCCCAGTCAAAGAGTTTGTGCATGGCTGTGACCCCTTCCCTGCCCATGGGGGCCACGTCCCCTCCTGTCATGATGGCATAATCCATGCCCGAGTGCACAGCTAATTTCTGAAAGGAAACAACATTTTTTTCATTTTACTGCAAGGCCAGGAGGGTGAAGAGGGAATTAAAACACTTTAGGCCTGTCAGTGAGGTTATCTGCAGGACTGGCTCATGTTCTTTATCACTTAGTGGTAATTTTAACTTGGGTGTTGTTTGTTTTTTCCCATTGCTGTCCATCTCTGTTGGCTTTAGAAATCCAGTAGGTGCCACATAAATCTTTAGGTGCCAGAGAAATCTTCAACATTCCTTCTGCATGCTAAGGGTAGGAGTTTAATGTTTATTTTTATATTTAATTGGGTTTTTTTTTTTAAGGTGTTCATTTATTTTTCCCATTTCTGTCCATCTCTATTGGCTTTAGAAATCCAGTAGGTGCCACATAAATCTTTAGGTGCCAGAGAAATCTTCAACATTCACAGAAAATTACTGGGGTAGGAGTTTAATGTTTATTTTTATATTTAATTGGGTTTTTTTTTTTAAGGTGTTCATTTATTTTTCCCATTTCTGTCCATCTCTATTGGCTTTAGAAATCCAGTAGGTGCCAGAGAAATCTTTAAGTGCCATAAAAATCTTTAGGTACCATAAAAATCTTTAGTTCCACATTCACAGAAAATTACTGGGGTGGGAATTTAATGTTTATTTTTGTATTTATGTTTAATTACTTTTTAACATGTTTATTTTTTCAATTTCTGTCCATCTCCATTGGCTTTAGAAACCCAGTAGGTGCCATAAAAACCTTTAGGTGCCACATTCACAGAAAATTACTGGGGTAAGGGTTTAATGTACTGAGAGAGGAAAGAAAAATTCAACTTGCATCAATTTGTCAAATCCACCTCTGTTAAAAAGTTGATGAAACCTCGGGGCTTGTGGACAAGCAAGGAAAAATAAAATCAAATTCTGACTCAATTCTGTGAGCAGGCTGCCCTGATTCCCAGCTGAAGCTGCTCTGTGAATAAACACAAAGTTTATTCAACACTCCAGCATGAGAATTTCAGCCCAGGGAAACTCCTGGAATTTTCAGAACAATTTGCAACCTGAACCTTGGCATGGTTTTACCTTGGCAAAAAGAGTTTTCCCAGTGCCAGGGGGGCCATACATCAGGATATTCCTGTACAGGCTTTTGTTCTTTTTTGTGTTTCTGGTTGCTATGGCAATGTCTCTCACACGTGCTTCCAACTGGGGCTGCAAGAAATAAAAATAAAATTAAATTGAAGGACCAGAAAGGATCAAAAAGAGCTGCACCTACCAGGAAGGAGGCAGCACTTCAGGTTCAAGCTTTTAAATCTTAATTTCAGCTGCTCTTGACTCCACACCAAGGTCATTTCCTGTCCTAGGTGAGGATTTATTCCATTTTTTGTCCACTTGGCTACAATTCTTTCATAAAAAAAAAGCAACAGGGCAGGCAGCAGTGCAGGGAGTACTCCAAGAAAAGGTAACACCTAAATATTCACCCCCTAATGGATGCCCTGAGAGGGATATGGCAAAATAGAAGCAATTCTTGGCAGTGCTAATTCCTTCTCAAGTCATAAATTTGTATTTATATTCCTCCTGCAATTGGGGATGCTGGGAGAGAGTTATTCCTGCAGGAGCATTTTCTCTCAGCAGCTTCAAGCAGCTCTTCAATTTGCCTGATAACCAGGAATTAAATTCAGAAGCAAAGAGCACTAATTAGCAAGTTAAGAACCAAGCTCAGGGTGGGCAAATGCACACAATATTTTGATTTTTTTGGCCTAGAAGCAAGCCTGGGTTAAGCAAGCCTTAACTTCAGATGGCACAAGTGGAATTCTGAATTTTTACATGCTGGCTGCAGAGAGAAATTGCACCAGAGCAAGGACTGGATTAAGAATTCCAACAGCTTTTCAGAGAGGGAAAAAAGCTGAACAGGCTGCTTAGTGCATGTCACAGTGAACACAGGAGCTTATTTATGGTCTCAGTGTCCCAAGGGTGCTGTGAGCCCAAAACTGCTGGAATTACAGCTTTAGGAGTGACTTTAAGGACTTTATTTAGAATGTAAATAAGGCCAAGACAGGAAAGCAGAATACTCACACTGAGCACAACTCCCTCAAGGGCATCCTGAGCCTTGCTGGTGAGACGTTTACCAACCTTGGGAGGACAAATTCAGGGAAGTTGTTAGGGAAAAAACACATTTTGACAACTCACTTAAACACTGAACAGAACGCCAGTGGGCTCAGCCCATCCAAAATTTCCTTTTATTCAGACTCACTGCCAATCCCAGCCTGAATTTTGCATCCTGAGCCTTGCTGGGGAGACCTTTACCAACCTTGGGAGGACAAATTCAGTCACTCACAGGCAGAAAAAAAACCCCACATTTTGACAACTGACTTAGACTAAAACATTTAACAGAATGCCAGTGGGCTCAGCACATCCAAAATTTCCTTTTATTCAATCCCAGCCTGAGTTTTGCTGAGTTTTGCTCAGTGAGTTTTGCCCAATTTTCCTCAGTTTTGCTCAGTTTTGCTCAGTGAGTTCTCCTCAGTTTTCCTGAGCTTTGCTCAGTTTTGCTCAGTGAGTTTTGCTCAGTTTTCCTGAGTTTTGCCCAGTGAGTTCTCCTCAGTTTTCATGAGTTTTGCTCAGTGAGTTTTGCCCAGTTTTCCTGAGTTTTGCCCAGTTTTCCTCAGTGAATTTTGCTCAGTGAGTTTTGCCCAGTTTTCCTGAGTTTTGCTCAGTTTTGCCCAGTTTTGCTCAGTGAATTTTGCCCAGTGAGTTTTGCCCAGTTTAGCCCAGTTTCCCTGAGTTTTGCCCAGTTTTGCTCAGTGAATTTTGCCCAGTTTAGCCCAGTTTTCCTGAGTTTTGCCCAGTTTTCCTCAGTGAGTTTTGCCCAGTTTAGCCCAGTTTTCCTGAGTTTTGCCCAGTTTTGCTCAGTGAATTTTGCTCAGTGAGTTTTGCCCAATTTTCCTCAGTGAGTTTTGCCCAGTTTTCCTGATTTTTTCCCAGTTTTGCTCAGTGAGTTTTGCTCAGTGAGTTTTGCCCAATTTTCCTCAGTGAGTTTTGCCCAGTTTTCCTGATTTTTTCCCAGTTTTGCTCAGTGAGTTTTGCCCAGTTTAGGCCAGTTTCCCTGAGTTTTGCCCAGTGAGTTCTCCTCAGTTTTCCTGAGCTTTGCTCAGTGAGTTTTGCCCAGTTTTCCTGAGTTTTGCTCAGTTTTGCCCAGTTTTGCTCAGTGAATTTTGCCCAGTGAGTTTTGCCCAGTTTAGCCCAGTTTCCCTGAGTTCTGCCCACTTCCCCTGCCTCCCCCAGCCTGCAGCACAGCCCCCAGGTGGCTTTTACCTGGATGGGATGTTTCAGAGCCTCGAGCAGGGTGAGCCTGGAGGTTTCCCTCACCAGGGAGGGTTTGCCCAGCCTGGCCTCAATGTAGCGCCCGGCCACGGCCGTGGCATTTTTGGCAGAATAAACCCCCACTGCCAGCAGGGTCAGCCCTGCCACCTGCACACACAAAAAAAAGGAAATTTTAGCCAAATTTAACTCCAACACAGCTCCAATCCCTTAAGTAATCTACCTTAACCCAACTAGGACTTGAGTAATTGTTTCAGTGGATTGACGTAGGGATGAAATGTAAAAAACCGGTTTTCTCTCAAAATGAAAAAAAAAAAAATTAGAATAAAAATATGTTGAAGAAACATGTAAAAGTATCAAAATCAATTTTAAAAAATTAAAATCCAGATGAAGAAAAAAATTAAAAATTACTTGCAAACTAAAAAACCTCTTATAAACTATAATAGCTTATAGTTTCTTCTGGATGGGAATTGCCACCATGGGGATGGGAATTGCCACCATGGGGATGGGAATTGCCCCCTCTGAATGGGAACTGCCACCATGGGAATGGGAATTGCCCCCTCTGGATGGGAACTGCCCCCTCTGGATGGGAATTTCCCCCTCTGGATGGGAAGTGCCACCATGGGAATGGGAATTGCCCCTGTGCACTGGGCTGCTCTTTCAGAAACCCCACAATCTGAGACATTCCCATCGATTTGCCAGGGAAGCAGAAAGACTCCAGACTCAGGAGTCAGCTCAAAGCTGATGCCAACAATTTATAGGAGAGAACAGAGCAAACTGCAGCACTTGCTTTTAAAATAAGCTGACTTCTCCTGCAAGCACAGCTCAGGGTCAAAAGCCTCAAGGACAGCAAGGGTGGCACTGCTCCCTAAACCAGGAGGCACCATCTGCTTGTTCTCCCTCTGCTGAAATGTGTGACATCCCTTCTGCTCTGGGGGGAAACACCAAGGCACCAGAACTGAGAGTTCCAAAGAGGGAGGGATCTCCACACCCAGTTCAGCTCAGATGCAGAACACAGAGCAGATTTCCCCTTTTTAGCAGCCTCTAAAATGAGTGCCATGATCTCATGTTCTCCTAGAGCAAAGCTCCCTCTGCCTGGATGGGTCTGCTGTCATCTTCTCAGAGTTTTGGACTTCACTGATGTTCATGTCACAAGATGAACAGAGCTTTAAAACTGAGTTCTGGCTCAAACAACTACCAGCTCTAAAAATCAGTGTGATTACAGGACTCACTTTTTTGTCATAAAGTATCAGGTAAAGGAAAGGGTCTCTGATCAGTAAACAAAATTAATTACACTAAAACCACAAGGAACCAAAAAAACTTGAAGTAGAACCTTTGGGGTTCTGCTTGGCTGGGAAGAGGTAGAGAAAGAGCAGCCCTTAGAACAGACAGAGCTGAAAATTCAGGCTTACATTTACAAGAATCTTAAAATACCTGACTGGTTCTTACCTTAGAGTAATTTCAAAATTTTCAAAGCAACAGAAAATTTGAGTTCCAGCTGTGCTATCCCCTTTCCAAAAATATACTTACCTTTTTTTTTTTTTTAACCTAACTATCCCAAATTCACAAGAGAAGAGCACAGCAGAAATAAAAATGACCATAATGCAGGAAACTGGTATCTGGGTCAAGTGAATGCCCAGCTCAAAGCACCAAGCACTGATTTACAAAAGGCTCTGAAATCTGCAACAGCCCAGGTACAGATGACAAAAGCAGCCACTGAAAGCTCATCCTGTTCTCCCCAGTGCTCTCAGGCAAAGGATGTTTTGTAGCTGTGTGTATAAAATCAGAGGGTGGTGACTGCTTTAAAGCAAAATTTTTATTTTAACCAGCCATGCTACCAAGAATGTATTTTCACTGCTGTTTTGTTGTATTACATTGAGAAACAACTCAATGTCCCCAGGATGCCACTGCCAAGCTCTTGTGTCCTGTGAAAAGATGCTGGTCTGGCTTTTAATCTATTTATTCAGCACACAGAAGAGTTCTCCAAGTGCTCTCTAGGTTACATCAAAATTAGATCTAAAGCTGTGACACGATCAGGAGTTGAGCACACATTTACAGACAGGTTTTTCTGGAAGTTACTGACAGATTTCCCAACCTTACCGTGGCTGTGACTTTATCCCAGTCTGTCACAAAAGCACGGAATCCTTCCCCAAAGAGCATCCCAGCTGTCCTGTGGCAAGCAAGCAGCAAGAAAAGCAGGAGAAAAAGGGATTTCAAGGATTGAATTGATAAATTCTGAATTGATACATTTTAAAGACAGGCTTTCGGATTGTATTCAAGTTGTTAATCTTCTTTAGAACCAGTCAAAGCTAAGGGATCACCTCAAAGTTGGAACAGGAACAAGCATGGAAAATATATTTACAGTCATCTGATGCCTACACCTGAGCTGGGATTAAGTCCAAAAAAGTATCTGGCTTTAAGATGGTATCAATTTTCTTCTTTAATGCACTATTTGTGCTGAACTGCAGGCATTTAATCTAAAGCTTTTTTTGCTCAAAACCTTAAAATACCTAAAATGAACCAATTCCAAACTTAAACACCCACCCCTGTGGAGCCAAAATGATTTATTATCTTTGTGGGGGATGTTCTGAAAGAACTGAACTGGGGGGAACTGAAAGGACTGAGGGGTTCTCAGAGTTACTGAGTTGCAGGATTGGAGGATAAGGCTTGAAATAAATCTGTCAGAAAAGTTGTATCACTAGAAATGTCTGGGGTTGCCATTCAGGTGGAGACAAGGGGCAGAGCTCAAAGGATGCAGCAGCTGAAATTCCTCAGAGGAACAAACCCCAGGGACTCCCAAATCCTGGGACACACTGGGAGAAGCTCCAGAGGAATAAACCCAGGTTCTCCCACACACTGGGACACACTTGGAGAAGCTCCAGGATGAAATTCCTCAGAGAAATAAATCCCCAGGTGCTCCCACGTACTGGGATACATTTGGAGAAGCACCAGGCTGAAATTCCTCAGAGGAATGAACCTCAGGTTTTCCCACATGTGGGGACACACTCAGAGAAGCACCAGGCTGAAATTCCTCACAGGAATAAATCCCTGAATTCTCCCACATGTGGGGACACATTTGAAGAAGCTCCAGAGGAACAAACCCCTGGTTCTCCCAGGTGCTGGGGCACCTGGAGAAGCACCAGAGGAACAAACCCCAGGATCTCCCACGTGCTGAGACACACTTGGAGAAGCAGAGCTACAACCCCCAGGTTCTCCTGTGTACTGGGACACACTTGGAGAAGCAGAGCTACAAACCCCAGGATCTCCCACGTGCTGGGACACCTGGAGAAGCACCAGAGGAACAAACCCCAGGCTCTCCTGTGTCCTGGGACACACTTGGAGAAGCAGAGCTACAAACCCCAGGATCTCCCACGTGCTGGGGCACCTGGAGAAGCACCAGAGGAACAAACCCCAGGATCACCCACGTACTGGGAAACACTTGGAGAAGCACAGCTACAACCCTAGGTTCTCCTGTGTCCTGGGACACACCTGGAGAAGCAGAGCTACAAACCCCAGGATCTCCCACGTGCTGGGACACACTTGGAGAAGCAGAGCCACAAAGCCCAGGGGCTGGGAGCCCCGTGCAGCAGCCCCAGGCCTGCCCTGCTCCCACCTGAGGGACTCGAGCACGGTCTGGCGGTGCTCGGCCGCCTTGAGGCGGATCTGCTCGCGGATGATGTCGGCGTTCTCCCGCTCGGCCTTGGCGCGCGCCCGCGCCTCCGCCTCCACCCGCAGCATCTCGTTCTTGTGCCGCAGCTCCATCTCCCTCTCCACCGTGGCTGGGGGGGAAAACAAACAGCACACAGGTCAAAATGTTGGGTGGTTTCGTGGCAGGGAGCAGGGAAAGCCCAGGGTGTCGCTGTGGTGAATAACTCACAATGTGAATTTTCTGTCAGGGCTGCTTGAAGAAATGAATCTGACTTTTTATTTAGGATTGTTCCCCTTATAGACATTTTTTTACAGATGGCTGTGATTGGTGAATGAAAGGCAAATAATCCCTCCCACAGAAAGAATTCAAAACAAGAATATCATTACAAAAGCAACATTTTGTTGGTTATGTTCTTTTGCTGGGAAGGAGTTTCAGCAAGGCAAAAGATCAGAAAAACAGAGCTTTAGAAAGTCAGAAAATTCAGGCCTGAAAACCAGGCTACATCAGGGAAGTGGCTGGAAGGAAGGAAGAGAAGGAAATGGAGGGAGAAGGAAGGATTTCAGGAAGGATTCCAGGAAGGATTCCAGGAAGGATTCCAGGAAGGATTCCAGGAAGGATTCCAGGAAGGAAAGCAAATGGAGCTGCCTGGTTCAAAGGGGATTTTGGAAGTGTTGTTACTTTGAACAAAGAATTGTGTGAAAGGAGAATTCATGAGAAATCCAGGAGTAAAATAACCCAACCCCACAGGGTTTCACCCCTGGGCTGTTTTGTTCAGGTTGGACTTCCCTCACTGATGGTACCACAGCTGTGCTTGCAGCAAACCCACCTTCACACCCACCCCAGTCAGTCAAACCCAAATTGCCTTAACATTTCTGAGCCTTGCACCCCAGTGGAGTTCTGGAAATCCAGGAATTCTGGCAATTCCCAACAACAAAAAGAAACTAAGCAAGTTTCACACTACAACTTTTTTATTTTCTGCAGGAAACTGAATGGAGGTGGCACAGATTCAAACACTCCTCCCAGAAGATGTTTTGTTTCTCCCTCCTCCTCAAAACTGGTTCTTTTTTAGGTTGTTCCAGTATGAAATCAGAATTTCCCTTATTCTATCAGGAGATGCTGACAGTTCACTGAGGAATCCAGGAGTGACAGGGCAGGTATTTAGGAGTGCAGCCCTTTCTAGAACTAACCTTGGAAGCAACTGGGGATTTTAGCACTCCTGGGATTTACCTGCTCTTGCCAATCTGACATCAAACACAGCATGGGCACAAAGATCAGCACAAGGACCCCACACACCCTCAGCAGCTGAACAAAACCCTCACCTCGCCTCATGGCCTCCTGCTTCTGCACAGACTCCTCCTGCTTCCTCAGATTTTCCTCATTAGCAAGTTGCTACAGGGAGAGATGACAGCAGGAGAGATGTTGGTGTTGTTAGAACTCCATCAAGTGTCAACTTAGGTGCTACAAATATTCTCAAGAAGCTGGTGCTCAGGTTAAAGTGCATTTTCCTCTCCCATCTCCCACATTTACCCTCCTAATTCCAAGCTGCTGCTTTGTCCTAATGCCCAGCCCTTGATGTGCCAGGCAAAAACTGTGCCCAGCAGGACAGGGCAGAGCTCCAGGGCTTCTCCTGGATTTTCAGAGGGCTCCCAGCCCATTCCCAGCTGGATCAGAGCAGGATGCCACCCTACCTGCTGTCGCATCTGCTCGTCGTAGCGCTGCCTTGCCAGTTTGTCCTGGTACTGGGCTCTCTTCAAAAAACAAAACAGAACTCAGAATGCACACATGAGGCAGTTAAAAACCAGCCTGCTCCTCAGGGGAAGGAGGTTCAGGAGGAAAAAAAATAAAATGAAATGGGAAAATCCACACTAACGAAAAAATTATCCTGGATTTGAATGTGAGCAGGGTAAGATATCCTCAGTCAGCACCAAGAGCTCATCTGTGCTGAGAAATCTCTACAGGCTGACTTCATTTTAAGGGATCACAGATGTCAAAATAAAGAGCAAAGGTTTCTTGGCTCAGAAAAGGAGACTTCAGAGGGAAAAATAAGGTTTTCATGTTCCAAACCACATTATGTGGACTGGTGACTGCAAGCACCAGAACTGTCAGGAAGTGCTGATGGGCTGTGGCTCTGATAAAGATCTATTTGTTCCTCATTAATTCCTCTTCTCAGTTTTTCTCTGTAACTCCAAATAAACCCAAATCACCTCCACTGAGCTGGAAGTGGGCTGAGGATCCACATCCACCAGCAGGGAGGACTCTTTATCAGGGGGTGACATCATTCTCTCTTCCAAACACAGAGATAGCAGAACAGCTTGGGAATTATCCCCTCAGCAACAGGAAAACATCCTGGAATATACCAAGGGTGAGTTTGCTGGGATTTCAGATAACCCCTGAGTTTGCTGTGACTTCAAAAGCTGGCTGTGAGCAGCAGGAGGTGAAGAACCAAGCCCTGAGAGCAGCTGAGTGTGCAGCTTCCCCCTGCTCAAAGTCCAAACTCTGCCAGGGAAAAAGCACCATGTGCCAAAGAAACTCTTCCAGCAAACTTCCCAAGCTGGATAATCCATGAGAATTCATCAGTTCCCTCATCTCCTGTGCTCTCAGAGTAAGAAATCACCATTAATTGAGCTTTTAACACAAAAGCCAGCCTTTCTTTTCCCTGTTTCAGGATCATTGCCACGTCAGTGACTGGAGCTAAAACAAACCAGGAAGCAGATTTGCTCACTTCTCCTCTTAAGGTATTTTTTTCCTCTTTAATTCAGAAGAAATAGGGTTTCAAGCTACTTAAGACTGAAATCTAAATAATTTCAGAGCCATTTCACTGTCCAGGCTAACACATCCAGTTGATACTCCAGCATTCCTCAACACTTGCCTGAAAAACCCTTTAGGAAAATGCAAAAAAAAAAACCCAGAATAAGAGAAACTGCTACCACCACTTCCTCTGGATGCTCAAGAATTTGGGAACAAAAGTCCAAGAGGACTAAAAACCCAGCTCAACATTACAAATCCAGGACAGAACAGGGGCTCAGCCTGTGAACACAACCCCCTCACCCCAAAAAGGGATAATTAATGAAAGGGCTAATGAATGAATCATTGCCTTTTCTATAAGGGAAGGTACAAACAAGGTCTCCCCTCACTTGGCTTCCCCCTCATTCCCTTACTGCTTGGTGCTGTTTGGTTTCTTCATTGAGGGTTTTCCTTCTCTCTTCTGCTTGGACCCTGATCTGCTCATTCTTCAGCTGTTCTATGGCAGCTTCATACTCCTGGGGAAATAATCAGAGTGTAACTGTCAGAAATGAACAGCATTTCCTTACAGGAAATCTAATCTCTCTGATTTCCTTAGAGAAATTCTACTGGTGATTACAGTCCAAGAAATCCCTCTGTAATCAGAGTGGTTCCCTTGAAAAATGACCATTGATACAAAATACTTAAAATATAATAAAATTATGGTAAGAAGTATCATAATTAACCATTTCAGGATTAAACACAATTAAAAAAAAAATCCAACACCCAAACAATCCCTTTATAAGACCAACAGAAGCCTGTCCTTCAGCCAACTACTTTACAGTGCCCACTGTAATTGTCATTCCCCAAAACCAGCAGTGATATTCCAGGAATTACAGAACCACTCAGAACATGCAAATTTTAATCAAAGCCACAGAAAAAAATGTGTTAGAATAGGCCAAATTAGCTGGGACTTCACCTTCCAGAATTACTTTTTTTTTCCTCTCCTAAAGGCAAATAACTACAATTTGCTGAACCACAACAGAAAAAATTTTCATCCTCTGCAGGAGAAAGATTTTCACTTTTGTCCCTCCCAAACCTGGCAGCTGCCTGAGCAGTTCCAACATGAATTTACCATCCTCTGCAGGGGAAAGATTTTCACTTTTGTCCCTCCCAAACCTGGCAGCTGCCTGAGCAGTTCCAGCATGAGGAATTCCAACACACCTTCAGTTTGGTTTTCTGTTCCAGCTGCAAGGTCTGCTCCTGCATCTGGGCAAGGCTCAGAGCATCTTTTGCATGGCCTGGAGGGTGGGAAGAGATTATGGGCAGTGAGAGATGATTTCTCAGCAGAGAAGATGCTCAGGCTGGTCAATCCATCCTGCTCCAGCTGTGCCTGCCTGGAGCTCTGCAATGGCACATTCAACCCTCCAGGGAATAAAGGATATGGAATTTCTCAGCACACCTGTGGGAAAGATGCAGCCAAGGCCAGGCTGGATGGGGCTGGAGCAGCCTGGGGTAGTGGAAGGGGGTGGAATGAGATGGGATTTAAGCTCCTTTCCAACCCAAACCATGCTCTGGTGGCTCCCTGTCTCCTCACAAACCCTGCAGGAAGCACTCAGGACACAGACTGGGAATGCTGACCCCGGGGGCCCAGCAGGGCAGGGCAGGAGCCAGGGGCTGCTCTGGACAGGACAGGACACAGGGATGGTGGGAATGGAGGGGATGGAGGGACCAGAGGGATCCCACAGGACATGGGGATGGAGAGATCACAGGGATCCCACAGGACATGGGGATGGAGGGACCACAGGGATCCCACAGGACATGGGGATGGTGGGGATGGAGAGATCACAGGGATCCCACAGGACATGGGGACGGTGGGATGGGATGGGCNGAGGGAGGAGGGTGGGGCGGGAGGGAAGCGCGGGGGACGGAGCGCCGGGAGGGACAAACGGGGCGGGCGGCGCTTCCGCATAGCAACGGGAGCGGGGCGCGTTGCTAAGGGCCGCGAGCGGGGCGCGGCCTGGCGTTAGCCCGGGATTCCNCTGGGGTAGTGGAAGGGGGTGGAATGAGATGGGATTTAAGCTCCTTTCCAACCCAAACCATGCTCTGGTGGCTCCCTGTCTCCTCACAAACCCTGCAGGAAGCACTCAGGACACAGACTGGGAATGCTGACCCCGGGGGCCCAGCAGGGCAGGGCAGGAGCCAGGGGCTGCTCTGGACAGGACAGGACACAGGGATGGTGGGAATGGAGGGGATGGAGGGACCAGAGGGATCCCACAGGACATGGGGATGGAGAGATCACAGGGATCCCACAGGACATGGGGATGGAGGGACCACAGGGATCCCACAGGACATGGGGATGGTGGGGATGGAGAGATCACAGGGATCCCACAGGACATGGGGACGGTGGGATGGGATGGGCTCACAGGAATCCCACAGGACACGGGGGATGGAGGGACCACAGGGGACCCTGCAGGAGCCGGGGGATGTGCCCACAGCAGCTCAATTGCTCCCAGTGCTATGTCGGGACAGAGCTGCAATATCCCCGCTGATGGCCACCCCACANATGTCAGCGGCCTGGGGTTAGCCCGGGATTCCTTGGGAATGTCAGCGGCCTGGAGTTAGCCCGGGATTCCCTGGGAATGTCAGTGGGCTTAGCGTTATCCCGGGATTACCTGGGAATGTCCTCAGTATGGAGTTATCCCGGGATTCCCTCGGAATGTCCGCTGGCCCGGCGTTATCCCGGGATCCTCTGGGAATGGTTATGCCGGGATTCCCTGGGAATGTCCTCAGTTTGGGGTTATCCCAGATTCCCCCTGAAATCGACTCCTTGGAATGGCAGAGAGGATGGGAAAGCAGAAGAGGGAAACCCTTAGCTGTGGTTATGTGGGATAAAGAACAGGATATTCCCTGGAAATCAGCTCCTAATCCAACATTTTGGGATGGAAAAATGGGACAGAAGCCTCCAGAGAAGGAAAACCCCTTGCTGTGGTTATCTGGGATAAAGAGCAGGATTTCCCTGGAAATTGTCTCCTTGTCCAACTGCTTGGAGTGGGCAGGATGATAGGAAAGGGGGGTGAAAATCAGAAATGTGGAATTTTGCAGCCTGGAATGGTGTAAAATGCAAACCCCACCCCAGCAGCAGGCTGAGGGAGGGGACACATCCTCGGATATTTTAATTTTTTTTCCTTTAAATATTCGTGTTTCTTCCCAAATTCACGCTTAGAATCATGGAAATGTGGAATATCCTGAGCTGGAAGGGGTCCACAAGGATCAGAGCGACACCCCAACAATCCCACCCTGTGCCTGAGGTGCTCACAAAATATTTCCCAGTTCTGCCAAGATTTCAGGGACTCTCCTTGTCAAACGATTATTTTTTGGAACTGAGGTTTTACCAACATATTTCTATTTTTTTTACATTTCCAACACATTTTTGGAGGGATGGGGGGGGTAAAGTTTTGTGCAAGCCAGGCTGTGCAGGCACGGGTAATTTTAAATTATGATGATTTAACGTGGTGATCTCAGATGCTTTTCCCAACTTTAATGATTCCCTGTGAATGGCAGCTTTTCAACCCCGTGGAACAAACAATTCCCAATTCACAGATTTGCCACGGAGCACAAAGGAAGCATTCAGCAGCTCTTGTATTTATATTTAATTGTCTTCAAAAGAAGGGGGGTTACAACTGGGAGGGGAAGATGACACGTTAATGTATTGATAAACTATGCAGGGACTTGTGCAAACTTAATTTCTGTCCTACAGCAAGAACAAACAAAATCATCTTATTGCATGAGCAGCTCCAGGGGCTTGGTCACCCCTCCAGCGCTGAGATTAATCAGTCACTAATGCACGTTCCAAAGGAGGGCACAAATCAGGTGAAAAATCTCTTTATGGAGTTAATGAATGACTCACCTCCCTCTCTCCCTCTCTCCTGAGCAAGGCAGCCCAAGGGAAATGCTCCAGATGAAGGATTCGGCTCTCAGGAGACAAAGTCAGGGATAAAAGTTCCTCTCAGCTCCCACAGGAGCTGTTTTAAGAAGGTTTTGTGGGGCTCTCCAACAAACAAAAGCAAGTTCCACGTGTAGGACAAAAGAAGCAATAAATTCCAAACAGAGCAAGTGTTACTGAGGGAGGGTGTTCCCACTCATGCTGGGGTTTAGCAGAGAAAAATCTACATTTCTTTACAGCCCTAAGCCCTGAACTTTGAAACTATTTGCTTGGTCACTCGGTATTTATAATTCATTGGTTTGGTTTGGTTTTTTCCAGCTCCCCTTTCCAGACTGGCTTAGCAACAGCGAGTTCAAGCCTGGGGCCAAAGGGAAAGAATCAGATTTACACCTTAAATCTCCCTTAAACCCCCTGATTTTTAAGTGCAGCTCAAGCTCAGCACTGGGTGGGAGCCCAAGAGACGAGCTCTGTGTGTTCAGAGTGCAGAGGAATGGTAGTGCTGGAGACCACTGCCTGTAATTAGTCACAGAGCAGGCTAATTAATCTCCATGAGGACAGCAGGGCTCCCCCGTGGTGAAAAGGGGCTGCAGCAATGCCAGAGCAATGCGGTGCTGACCCCAAAATGATCTTTACATGGTCTTGCCTGGACCCTCAGCTGCTCCTTGAGCCCTGCAGGGACCTGCTGGGGCAGCACATCCCCAGGATTTTGGCTTCCCTGCTCTCTCACACTCCAGGTTCCCTGGCTGTTGGCAGCAGGAATGGATTTGGCCACGTGGAATCTTTCAGGGCCTTGAACGAGTCAAGTCCTGAGCTGCAAACCCCAAATCTGGATCCACCTTTAATAAATAGAGAACAGGCAGCAAGCAAGCAGCAGTGAGGATCCACCACTCTGCCTTCTGCTGGTGACTTGCCAGGCGTGTTTATGTGAAATGGGCACAGATTTGGCATCTTGGAGTCAGCTGGGCTGTTCCAGGCAGCCAGGCTGAGCCTTTCAGCTCTGGGAGCACCTGGCTGGGGACAGGCTTTGGGCTGGACAAGCAGGACACCTCCAGGGACAGCACAGCCCTGGCTCCTCCTTTTTGTCCAGGTCCTGGATAAAACCAGCTGGCTGCAGTCTGTCACACTCTCTGCCTGTAGCCTTGGGCCTCTGTAGCTGGAAGAACACAAGGAATAAAAATGTCAGCTTTGGCCACAGCTGAGCCAGAGAGCTCAGCAGCCCCAGAACCAAAAAGTGCAAACAGCAGTGAGCTGAGGAGAGCAACGTGGGAGGATGTGACCTCATAACCTGGAGCTGCAATTGGATTAACCCCAAAATGGAAACGGACCAAAACTTATAAAAGTGTGAAAACTCCTGACTTGGGGTCCATCTTGGGTGTAGCCCTGACCACTCTCTCCTGCTGTCTTTTAATAAATCCCTGCTTTGTTCCTTCAACTGTCCAGCCTCTGTTCCAGGCAGCCTCTCTGTGCATCAAAGGAGCTGGGACTAATTATTCCTTAACTCTGCCCTGGTAGCAGCATAAAGTTCTTTATTCCACACTGTCATTTCAGGCAGTCACCTCCCACACCCTCAGCTCTGTCAGCCCCCGAGCTCCTCACTCCTGAATCCTGATAAAGAGCCAGACTTTGCCTCCTGCAATAACTTCAGAGCACAAGATTCTGCTCATTAACTTCTTAACTTCATCAGCTTCTGCCCCTCTGATGCCAGATCACCCCAAGGATTCCCAACAGAGGAGGGAAAAGCACTTTTCTTTCCTCTTTGGGGAGATCCTTGCATCTGCAGGTGCACCAGCAGCTCAGCCATGAACTGCTGTCACTGAGTGTGTGATTGTCTTTGAATTGTCACTGTGTGATTCTCCTTGAGCTGTCACTGTGTAATTCTCTTTCAGTTGTCACTCTGTGTGTAATTCAGGTGTCACTCTGTGTGTGATTCTCCTTGAGCTGTCACTGTGTGTAATTCTCTTTCTGTTGTCACTGTGTGTAGTCTGGTTTCAGGCCTGATGTTTTAGTTTTCTAGTGTTCTTTCCCAAGAAAGTGTGGTAAACACAGCAAGATGTTTTTGTAACAGTGTCTATATTATTCATTCCTTCTAGGAAAGAAAAGATTCTAGGAGGAAAAATTTCTCTTAATATCCCTCTAGTTTAACCAATGTGGGTGAAGAAGTTTACCCCCCTTTCACCAATCACATTGCTCTGTATAAAATTATATATAAAGAAAAACAATCCCTAATTAAAAAAAATAACTTTCACAACCTTAAAAAATCACAAAAATCCGTGTCATGTATTATATAAAACAATGACAACTGTGTGTGTGATTCTCTTTGAGCTGTCACTGTGTGTAATTTTCTTTCAGCTGTCACTGTGTGTGTAATTCAGGTGTCACTCTGTGTGTGATTCTCTTTCTGCTGTCACTGTGTGTGTGATTCTCTTTCAGGTGTCTCTCTGTGTGATTTTCTTTCAGCTGTCACTGTGTGTGATTCTCTTTGAGCTGTCACTCTGTGTGTGATTCTTTTGAGCTCTCACTGTGTGTGATTCTCTTTCAGCTGTCACTCTGTGTGTAATTCTCATTTTTTTTTTTTCCCCTTTTACACATTTGCTACATCCTAATGGCACATCCAGAGCTGCTCATGCAGCTTTCCCCCATTCTCCCACCCCAGGGGCTGGATTCACTGAGTCCTCTGGCTTCCTCTTGAGGAAGGTGACCCTGCAGGGACCCTCCAAGGACTCTCCAGGGACTCTCCAGGACCCTCCAGGACCCTCCAGGGACTCTCCAGGACCCTCCAGGACCCTCCAGGACCCTCCAGGGTTCCCTGTGCCACCCCCTGCCCTCGCTCACCTTCCTGGGTGCAGGCCTTGGCCGACAGGGATTTCTCCTTGCCAGACCTGTAGACTGCAGTCACTGTCACCAGGTAGGTGGTGTTGGGTGCCAGCTGCTCCACCACGGTGCTGTTGTGCCCCCCATCCACCTGCAGCACGTTCACTGAGTTCCCTGGCAGTGGCCCATACAGCACCTGGTAGCTGGCCACGCTGGCCAGCATGGGAGCCCAGCTCACCTGGAAGCTGTGAGGCCCAGACTCTGAGATGAGAACCTGGACTGGGCTGATTTCCTCTGGAAGCAGTGGAAAGAGAAAGGAATGAGGATTTCATGAGCATTACTGACCTGCACCGGATTGGGTTTTAAGGGTGTGGGTTAAAATCAACCCAGCACAGCTGGGAAGGGTTGTTCTACCTGGGCAGAGCAACTCAGCCAGAACTGTTCTTGCTGGACAGTTAATATTAAAATTTTTTAAAAATTATAATATTAATTATAAAATTAATATTGTGTACAAGCCACCCCTGCCCAGGTTTTCAGTTTGCCACCCTTCTGCAGGCTGCTCCCCAGCACAAATCTGAGTTACTTCTGCTTCCTGCTCCCAGTTCTTCCCCCTCAAACTGAGATTTCCCTCAGGTCATTCCAGCATCCCCTCTGCCCACCTCCAGCCTCAGGGATGCCAGGCATCCTCTCCTTGTGCCCAGGGAGGTTCTGTGCCCCAGCCATGCCCATTTTACCTGCCAGGGTGGTGACCCTCGTAGCCTGGGGCGGGAAGAAGTGCACGTTGGATTCCGGAATCAGAGCCACCTCATAGGTGGTTTCTGGTGCCAGGTCGCTGAGCACGAGGCTGGTGAGAGCCCCAGACACCTGCTGTGTCCTCTTCCTTGCTGGCTCAGCTGCTGGGGCATATTCCAGGCTGTAGTAGCCAGTCTCCTGGGACAGGAGCTGGGGCCACGTCAGGCGGAAGCTGCTGGAGGTGACGTCCGTGGCGTGGAGCCTGTTGGCTTGGATGACATCTGCAAGAGGGACAGCGGCCAGGAATCAGGGCTGACCTCACCCCAGGGCATGGAACACCTGCAGATACAGCCCTGGTGGGTGGGGATGCAGCTGGCAGCACCACTGGTACCCGAGGTCACTGTGGGAATCAGCAACCCACAGTGAAAACAAACCACTGGATCCTGGTACAAGAAAGAGCCCAGAGTGTGAGGAACTGCACTTCTCCCAGCACAGAGTGTGAGGAACTCCATTTCTCCCTGCCCTCAGCCCAGAACTCTCTTTCTCCCAGCCCAGAGTGTAAGGATCCATTTCTCCCCAGAGTGTGAGGATCTCCATTTCTCCCAGCTCTCTGCCAGTGCCCAGGAAGCAGGGGCAGTGACTCAGCCCAGCTGAGGTCACTGCCTGCACAGAGCTCCCTTGTTTGGTGACATTCAACATCCAGAGCCCTCTTGTGCCACCCCACCTCTCCCTGCCCTGCAGAGAGGCTGCTCTTTGAGGCTTGTGCTACCTTTGAGCTCCAGACAATGCCNAGTGTGAGGATCTCCATTTCTCCCAGCTCTCTGCCAGTGCCCAGGAAGCAGGGGCAGTGACTCAGCCCAGCTGAGGTCACTGCCTGCACAGAGCTCCCTTGTTTGGTGACATTCAACATCCAGAGCCCTCTTGTGCCACCCCACCTCTCCCTGCCCTGCAGAGAGGCTGCTCTTTGAGGCTTGTGCTACCTTTGAGCTCCAGACAATGCCAGACACAAACCCCCCTTGTGATGCTGGGCAGCTCCCCCAGCTCCCTCTGTACTTCACCCTTCTGACCTGCGTGGCTTTCTGAGCCCATTTTGGGCAGAATTCCACTGCTCCCTGGGCTTCCAGAGGGGCAGAAACACTCAGGACTTTGTTTTCTAGCTCCAGGGAAGTGACATAAGCAGGCATGGAGATGCTCTTCTGTTTTTAAAGGTTTTTAAGAGCACTCTGAGCCTTGAAGTGCTCCTAAATCCTTATAAAAGAACCTTCCAGCTCAGACACAGAGTTCTCCCTGGCTCCCCATTGCAGAGGCACAAAACTCCTCCCAAACCTGCACAATGAGGCAGCTTTGCACTCCCAGACTCATCCTTAAGCTCGAGGATCAGCTCTCCTCCTCCGAGCTGCTCTGAGGCCCTGTACCAAAGAAAACAGCCTCAGTTTTTCCTCTGAGCTGTTCCTGGCTCTCCCAGGCAGGCAGGAACATTTCCCTGCTCCGTGCCCTGCCTGCTCCCAGCCCAGCCCAGCCAGCAGCACTCCACCCCTGGGAGGCAGAGCAGGAGTGCTGGGGCACTGCACCCTCCTGTGAGCCCCACAAACACCAAGGCACAGGGAGCACAGGAAAGGCCTCAGCCCTGCCAAAAATCCTGCCAAAAGCTCAGGGAGTGGAAATAAGGGAGCTTGGAGGCAAGGACACTGTGAATAAAGGGGGCAGATCAAAGGACAAGGGCACAGCAAACAGCTCTGCCCATTCTTGCCAGACCCCAGAAGCTTTTAGCATAGAAAGAGGGGCAAAAAAAACACAGAAAATAAATGTTCACTATGTGTTTCTCCTTCTGAGTGCCACTCAGCTGGTGACACACTGTCCCTCCTGCCTCTTGGGCACTCCAAACACCAATCTGCAGCCACAAATCTGTTGGCATCAGGATCAGACTTGCAGGAATGCTGCTGGTTTCACAGTGAGGGTAAGAAATGCAGCCAGGCAGGAGAACCTGTCCTAATCTGGGGCTGTGGCTGCCCCTCTGAGAAACTGCAGCTGGGATTTGGGACAAATCCCTTCTCCTCCCTGGCTCTGTTTGGGAAAAATCTCTTTTCCTCCCTGGGTCTGTTTGGGACAAATCCTTTCTCTACTTCCCTGCTTTGATATGAGTGGGGAAATTCTGATTCTGGGAGGGGGGAAAACACTTCTCCAGCTCCAGGGTGGGCATTCAGGGTCTGAGATCCCTGCCTGTGCTCTCCTGCTTGGGCAGAGCAGGTGGCTGCAGGCACAGGAGGGAGGAATGCCTCGGTTCCTCAGCACTGGGGGTCCTGCCCCAGAGGGCCAGCACCAAATGCCACTTTTTGGGCACCTCTGAGATGCAACAGAAGGAGCCTGAGCTCCTGCACAGCCTGAGAACCTTCCCTTCCTGCCAGGAGCCAGCTGTGCCATGGCCAGGCTGGCTGGGAGCTGCATTCTGCAGATTTTCCTGGAAAAAAAGGGGAAAACTGGGCAAAGGCAAAGCAGGCAGAGCACACACCCAGCCATCCACGGGCTCTGTCCTGCTCCCCTCCCCAGAGCAGCACTGGGGCTCTTCCAGGTCCACCTGAGGCAGCAGCAGCTTGGCAGGAACCCCAGGGCTGGAATATTTGTGGAGCAGGCACGAAACACCCCAGTCCTGGAGAGGAGATGGAAGGAGGAGAGCAACTCTTGGCAAAGCTTGGTTGTGCCTCTACAAAAGCCTCCACTGTTTTGTTTTTGGTTTTTTTTTGTTGTTTTTCAAAAGCCTCCATTGGTTTTTTTTTTTTTTTGGTTGTTTTTTTTTTTTCACAGTAGCAGGAGATGAAGATAAGGGAGCAGTGATAATTAAACCAGTCTGGGCCATTCCAGAGTTGGAAAGACCTAATTCCTGCCTGCCAGGATCTGTCCCTGCCATCCCAGGAGGGGTGGTGGCTGAGGGCTGCCTCCTCCAGGTAGGGAACAGAGGATTTAAATGGCTTTATTAAAGTGAAATCAGGTGATGTGACCAATGTCTGGCACTTTGCAAGCCCTGGAGTCAGGTGGGAATCTCAGCTTCCATTAAAATCCCAGCCCAGCAGGTTTTAGAGCTGCTGGATTCACAGAATGCTGCCCTCAGGTTTTGACCTCTGCAGATTTTATATCTCCTGTGCTGCAGAGTTCTAATTTTTTGGGATGTTGTTTTGTAGAACCTGGATTCAGGATGCACCAGAAAATGAATAAGCACTGAAACAAAACCACTGGAGGGCTGTGGGGTGGCTGGGGCAGGAGGAGGGCTCTTGGTGCTGCCTAAGTCTCACATGGGAGAAAACTGGGTGTTTGGGGGAGAACACAGTCCTTGGGTGTGGGGTTTGTTTGGGGTTTTTTTAATTATTGTGCTTGGAAAAAGGAAGGAATTGCTACACAGAGAGGGTTCTGTGGAAAGGGCTCCTGGGCCACCAAAGCCAGCTCCAACCCACCCCACACAGCAGAAGTGAAATAAGGAACAAAATCAGGATTTCCAAGGGAGAGAGAACCTCCAGAAAAAATCTGTGGGAAGCCTGCAAAGGCACAGGAACTCCCTCAGTTACTTTTTTAATTAATTAAAAATTAATTAAGTTCATTTCTGAGGCTGGACAAACCCCAGGGGCAGATGGCAGTGCCCTGGCCTTCCAAAGCCTGGAATTGGAACTTCCTCAGAGCCTTTCCTGGATGCTGTAAAAACCTGGAGTGGTGAAAACTCCGTGCTGGTGCCTGGTCCCTCTCCCAGGAGGAGCAGGGAGGTGGCACTGGGCCTGCTGAGGCTGGGCTGGGCTCTGCTCCCAAAAGTTGTGCTGGCCAAGTCAGGCCGTGGGTCTGGCAGATGTGGAGCAGGCTAGGACAGGGGATTGATGGAACAAAAACATTCCTTTCCTATAGTCTCAGTGCTGACAGCATTAATTGCATTTTGGGAGAGGACAACTGCAGGAGTTGGAGGTCTCAGCTCCTGGTGGTGTATTTAGGGGGTCAGAGCTATCCTGAACAGGAGTTGGAGGGAGCTGACAGGACCAAACCCTTGCCAGGGACACACACATCCCATTTTGGATGGCTTCAACACGTTTGTGTTCCTCCATCAGCTGGCACAGAGACAAACATTTGAGAGGAAAGGAAAAAAAAATCCACCCTGAGCATGAAAATCAGCTCAAGAGGCTCAGGCACTCTGTGTCCACAATCACTGAGGTGAAATCATTCCTGTTTGGGAAACCTTTGGTTAACAGCCTGTGCAGGTGGAGGCATTTTCGTGCTCTGCCTGGGTTGTGCAGATGCCTGACCTGCATGACTCATGGCAAAGGCTCGTGAGGTTTTAAGGAATTCAGATTTTGCTGCCCTCGTTCCCAGCTGAACTCCTCCCAAACACAAGTTCACCTCACTGAAGGCAATCTGTCCCACTCTGCCAGATATTCCAAGGGGACTATATTCATCCCAGAAGCCTTGGACCTGCAGCACAGTGTCCAACCCCCTGCAGCTGTCCATTTTAGCTCAGGGTGCCCACGAGATTTGGGGGCTTCTCCCTCCATCCACCCCGCAGAGCCCAACACCAGCCCACCCTCAGCCCCAGCCTACCTAGGATGCCATCCCTGAGCTCCCTGGTGATGATGGGCAGGTCATCCACATCCACAAAGTGCAGGTGTCTGTCTGAGGGCTGGCTGGCAGCAGCAGAGAGCTCCAGGAAGTTCCCACGGCCGGTGCTGACGATGAACACGGTGACCCCCATGTCCTTCAGCAGCTGCATGGGCTCCAGGATGTCATCCGTGGAGAAGCCATCTGTCACCCACACCAGCACCTTGGGCACGTCTGGCCTGGCCCCAGCCTCGCCACTGAAGAGCTTCTCCTTGGCAAAGGACAGAGCTCTGCCCGTGTTGGTGTCCCCCATGAGCTGCCGCGTGTCCCTCAGGGCTTTGCTCAGGCTGTCTCTGCTCAGGTGCTGGTCAAAGGGGAACTCCATGGTGGGAGTGGTGCTGATGTGGATGATGCTGGTCTGGACATCCCTGGGGCCGAAGGTGAAAGGGTGCAGGAGGTCCCACATGAATTCCTTGACCTTGGAGAACTCATAGTGGGAGACGCTGGCAGAGCTGTCCAGCAGGAGGAGCAGGTCCCCCTCCGCGTTGGAGATGGAGGGCTGGGGGCCTGGCAGGGCAGGGGGGAAGGAACAGCGTTAGAGGAGTGAGGTGACCCCAAAACCTGCACAGGCACCTGCAGGGAGGGCTTGGCTATCCCCAGGATTTGGGGAGAGGTGCTGGCTGGGATGGCACAGCACTGAGGGATGCAGGAAGTCAAAGTCACCTGGGAGTGACAGTTTACCAGGGCATGGGGTGACAGGGGGAGGGCTTCACTGGCAGGGAGGAGGCTCAGAATTCAGTGAGGGTGGTGGGGCCCTGGCACAGCGTGCCATGGCCAGCCTCCAAGGCTGTTGGAGCATCAGTTTCTCCCCTCCACTTGCAAAAATCACTCAAAATACATTAGAAAAGGGCATCACCCCTCTGTCTTTGTCATTCTGATGTCTTATGGGTTGGGTACCTTGGGTTTTTCTGCAGAGATTCAACTCTACTCTATGCCACCATCTATGCACAGGTTCCTACACACAATACTTGCCATTTCTTTGGCATTCTGAAGTTACCTCTCCAATCAAACATGGAAAATCAGTTTTCTCCAAGGATCTGCAGACCCTGACAACAGCCAGCAGAGCCACTGTCCCCTCCTGTGCCCTTGCACCCCACATTGTCCCAGTGCTCCCCTGCCTCTCCCTGGCCAGGTTGGACAGGGTTTGGAGCAGCCTGGGACAATGAAAGGTGCCCCTGGCCATGGCAGGGGTGGAATGGGATGGGATTTAAGGTCCCCATTCCCTGATTCCATGCCCAGGCTGGACAGAGCTGCACCCCAGCTGGGTCCTGACCAGCTCAGTGTGAGCCAGCACAGCTCCCCCCGTGCCACAGACACTCCTGCAGCTCCCTGGCCCTCAGAGCCAGGCAGGAACCAAAAGTGAAGCCCAGGAATCACCACTGTGACCCCACAGGTCCCTGCCACTGGATCCCAGAGCTCCCAGTGGCATTCCAGCAGGGCTTTGGGTCATGCTGCTGGCTGCACAGAGCAAACCACAGCTCTGAGCTCTCCCCTCTGCTGGAAGGGGCCCAAGCCACTGGTTTGGCTGGAGGGACACAGGGAGATATCTTGGCAACACGGGGTTGCTCTTCCCCTCTGCTCCTCACTGCTTTGGGAAGTGTCCCTCACTTCCCAAAATGTTGCAACAAGCAGCTGGAAAAGCGTCTGGCGCTGGCAGGGCGGGGATCAGTGGCCAAAGGACAGTCCTCAGCAGTAAACAACAGGGTCATGTGCACAGGGACTGGGAGGGGAGCTGGGAATTCACCCCCAGGGAGGAGAAATCCACTGCTGACAGAGCTACCTGCACGGGGAAGGGGCTGGGTGAGCACCAGTGTGAAACCCCAGGGAACAAGGGCAGTCACAGCTGTGTCCTTTCGTGTGAAACCCCAAAAGAACAAAGGTTTGGGGAGTCACAGCTGTGTCCTTTCGTGTGAAACCCCAAAAGGACAAAGGTTTGGGGAGTCACAGCTGTGTCATTTCGTGTGAAACCCCAAAAGAACAAAGGTTTGGGGAGTCACAGCTGTGTCATTTCGTGTGAAACCCCAAAAGAACAAAGGTTTGGGGAGTCACAGCTGTGTCATTTCGTGTGAAACCCCAAAAGGACAAAGCTGTGTCCTTTTGTCTGTATCCTGCAGCTCTGGGGCACCGAGAGAGCCCCCCTTTCACATCCCTCAAACTCTGCTTTTCCCCATCACTCGTTGCTGTGTTAATTAGGAAGAGCCCCACTCTGACACCACAGGGTTCTGCCTAGCTTAACAACAACTAGTTAACCAAACCAGCAGCTAACCCAAGCAGGCAGGGGTGTGTTTTGGAGCTGAAGACCCTCTGGGGGTCGAGAAGAAGGCTCCTCCTTCATTCAGACAGCATTCCATCTGCACGAGATGGAAACAAATCCCTCCGATATTCAACAGAAAGAATCCATTTAAAAAAAAAAAAAAAAATCGAGACAAAGGCTCTCCCCCCACCAGGAGCGTGGCAACGCTCAGAAAGGGACCAGACACTGCATCCCCCCCTCTGCAGGTCGAGGATTTGAATTCCCTCATCCTTCCTCCTGCTCCTTGTCCTGCATCCAGCACAAACATGCCATCCGTGCCAGAGGTGGGGCTGCCAGCTGGGTTACCAGCAAATCCCTGCTTACGCAGGCAGCTGCTGTTTTCAGGCACTCTCCTCACTCGGCGAGGTGCCAGGTGAAGGTTTCTCACTTTTCAGGGGGGGATCTGGAGGGAAAGCGAGCGGGCAGCTTTCCCCGAAGTGCCGGGGGGAGCTGCAGACTGATGCGGCTCTGCGCGCTGCTGTCACCCCTGCGGGATTCCCGCTCAACCCTCCGGGCTCAGGAGCCTTTCGAAGGGTTTGATGTGGGAAGCAGAGGGTCACCATGGAAACACAACGCTGCCTGCTGGCTTTTCCAGCAGGAAAACAGCTGGCCAGACTCGCCCGGGATGCTGACAGGAGACATCCGCTCACGGAGCTCCCCACGCTCCACACGCCCGAGCTGGAGCCTGCAGCTCCTGGGGCTCACTGACAGCCAGGGAGGATCACGTCCTGTCTGGGTTAACTGCGTTTGACATCCCACGTTTGCCTCCTCTCACTGCTGGGCCACGCGAGGAAAAAGTTCTGCTGTGAGAGGGAGGCAGGGGGGAAACTGAGGAACGCGGGCTGAGCTTCCCTGTGACCCCTCTGGATCACAGTGAGAGGCGGGAGGAGGAAGGCACCAGCTCTCCCTGGCAGGGAATTCTCCCCCCGAGCCACCCGGGAGGGGTTTTGCACTTCGAACCACGCCAGAGACCCCGTGGAGATGGGGGGAGGTCACCTGTGTGACATCCACCAAGCACAAAATGCTTGGGTGGTTAAAAGCTTGGGTGGTTAAAGGGCTTTGGGTGGTTAAAGGGCTTTGGAGGTTAAAAGCTTGGGTGGTTAAAGGCTTGCGTGGTTAAATGGCTTTGGGTGGTTAAATGGCTTTGGAGGTCCCAGCTCATCCGTGGCACAGAGTTCAGGCTGAGAAATGGCCCTGCAGACAAATCCCAGCAGCAGGAGGGGAGCTGTGCTCTCATCTCCCGTGCTCTTTCCAAGAGGTTCACTCTCTCTGCTGTTTATCAACAGTTCTGGGGTCATGGAATTGTGCCCGTGCTTCTGAGGTCAGCAAGTGCAGGTCCCCCACAAAGTGTGCGTGCATGGGCCATGCTGTTATTTTTCACTCACAACAGCAGCATTCCCATCATTTTCTGCTGATGCCAGCCCAGGAAATATCAATCAAATTCCATTTATCCAAACCCTCAAAAGGCTGTACTTTAGAGGGAAGCAGCTGAGTTCTAAATCTGGACTCAAAGAGGGAAGGGGGGAACTGGTCGTGGTGTGCCTTGAATTTGTGCAAGAATCCAAAACCCATTGTCCAGGACAGTCCACTACTCATTTTCCAGGACAATCCAAAATCCATTGTCCAGAACAATCCTACACCCATTGTCCAGAACAATCCAGTATTCATTTTCCAGAACAATCCAAAATCCATTGCCCAGAACAATCCAGTACTCATTTTCCAGAACAATCCAAAATCAATTTTCTAGGACAATCCAGTACCCATTGTCCAGAACAATCCAAAATTAATTTTCCAGGACAATCCAAAATCAATTTTCCAGGACAATCCAGTCCTTCCTGAGCGTGTGGAAGCCCCAGTGGCCACCCCAGGGTTTTCTCCCTTTGCCCACTGCAGCTGAGAACGAAGCCACAGCCACTCCCACTCAAATCCCAAGGAAAGAGGGCTCTGGACACACATGCCCAGGTGTCCCTGTGCCCGTGGCTCAGCATCTCAGCACCGCTGGACAAGGCAGCAGCCGCTGCCAGGAGCTGTGCCAGGCTGGCACGGGCACCTCCTGCCCCGGGGAGCTCAGCCCGCACACAGCTCGTTCTGCCCCTGGGGCAGGGCACGACCCTTCTGGAATGCCACCGCTGCCTTTGCGACAGCCCCTGAAGGGCTGAGCATTGTTCAGAGCCCGGGCTGGGACAATGCCAGCCCTGCCGGGGCGGCAGGAGGGCAGGACAATGGGAATTGCTGCTGCCCGGGGGGACTGGGACAATGCCAGGAGCGGCAGCACCGTGCCTGTCCTGGCTGGGACACGGGGGGACAGGAGAGCACTGGGAGGGACAGGAGAGCACCTGGGAGGGACAGGAGAGCACTGGGAGGGACAGGACCCACCCTGGGACAGGAGAGCACTGGGAGGGACAGGGCAGCACCTGGGAGGGACAGGAGAGCACTGGGAGGGACAGGGCAGCACCTGGGAGGGACAGGAGAGCACTGGGAGGGACAGGAGAGCACCTGGGAGGGACAGGACCCACCCTGGGACAGGGAGGGACAGGATCCAGACTGGGACAGGGAGGGACAGGACCCAGTACCCTGGGACACTGAGACAGAACTCAGCACAGCACCTTGAGAGGGATCTGAGCCACACTGGGACAGGGAGGGATAGAACCCACCCTGGGACACTGAGGGACAGAGCCAGCTCCCTGAGAGGGACAGAGCCAGCTCTGTGGCACACGGAG
The DNA here is from genome assembly GCA_013400255.1 of Sitta europaea. Lineage (NCBI taxonomy): Eukaryota > Metazoa > Chordata > Aves > Passeriformes > Sittidae > Sitta > Sitta europaea. The sequence continues at coordinate 109,645 of VXBS01002823.1, read as the reverse complement.
GGACAGAAGCCAGCACCCCTGAGAGGGACAGAAGCCGGCTGGGACACTGAGGGACAGAAGCCAGCTCTGTGGCACACGGAGGGACAGAGCCTGCTCCCTGAGAGGGACAGAGCCAGCTCTGTGGGACACTGAGGGACAGAGCCAGCTCCCCGGGAGGGACCCGTGCCCCGGCCCCATCCTCTCCGTGCCCCAGCCCCCGCAGTGCGGGCTGCTCTCCCCGTCTCAGGAGCTCCTGGCCAGGCACACTCGGGGTCCCCTCTCGTTTCCCAGCGGCTCGCAGCTCCCAGGTGCGGTGAAAAGCAAACACAGCCGGCCCCGCAGCCTCAGAACTGCCCCACGCCCGAGCACAGGGCAGGACTGAAGGAACAGCTCGGCCCTGGTGTGGGTGAGCCCCTGCCCAGGGTCCGGGGTGAGATCTCCATCTCCCTCCATCTCCCTCCATCTCCCTCCACCTCTCTCCGTCTCCCTCCATCTCTCTCCACCTCCCTCCACCTCCCTCCGTCTCTCTCCACCTCTCTCCGTCTCTCTCCACCTCTCTCCATCTCCCTCCATCTCCCTCCACCTCTCTCCGTCTCCCTCCATCTCTCTCCACCTCCAGCCCGGCCCTTTCCCCGCTGCCAGCCCGCTATCGTTTCCCCTCAGCAGGATGGCAGAGGGAGCTAAAGCCGAGCTGTAATGATTGAATTGCAGCGATTAACGCAGCGTTAATCACTGGCTTGGCCTCTCTCAGCGCCTGTGCTCCACTCCACAGCCAGGACTTTTCCACAGGCTCACCCTTAACTCCGCAAAATCCCGGCACGATTTCCTCTCCCCCACTGGAAACAAACGCAGAATGACTTTCGAAGCGGCAGCCGCGGGCAGATTTTTCTGTTCCCCGCACACCAGGACACCCCAAACCCGCAAGCAGCTCCCTTTGCCCCCGCAGAGGTTCGCCCGGACCGCGGGCACTCACCTGGCTCAGGTGCGTCCCGTCCCGCGGCCAAGCGCAGCCACAGCCCCAGGGCGAGCAGCGCCTTGGCCAGCATAGCAGAGCCTGGTGGTGGCCAAATTAAAATGCGAGCTTAACTGCAGCGGCTGGGCTCTGGAGGCAGAGGGAGAGGCTGGGATCAGTCATAGCCCGGCTCCAGCAGCTCCCAGCGCCGTCCCAGTGCCATGCCTGGCGAGCTCTGCCCCTCCTCGCCCGGCTCCTGCAGGCGATTTTCAATTTTCCTTCCTCCCCCCCGCTCCTTTTAAAGCCATAAATCCATCCTGACAGCAATAGCCGCAGGAGGAGGAGGAGGAGAGCGCTGCCTCCGCCGAGTTAAGCTCGCCCCAGCAGCGGGGATCTGAGCGGAGAGCAGCTGGGCTGGGGTTGGAAAAGATTTCCCTGCGGATCCAACTTTGGTCCTGCCAGGCACCGAAAGGGAGAAAAAATAAAATAAAAAAAAAAAAAAGGAAAGAAAAGCTGCGAGAAACCCAACGCTCTGCTGTGCGGGATGAGCCAGAAGGAGGGGAAAAGAAAATATAAAGGGAAGAAAAGTCGCGAGAAATCCAACGCTCTGCTGTGCGGGATGAGCCAGGAGAAAAGGAAATAAAAAGGAAAGGAGGGGTAGGGAAAGCTGCCCTGCCCTGGGGATGTTGGCTGATTTTCGGGGAGGAGCGTTCGGGGCCCCCGGAGCTTGCGGGGGGCCGGGCTCCCCCCAAAAAAATAAATAAAGCTGATAAGATAGAGAGATGTGATATATGAGATGTGATATGTGATATAAAGATAAATCCCTGCCTGCTGAGCGAGCAAACACCAGAGGTTCCGCCTCTCCTGCCCCCGTGCAGGGCGCTTCTGTCGCGATAGCCAAAATCCGCCCCCCGTGCAGGGCGCTTCTGTCGCGATAGCCAAAATCCGCCCCCTGTGCAGGGCGGTTCTGTCGCGATATCCAAAATCCGCCCTGCTCCCCTCGCCCCTGCGTTTGGCTCAGGTGAGGTGGCAAAAATTCCCTTTCCCCTCTTCCACTGGAGGTTTTTCCATGTGGTGCCTCTGGAGAGGTCCAAGATGATACCAGGAGAGGGAAAAGCNCAATCAAACTTATTATAGATAATAAAAATATATAAACAAGATATAAACAGCCCTGCAGTCACCTCTTTATTTTTGTTTGACTTGGAAGTCAAATCACAAAAATAGACGTGTTTACTCACAGCATTCAGCAGTTTTATGTTTCTCAGAAGATGAGCAGTGCTGGGGATGACTCCTCAGTGAGGTAAGGTCGAGCTTAGGGATGATTTCTTTCATCCCACAGCACAGGGACAGGAATTTTAAATTCTCCAAGATTTTAAATTCCTGCTTTGTCTCCTTCACGAGACAGGATTTGACTGCTTGCTTTTTTTTTTTTTTTTTTTTTTTTTTTTTTTTTTTTTTCTTTTTATTTCCCCTGCTGGCTCTCACTTTGCTTGCCAGGAACCCAAATAGCTCCAAAAATTGGATTCATTTCTAAGCACTACAGGCAAGGTCTGGATGAAGAGGTCAATTTTTAGCTGTTCTGTGGAGTGGCTCATTTTCCTTATTGTTTGACTCCTTTGCCCTGTCTCCATCCTGTTAGGAAAGCCCAGACGAGTTGGAAAAGCCAAATTTAAGAGAATCTCCTCAGGACTGAGCTTCCTGAGGAATTTCCACCTACGTCAGGAGCTGCTGCTTCCCCTTGAGAGCTCCCAGCCTCTCTCAAGAGCTGCAATCTCCCACGTTTGTCCATCTGGCAGAGAGGGAAAATAAAAATAAAACAACAAAACCCCAAATATTTGTGCTCTGGCTGTGTTTTCCACTTTGAATTTTTGCTGGAAGGGCCACGCTGAGCTCTGGGAGGGCAGGTGGGGGTGAGGAGGGGGATGAGCCTTGCTGCCATCAACAAATTGATATTTCCAGGCAAAAAAAAAAAAAAAAGGGAAAAAAGGGCAAATTAGAAACCCTGATGGATAAATGAGGGCTCTGCCTGGCATCCATCCCCTCCCACGGCAGCCTGGGGAGATTGCTGCCATTCCAGCAGTTCAGGGAGAAACAGGCAGCCAAACAATTCCCATCTCTTTTGGGGATAAGAGACTTTTGTTCCAGAGCTGGGTGCTGTAATTCCTGAACGATGAAAGAACAGCCAGAGCACAAATATCACCCATAAAGGAGCTGGGCAGAAATGTCCTGTCTGCTCTCCACCCCTGCAGGGGGTTCAGGCTCCCCAGCAGGAGTGAGGAGTCAAATAAAATCCAGGAAGATGAATTATTCCAGTTGGGGAGGGACTGAGGTCCCCTGTGAGGGCTCTGAACAGATCAGCCACGTGGAAATTCAGCAAACTCCCAGAGAATGGCCCTAAAAATCCCCCCCAAAATGGGATGGGGCACTAAACCTCGAGGGAAATGGGAACAGCAATGGAAGAACAGCTGAGAAAGAGTGACCCCAAAAAACAGAAACAGTGACCCCAAAAAACAGAAATACTGACCCCAAAAAAACAGAAATACTGACCCCAAAAAACCAGAAACACTGACCCCAAAAAACAGAAATACTGACCCCAAAAAACCAGAAACACTGACCCCAAAAAACCAGAAATACTGACCCCAAAAAACAGAAACACTGACCCCCAAAAAACAGAAACAGTGACCCCAAAAAACCAGAAATACTGACCCCAAAAAACAGACAGGACACAGGCCCAGGAACACTGACCCCAAAAAAACCAGGAAAGGCACACCTGAAAAAAATACTGACCCCAAAAACCAGAAACACTGACCCCAAAATCCAGGCAGGACACAACTGAAAAAAAAACACTGACTCCCAAAAATCAATCAGGGCAGACATGAAAAAAATACTGACCCCCAAAAACCAGGCAGGACACACCTGAGAAACACTGACCCCCAAAAATCAGAATCACTGACCCTAAAAACAGGCAGGACACACCTGAAAAAAACCCAAAAAACACTGACCCCCAAAAATCAGAAACACTGACCCCCAAAAAGCCAGGCAGGGCCCAGGGCACACCAACCATATCCAAACCCTGGTGTTCAGTAAAAATCTGCAATTCCAGCCCTTCCCAGCTGCAGCCCAGGAGCAGGGACTGGAGGAGCACTCACTCACCACTGTCCTTTTCCCTGCTGGCTCTCAAAAAAACCCCAAAAACAAAAAAAACACCCCAGCCAAAGCTGCAGGTATTTATACAGAAATAGGACCCAGGGTGGAAAACAGGCAGGAAATGTCCAGCTGGGAATCTCAGGTGGTGCTGAGGAAATCTGGCAGATCCTGTTTTGCTGTTCTCCCACTCCTGGGGCTTTTTTTGTGCCTCTGCTTGGCTTCCTGGCACCTGTCAAGGGTGTTGCTTTGCTAATAAAAGGCACTCAGAGCTTCTCTCCCTGTTTGTTCTCTCTCTCTCCTCATCTCCAGCACTGGCAAGGTGTTGGGAGATGAGCTGGGCAGGAATGGAACACCTGGAAGAGGATGGAGAGATGGCCCAGAGGGGAAAAGAAGAGAAATTGGTGGTGAAAGAATGGTGAAACTTTAAGCAAAAAGGGTTTTTTTTTTTGCTTGCAGTCCCTCAGACTATCCATGTTACTGCTTCAGCATAGCTCCCAAGGTTTCTGTGACTTCAGGGAATTCCTACAAATCTCCAGTGCTGGAATTTTGGGGTTTTCCCCTTTTCTCCCCTGGCCCTTCAGACCAACCCAGGATGTGAGCAGACACCCTGCAGCCTGGTTTTCCAAACCTGCAGTTTCTGAGCTTCTGAAGCTCTGTGTCTTCCTGATGTTTATGGTCAAGCCATGAGAACAAGCTTCAAAAAAAACCCCAAAAAATCAGGAGAACACCGAGCTTCAGAAGCTCAGAAAACCAGACTACAGCACCCATTGCTGCAGGTTTCATCACAGAACCCAGCAAAAAAAACCCCAAAGTTTTCACCCCACGTGTCAGACCCCTGACCCTGCCCAGAATCCAGCATTTTTCCAGGATTGCAGATCAAAAAGCAGACAGTTTTAGTGCAGGGATTCCTGGAATCAGCTTTTGTTACAGTTGATAATTAATCAGGGGTGACAAGGCTTTTTCCTGTGAGGCAGCTCTGGAGGGAGCAGGGAAGTTGGAGACTTCCCTGTTAGAATCCCACCAGGGATCCCAAATCCTGCAGGATGCCAGCAGGAATTCCAAGACCCCTTTTCCCCATTCTCAAGCACAGTGAGGCACACCAGGAGTCACAAAACCCCAATTTTTTTTTTTTTTTTTTATAATTTTCTGGTTGTGAATGATCCAGACACGGGAGGAACTCCAACAGTGACCTCATGGAAATGTCTCTGCTGCCAGAGAAAACACTTGGCCAGGCTTTGGAGGGAATTTTCCTTGTCTCCAGGATGTTCCTGGGGGTTTTTTTGGTTTTTTTTTGAACAGCCACATCCAGCAGGACTGACAGGGAGATGCTGCATCTGTTTTGGAAGAGCTGCTGTGCTGGGGTGCAATTCCATCAGCCAGGGATTTTTTGCCTCTCCTTTAATGATTTCCTGGGACAAAAAAAAGGGATTTGTAGGTCTCCTGTTTTCCCCTCTAATCGTTGTCAGTGGGATGACCAGTTGTGGAAGGGCTCAGCACAAACTTGGCTTTGCTGCTTCCTGGTGGAAATGAGGGAATTCTGCCCCAGGAATTTCCAGCTGCCTTCTCCCAGCCCCCAGGGGATGACAAACCCTGTTCCCATCACAGACAACCCCAAAATCCACACACACACACTTTGCCTGCCACACTGGTGTGGCTAAAATCGAGGCAAGGAGCAGAAAGACATTAAAGGATCAAAGCAAACCCCCAAAAATCCCCGTGAACAAAAGGCACCAAGCTGCTGAGGTGGGTTCCACCCCCAGAAGCTGTGCAATCCCAAGGAAAGCTGATTTTCCAGGTGCTGACAGGAATGGTCTCGCCCAGGTAGGCAGAGCCACGCCCAGGCAGTGAGAACAAACCAGAAAAATGAGAATTATTCACCCCTTTCTTCAGCTGGATGACAGCTTTAATTGCAACCAGGCAAGAGGGGGAATCCTCCTTCTCCCTGCTGCCTCTCTTTCTGTGGGGTGTGGGATCAGGAGGTTGTAACCTGAACTAAAATCCCCCTGAATTTGCCCCTGAAGCACTGACTGGTTTCTTCTCTGTGCTTCATTTTCCTCTGGATTTTTTGCTGGAGCCCAGTTGTGCCTAGAAAGTTTCCCCAGCAAAGGAATGAATTTTTTTTTTTCCTTTTCTGGCTCAGCCTGGGCCAGACTCCACAGCAAATGAAACGAGTCCAGCAGCAGGTGAAGGGCAGCTGGTGCCCCAGAGAAAATTGCTTTTTTTTCCCAGCATCTGTCCCCAAAACTGCCACAATCCCAGCCTCCCTCGCCAGGGGTTGAGACCTCTGGCAGTGTGAGAGAGAAGAGCTGGCTCCAAAAGGAAACTGGAGCTCTCCCCAAGCAGTTTGGTTGGATTTTTCTCCTCCTTGCCATGCCCTGGCGTGGTAAAACCCAAGCCCCTGGCAGGAGAGCCCTGCACAGCTGAGCTGGTGGCAGGGATGAGGATGAGGAGTTCTGTTTCCCAGCTGGATTCAGCTCAAACACTGGACAGAGGGGCTCTGTCTGCACCTCAGCAGCAGCTGGATGAGGGATCCAGAAAGGGGGGATCCCTCCAAATGGCAGGGCCAGGGTGGGAATCATTAAAAATAAAGGGTCTTGGGAAAGTTGTAACAGCAGGACTCAGAAGGACACAAGAAGAAGAAAAAGAAGAAAAAAATAAAGAAGGAAGGAGAAAAATTTAGAGCTCTATATTATAGGAATCAGTAAAAGTAAAGCTGTAAAAGCAGCTCTCAGAAGGAAACAGAAAAATTCAGAGCTATGCTGTAGATGCTGATTCTGAAAATAAAAGAGTTACATTAGATAGAAGGGAAGGACATTAGACAATAAGCAGTGTCTTGAATCTAGGTCAAGCAAACCTTAGGAGAGCAGAAAAATGTTTCTATCAAGATATTGAAAGTTTTAAGCTTAATAATGAAGTATTGTGCACTGTATTCTAAGGCTAACAAGCAAGCATTGTTTTAAGCAAGTGTATGTGTATTAATATTGCTTGGCTAAAGCTCATGTCAAGGAAGTTTTTGCTTTTTTATTGGTTAAAAGACTTTTAAAGAATATTGTAACACAGAACTCAGGGTCTGCTGAGCTGCTGTCTCAATCATGTAATGAGACTTTTGAAAAATAATAAAACACAGCTCCAGGCACATCCCTCAGCAGTCCCATCCTGTTTGTGGACTGCACATATTTCCTTGGCCGGTGCAGAGGCCAACACAGCAAAAATAGACCCCAAAAGGCAATTCCTCCCCAAATGTGCAGAGCAGAGCCCCAGCCTGAGCATCACAGAGGAGCTGAGACAGCCCTGACAGTGAGGGGAAGCTGCTGAAGGACTTTCCAGGCACAAAGCAGATATCCTGGGCTTGCAGCAGCAAGAAGTCTGGAGGAAGTCTGCTCCCCTGGTTTCTAATTTTACCCCTGTTCATCCGTGTAGGGTCTAGGGCTTGGTTTCCTCAGCTCTGTCCTGAGTGCTTGGGAAACAATGGGAGAGGCACAAGTGGAGCTGGCAGCACCTGAAAGCACAGAAAGCACCACTGGCTGGGCTGGGAGTTCTTGGCTTTGATTCTTGTCTCTCCCCAGGTCCAGCCCTGCACATCCTGCCTGCTTTTCCCCCCGTGTCTCAGGGGGCAGGAGCACTCCAGCATCTCCTGCTGTCACCCAGCTGGCCTTGGAGGGGCCCTGGCTGGCCTTGGTGATGCTGAACCCACCAGAGGACAAATTACTCCATGCAGAGATGTCCCAAAGCACCCAGAGCCAGCATGGCAGAGCAATCTCCAGCTCCTAAAAGGGCCCAGAATGGTTTTCCAGCTTCCCCTGTAATAACTTAGGAGATCTGGTCAATGCCCCAGAAAGAATGTGCTAAAAGAGGAACCATCAGTGCCCCAGACCTTCCTGGGATTTCCTCAAAACCCAGACCATCCAGGGATGTTCTCAAAGCCCCTTCCAGCCCAGACCATCCTGGGATTTTCTTCCAGCCCAGACCATCCTGGGATTTGCTGCCAGCCTAGATCATCCTGGGATTTCCTTCCAGCCCAGACCATCCTGGGATTTTTTTACAGAGGCAGCTCCATCAGGAGTTTGCAAAGCAGGCAGGGAATTAGGGGGAATTCCATGCTGGAGGGTGGGACATCATTGCCAGGGCAGTTTGTGCCCCACTCTGAGAGAAGGGGCCCTTGCAGGCACTCCCAGATTATTCTTGCTTTAATCACTTCCATCCATTCTATCCAATTCTCCAGCAGAGCTGGGAACAATCCCCAGTGACCAGCTGGAGAGAGGGGAGGGAGGGCAGGGGAAGCTTCCCTGAGGAAAATCAAATTTCAGTGAAGCAACAGAAATGGAGAGAGCACAAAGAACTGTCCAGAACATGTCACTGAGGCTTTATTACCATGTTATATTGCCATGCAGATCCTGCCAAATTAGCTGGAGAGTTTTCCACAGAAAATGAAGCCCTTGGAGCATGAAAGTGCCCAGGATGGGATGGGATGGGATGGGATGGGATGAGATCCTCTCATGGTATGTGCAGCAGGTTCCAGCTTCCTTTGCCCTGGCCTCCCTCAGAGCAGGAATGTAGCATCCTTCCAATAAATGCTCTGTTGTCCTTGGCTCTAGAAGATGATCTTCCTGATCTCAGCTCAGCTTGACAGATGGTTTGTGTTTGCAGCACCTCCAGCTGAGTGTTCCAACAACTGAAGGCATCTCAGAACCGCTGAGATCTTCCTGGGGCTTCACCTGGAGCAGCCAGTGCCAGGGAAGCACAAATAATAAACATGTACCTGACCAAAGAAATGTATTTTAGTGTCTTCTGAGGAGCCTCAGAACCAGGTCAGTGCCGTGGAGATGTTGCAGGGGAATTAAATCCATACATAGCTGAATTTATTTATTTTATTTTTTTTTTAATCTAGTTAAAATAAATTTCTTTCTGTCCTCCCTGCTGGGCTCTGGGCTTTGTCTGAGCACAGCTGCCTCAGCACCTGCTCCAGGGCTCAGGATGTGGCTCTGTGCTCTCTACAGGAAATTTAGGATCAAGGCAGCTTCACCTTGGAGCTGCAGCTCTCCTGGGAATGCCTGGCTGGAGCTCTGCCCGTGCCAGGACACCCTCAGCTGCAGCCTGAGCTGCCTGCCCTGCTGCTGACATTTCAGGTAAATTCATTTCCCCTTTCCCCCATTTCCTGAAATACCAAATTAAATACAGTTTTGCTTTATTGAGGAGGTTGGAGCAAATAACTTTGGGTTTCTTTGCAGGGACAGCAGCGGGGATGCTTGCAGTACTTTATATATAAATTACAATCCTTGCAGCCCTGCCAGGCTGAAGAATGCTTCCCTTGTAAAAGCAGTCAGATTAAACAGCAGGTGAGCAAAAGGAACAGCAGCTCCTCTCAAATATCAGCACACAGTGAGCAGACATTGCCCTCAGGCAAAACCTTGTTATCCTGTAGCACGATCTCCCTTGCCTGGAACAGAACTTTCTTGTTTTTCTTCAGTCTTGTCAGAAAATGTCAACTCGTTTTCCTGATTTTTTATTTTTTTTTTTTTTTATCCCTCCAGTTCCCTTTCCCCTGTAGCCAGCCCTGGTTATTCCTCTGGGTGGTGTCAGGGCCATGCAGGGCACACAGCAGGGAAAATCAACCCTCAGAAAGAAAACAAAAATCACATTTTACCTTACAGTGCCACGAAGTGGGGAACGAGAGGTGGTTCTGCTGCAGCCAGGGCTTTGGGACAGAACAAACTCCTCCAGGGGAATTTGGGCACGGAATTTATTCCATGAGAAAACTGGGAATGGTTCTGCTGGGGACAAAGGGGACAGCACCCAGCAGTGAGCAGCACAGACAGGAACACCACCAGGGTTGGGATGTGGGAGGAAGGAGGGATTTGTCTTTCCAAAGATAAACCCAGCACCGAGAGAGAAAAGAAACCATGGGAAGGATTGCACTGATTGATAAATAGAAAAAAAAAAGATATTTGCCTTTACAAACAAACTGTAGGTTCGCTGAGAAATTAAATTGGGTATTAAAAGATGAAAGAAACAATGGGGAGAAACCAGAAATTCCATAAGAATTCCAAAGGAAAGGAGGGTTGTCCATGAGAGGGGAATCCCAGGGGTTCTGGGCAGTCTGTGCCTCTGCAGTGCCTCAGCAAGGGAGGGAAATGGGGCTGGGAAATTGGGATGGAAAGGAGGGAAAATCCTCCAAAAATCAGAGAGAGCCCCGTGGTCTCTGCCTGTGTTGGAATAAAGCCAAAGGACTCCTCTGCCTACAAACTCTGGGATCTGGGGATTCTTTCTCCTGACAGCTGGGTGGAGCTGCCCTGCCCTCCCCAGCCCTGTCCCTGCTGTGTTTTCACCCATTTGCAGATTTTTAGGATAAACCAGAGGGTGGCTGCAGTCTGCTTTCAGGCTTGGAGCTTCTGATTTTCTGAACTTCTGGTTTTCTGATGGTTTGTTTTGCTGGAGTTCTTATCTCAGGGAAAGAGCATAAACCCCAGAACTGTTTTTTGGGACAATATCTATGTGTCNGAGGAAGGAGGGATTTGTCTTTCCAAAGATAAACCCAGCACCGAGAGAGAAAAGAAACCATGGGAAGGATTGCACTGATTGATAAATAGAAAAAAAAAAGATATTTGCCTTTACAAACAAACTGTAGGTTCGCTGAGAAATTAAATTGGGTATTAAAAGATGAAAGAAACAATGGGGAGAAACCAGAAATTCCATAAGAATTCCAAAGGAAAGGAGGGTTGTCCATGAGAGGGGAATCCCAGGGGTTCTGGGCAGTCTGTGCCTCTGCAGTGCCTCAGCAAGGGAGGGAAATGGGGCTGGGAAATTGGGATGGAAAGGAGGGAAAATCCTCCAAAAATCAGAGAGAGCCCCGTGGTCTCTGCCTGTGTTGGAATAAAGCCAAAGGACTCCTCTGCCTACAAACTCTGGGATCTGGGGATTCTTTCTCCTGACA
>VXBS01002823.1:70584-87358 GCA_013400255.1 Sitta europaea | reverse complement strand
CCCCTGGATCCCTGTAGGATCCCTGGAGTGCTCCTGGATCCCTGGAGAGCCCCTGGATCCCTGTAGGATCCCTGGAGTGCTCCTGGATCCCTGTAGGATCCCTGGAGTGCCCCTGGATCCCTGAGGATCCCCTGGATCCCTGTAGGATCCCTGGGAGTTCCCCAGCCTGGGACTCTCCAGGGATCTGGCTGTGTGTGGGTGACACAAAGCTAGGATTAACAAAAATCCCCCAAAACCCAAGAAATCCTTATTTCTTTTCACTATAATTGTGATTTGGTGATTGTGGAGAGTGCAGACACTTGGTGCCACTGTCCCTTGTTTTTAAACCATGCTGGGAATTTGTTTGTTTGGTGGTTCTGTTTTAATTTCTTTGAGTTTAATTTATTAAATTGGATTAAGTTGGATTAAAGTGATTAACCTGGAACACGTGGCCTGGAGCAAAATCAGAGATTTTTCTTCAGTTCTTCGTTTCTCTCAGGTCCCTTTTCCACCCAGACCATTCTGTGGTTGATAAATGTGGTGAATTGATCTGTGTTTAACTAAAAACAGCATGTGCTGATTGTGTTTCCTTCTCAAGTGTTTTTTTATTATTTTGTTTGTTTGTTTTACTGGGAAAAAATTAACCTTGTTCTCAAGTGCTTTTGGAAATGGGATTTTTGCTGAAGTTCAAGCCACTGTGCTGAGGCAAGAACCTTTCTCAAGGGCATCCTAGCTAGTACATCTTGCTAGAAACATGAAAAATAACAAGAAGAAGCTGAAAGAAGTGAGAATATTTTGGGGTTTTAGCATCTAAGCTGCACACAGTACCAGTATTTGTGGAGCAGCACTGGCTGCTTTTCCCTGTGTTGTATTAGGTGGATGTCTGAAAACAGATTTTTAAATTTATTTTTTTCTGTTTGACAAATCAGAGGCTCCCATCCCTGTGTTCATACAGATACAACTGAAGGGAGCTCAGAGAATAAATATGGGATATTTATTAATACTTTATAATAAATATTTAATACTTATTAAATATATTTAACAATTTAATATTTAATAAAATCAGGACCATGATTTTGTGTTTGCCCTTCCCACAGTACCACAGCCCAAAGTTAGGCCTGGCTTTACCTCTACCCAACTGATTTTTGAAATCTTTGGGGAAAAAAAAAAAATATTTCCCCACTCCTCAGCTTCAGGTTTTCCACGACAAAACCCCCGGACAGAATATTTCCATTCTGTGCCACCTGAATGCTGTGCTGAATGATCCTGGTTATGGAGAGCTGTGAATGCAAAGGAGCTTTATTAGAGTTCCAGCTTGAGATTTAATTGAATCACCTCTCCTGGTTTTTTCTTTTCCAGCATTTTCGTGGCAGGAAGAACCGCTGCTACAAGCTGGCAGTGAGGAGCGTGCGCAGGGCTTTTGTGAGATCCACCAAGGCCAGGAGGGAGAAAAAGAGATTCCTCAGAGCGGTAAAAAAGCAAAATATTGGGGGGAAACATCAAAATGGGAGCAAGGCAGAACTGCTTTTCTTGCTGGGGGGGTGTGAAAACACTGAGTGAGGAGTNGTCCCTGGATCCCTGGAGAGCCCCTGGAGAGCCCCTGGAGAGCCCCTGGATCCCTGGAGTGTCCCTGGATCCCTGGGGTGCTCCTGGATCCCTGGAGAGCCCCTGGATCCCTGTAGGATCCCTGGAGTGCTCCTGGATCCCTGGAGAGCCCCTGGATCCCTGTAGGATCCCTGGAGAGCCCCTGGATCCCTGCAGGATCCCTGAGGATCCCCTGGATCCCTGTAGGATCCCTGGGAGTTCCCCAGCCTGGGACTCTCCAGGGATCTGGCTGTCTGTGGGTGACACAAAGCTAGGATTAGCAAAAATCCCCCAAACCTAAGAAATCCTTATTTCTTTTCACTATAATTGTGATTTGGTGAGCGTGGAGAGTGCAGAAACTTGGTGCCACTGTCCCTTGTTTTTAAAACATGCTGGGAATTTGTTTGGTGGTTCTGTTTTAATTTCTTTGAGTTTAATTTGTTAAATTGGATTAAGTTGGATTAAAGTGATTAACCTGGAACACGTGGCCTGGAGCAAAATCAGAGATTTTTTCTTCAGTTCTTTGTTTCTCTCAGGTCCCTTTTCCACCCAGACCATTCTGTGGTTGATAAATGTGGTGAATTGATCTGTGTTTAACTAAAAACAGCATGTGCTGATTGTGTTTCCTTCTCAAGTGTTTTTTTATTATTTTGTTTGTTTGTTTTACTGGGAAAAAATTAACCTTGTTCTCAAGTGCTTTTGGAAATGGGATTTTTGCTGAAGTTCAAGCCACTGTGCTGAGGCAAGAACCTTTCTCAAGGGCATCCTAGCTAGTACATCTTGCTAGAAACATGAAAAATAACAAGAAGAAGCTGAAAGAAGTGAGAATATTTTGGGTTTTTAGCATCTAAGCTGCACACAGTACCAGTATTTGTGGAGCAGCACTGGCTGCTTTTCCCTGTGTTGTATTAGGTGGATGTCTGAAAACAGATTTTTAAATTTATTTTTTTCTGTTTGACAAATCAGAGGCTCCCATCCCTGTGTTCATACAGATACAACTGAAGGGAGCTCAGAGAATAAATATGGGATATTTATTAATACTTTATAATAAATATTTAATACTTATTAAATATATTTAACAATTTAATATTTAATAAAATCAGGACCATGATTTTGTGTTTGCCCTTCCCACAGTACCACAGCCCAAAGTTAGGCCTGGCTTTACCTCTACCCAACTGATTTTTGAAATCTTTGGGAAAAAAAAAAAAATATTTCCCCACTCCTCAGCTTCAGGTTTTCCACGACAAAACCCCCGGACAGAATATTTCCATTCTGTGCCACCTGAATGCTGTGCTGAATGATCCTGGTTATGGAGAGCTGTGAATGCAAAGGAGCTTTATTAGAGTTCCAGCTTGAGATTTAATTGAATCACCTCTCCTGGTTTTTTCTTTTCCAGCATTTTCGTGGCAGGAAGAACCGCTGCTACAAGCTGGCAGTGAGGAGCGTGCGCAGGGCTTTTGTGAGATCCACCAAGGCCAGGAGGGAGAAAAAGAGATTCCTCAGAGCGGTAAAAAAGCAAAATATTGGGGGGAAACATCAAAATGGGAGCAAGGCAGAACTGCTTTTCTTGCTGGGGGGGTGTGAAAACACTGAGTGAGGAGTAGGAGTTTAAGTCAGCATTTTCCTGAGGGTTCCTTCCAGCTCAGGATCTTATGAAAATATTTTATTTTGTAAGTGTGAGCAGCCCAGCGTGGTAAAGGGTTTACTTTTAAAAGTATTTTGTCATGGGAAATATTAATTTATACCCCTTCAGCTCTGGATCACAAGGATTGAAGCAGCTTCCCTTGAACATGGTTTGAAGTATCCAGCCTTCATAAGCAACCTGCTGAAGGTAAGGATGTGACTTGGAGGATAATTGCTCATTAATTAGAGTGATGAAAGGCTTGTGAAGGCAGTTCCATCCACTTCAGGAACTAAGTTCTGCCCTAAACTTGTTTCTCTTCCCTGTTTGGATTATTATCTTGATGAACATTGTGGCTCTGCCTCATGTTCCTGTCCCCAAAATTTAGGAATGAGACTTTTAAAATGCATTTTTTATTTTTTATTTTTTTTTTTTGGTGAACATTGTGGCTCTGCCTCATGTTCCTGTCCCCAAAATTTAGGAATGAGACTTTTGAAATGCTTTTTTGTGGGCATTCAGTGATGGCTGCTTTTCCTTTTACTTTGAGACATTTAAAAGCACAAAGCTTGGATTAGCAAAAATCCCCCAAACCTAAGAAATCCTTATTCTTTTCACTATAATTGTGATTTGGTGAGCATGGAGAGTGCAGAAACTTGGTGCCACTGTCCCTTGTTTTTAAAACATGCTGGGAATTTGTTTGTTTGGTGGTTCTGTTTTAATTTCTTTGAGCTGAAACAGATGCCACCTGGAACACGTGGCCTTGAGCAAAATCACAGATTTTTCTTCAGTTCTTAGTTTCTACCAGAAAAACTTCAGAAAAAGTCAGTAAATAATTTTTACACAGTGGGTTCATGAGACATCCATGGCTGGGGAGTGTGTGACAGTCTTTGACAGCTCCAAATTACACAGGGTATAAAAAAATTTAATCCACCTTAAGACCTCAGGTCTTAAGCCTTAAGAGTGTTTAATGACACTTAATGAAGAGTGTTTATATAAACAGTAAAGAGTGCTCATTATATTTAATAAAGAGATTAAGCAGTGTCATTCCTAAAAATCACGGTCCTTAACCAACAATTTTTTTCTTGCTTTTAGTCCCAGGTGGAGCTGAACAGGAAAGTTCTGGCTGACTTGGCTATTTATGAACCAAAAACATTCAAATCCCTGGCTGCTTTAGCCCAGAGGAGGAGACAGGAAGGATTCCTGGCTGCCCTGGGAGATGGGAAGGAACCAGAGGGGATTTTTTCACGTATTGTGCACCACCACTATTGATATCAGAGTCTGTGTGTGTGTTTTAGAAGCGAGGGTTTGATTGTGAAGCAAACCTGGAAAATGTGGAACAAATCCTCTAAGGATGGTGTGGGTGTGAGGCTTCTCCTTGATGGTTTTTTCCCCTCTGTTGTTGTCACTGAAACCTGTTGAATTAAAAGCACACTTCAAGATTAGCAGTCAGGCCGTACAGTGACTTAATAAAGTTGTTTTTTTCGTAACTGCTACTAGGAAAAAAATCCTAATTTGCTTGGTGAATTCTGGACTGAACAGGGAAAACACAGCTGGGATGGGGGGGAAAATGCTGACCCTCACTCGTGGACCCTGGGTGTTAAGGACACACGTAGTTTGTATTTTAAGGACTTAATAAAGACATTTTTATTGATAACTGCTATTGGGGAGGCAATTTGTGTTCATTTTGGTGCTTCATTGGGTAAATAGAGCCAGGGGATGGAGGGAAGGCAGGATATCAACCTTCCCTCGGTAAGAGCTGCACAGTCTGTTTTTTACGGGGTTAATGAGGATATTTCACTTATTTTTTTACGGGGTTAATGAGGATTTTTCACTCGCTCTGTTTTCTACGGAGCTAACGAGGATTTTTCACTCGTTCCATTTTTCACCGAGGATATTTCACTCGCTCTGCTTTTTACGGAGCTACCGAGAATATTTCACTCGTTCTGTTTTTCACCGAGGATATTTTTCACTCGCTCCGTTTTTTACCGAGGATATTTCACTCGCTCCGTTTTTCACCGAGGATATTTCACTCGCTCCGTTTTTCACCGAGGATATTTCACTCGTTCTGTTTTTCACCGAGGGTATTTTTCACTCGCTGCGTTTTTTACCGAGGATTTTTCGCCCGTTCAGCGCCGCCCTGCCGGCTCGCCCCGCCTGAGGGCGCTGANCGGTTACCGGCCGGGCAGGCCGCAGGGCCCGCCCGGGGGCCGGGGCTCGCTCCGGGGATCGTTCCCGGGGTTCGTTCCCGGGATCGTTCCCGGGGGTCGTTCCGGGGTTCGTTCCGGGGATCGTTCCGGGCCTCCGGGTGCCGGAAGCGGGTGAGGTCAGCGCCTTCCTGCGCCGCCCCCGTGCGAGGAGCGGCGATTGTGCAAAGCCGGATTTGTTAATGCGGGGCCGCGGTGACCTCGGCGGGGTTTGGTTTGCCCAGCAGCCTCGTTGCTCTTTTGAGTGTGAAAGTTTCCACGCACCTTCCAGCTGCCGTATTCAAATATATGCAAATGATCATTAGCATAGTCAAGTGTATGCAAATCACAGACGCTTTTGGATTCCCCCACGCTTTCCACGCCCAAAAAGTAAATTTGTTTTCTGACGTATTTTCGTAACTTTCGATTTTATTGATTTTTTTCCCTCTTGTTTTTTATTAATTTTATAATATTTTCACATTTTTTATAAAAGAATATTTTTGCTGTCTCTGTTTGACTTGTACTTAAAGCGTTGATAACATTTTGGGCAACTAAATTACAAGAATTCTAGTTTTGTTTAGATACCACTGAACTTCCTCCCATGCTTATTTAATCATCTGGGTCTTAAATATTTTAAAATTTCTCTCTGGAGTTGGTAGTTTTGTTCATGGCTGTTGTGATTATTTCTTTTTTTAGGTGGCTATGGCTACAGGACAGGTGCTATTCCAGCGGTTTTTTTATACCAAGTCTTTTGTGAAGCATTCCATGGAGGTAAGAAGGCATTAAATGACATTTGTTGCCATATTTATCTTCTGAGCTCTCTTGGCAAGTTATCCTCTGAGATGTGATCAGCGTTAGGAAATAGTCTGGAGATTTTAGTTGTAAAGAAACATGATTTTATAAATATTTCATAGTGATTTTTGTCAAATACTTGGTATTTTCTTGTTTTGCCACGTTTTTTCCCCCTCATTATCCCTCCTTAAGCTGTTGGAGGAACTCAATTCCTGAACTGGAACTGATCTATTCTATAAAATATTACATTTTATGCTTCTTTTTCAGCATGTGTCCATGGCCTGTGTCCATCTGGCATCCAAAATTGAGGAAGCCCCCAGACGCATTCGGGACGTGATCAATGTGTTCCATCGCCTCAGGCACCTGAGGGAGAAAAAGTAAGCTGAGAATTCAGAATAATCTGAACTCTCTGGGTTCATTTTTGAATTATTTCACTTCACAACAGCATCATTCCCTGTTTCATAAATCAGGGAATATTTCAAAGGGATCTCATGAAGCGAGTGCTGCATTTTAATAAATATTTTTGATGTTTTATGCTTTTACACGACTCAACTTGAGTCTCCTTAAGGGTTAAGATGATCATCTTGTGATTTTTTTAATTCTTGCCTTGCAGAAAACCTGTGCCTCTAATATTGGATCAAGAATATGTGAACTTGAAGAATCAAATAATTAAGGCAGAAAGAAGAGTGTTGAAGGAGTTGGGATTTTGTGTTCACGTGAAGCACCCTCATAAGGTTTGTACTTTATAAATTCACTCTGTAACCAACGTTTGCTGTTCTGTAAAGCTCTGAGGAGGCTGCCTGGAAGCTCTGTGGACTGCACATGATGATCAGTGAATTCAGTGAGATTAGTTTCTTACCATCCTGATGTTTTCTTTCTCATTTAAGAGACTCTTACTAATTGGTCTCGTATCACTGCTGGGTGACGGCGAGGTGGCTGCAGGTGCTCAGTATTCCTCGAAGGCAAATTGGATCAGGAGGTAGCTCTGGTGGTGGAAAACATCACCTGCACTTAGATCCCCCAAGCAGGCAGGAATTTGGAGGCCTGGGGTTGCCCTGATCACTCCTGGTGGGAACGTGCTGAGGTATCAGAGCTCTCTGAGCCAGTTTAGTGTTTGCAGTGGCTTAAAACCACACTCAGGCTTGGCTGGAAATGAGCCCAGGCTCAGTGTAAAAGGAACAAGTGTCAGAGTGGATGATACTTGAAAAATACCTCAAAGGTTTAGAGTGTGTCTTAGCTGGTAAAAGGAATTCTACTTCTGTGCCAACACAATTGGGGATCTTGCTCTTTTCTCTAAAAAACTCCTGTTCAGAACCTTCTTTGTGAGCTTCTTGACAGTCAGAATTTCCTTTTGTCATCCACTCCAGAGGCAGCTGCAGTTTGTTAACTGGGGTGAATTTTGCCATTTTTCTTCCTCTCTGCAGCTTTGTTTTCCTTCCAAACTGAAGGGAAAACCCTCAGAACAAACCATGGCACAGTGTTAGGTCTGTTCTCTGCAAGCACCACCCAACTTCCCTCACTGCTGATTGCAGTGAGCAGCTCCCTCTCCCAGCCTGCAGCTAAAAAAGGATGTGTGAGGTGTGTAGGAGAACAAAATCAATCCAAAAAACTCCCTAAATTAAAATCAATCCACCAAATCCCTAAATCAAGCCCAGGTGAAGACAAGGCCTGGCTGAGCAGCAGGTCAGAGCTGGTGTGGACACACACACACTGGGGCTGGTGCAAACACTTCATGTGGAGTGTTTTAGGCCTTGAGAGAGGATCACAGATGCCTCATGGATGTCCCTCTGAAATAATCAGGTGGCTCTCCAGATGCTTGTTAATAATCAATAACCCATATCTTCCAGATAATCGTTATGTACCTTCAGGTATTAGAATGTGAACGTAACCAACACCTGGTCCAGACCTCATGGTAAGTTGATTTTTTTTGTTCTAAGAGACCAGAAGGGGCAGTAGCAGAAATATGTCACTTGAGGCACTGGGGCAGCATTGCTCAGCAGTGCTTGGGGCCACCCCAGACAGCTCCACTGTCCTTGGTGTGCCCCAAACTACTGCCCAAATGTTGAGTGGCCTCTTTCGAGGCACTGTTTTAATGGTAAGGTAGCTTTCCACCCTGACTTCTCATTTGTTTCCCTCCTCTCTGCTCTCACTTTCCAGCTGAAAGGGTTGGGTGGGTTTAGAGTTGTTCACTGGGGTTCTTCTTCAGGGAAAATTTGGGTGTAATTCAAGTCTGTTCCCAGTGTTGGGAAAATGGCTTTTCCCAGGGCCTGAGCTTGATTCCAGGTGTACCAAAAGCCCAGCACAGATAAATTTCTTTTATCTATGTGGAAAATGCAAGATGTCAGCTTCTGGATAGATGGATAGCCTGGATTCAGATTTACCAAGAAATGTTCTCTGCCTTATTGCTCTCATTTAATAAATACTCACTTGGGGGTGGGAAGCTTCTGTAAAAATTCCACCCCTTGAAACTTTACCAAACAATGCTTTTAAACAGTAACACTTTTTTAACAATCCCAACCGTCTAAAAAAAAATAAACCAAAAAACACCTTTAGTGAATCCAAAGACCATATTTCTGCTGACTGAACTGTCTGGTACTGTGACCTGTGTGTAGAGAACCAGTTTTGACTTTTCTTTTCTGTACTCTTTTGATCAAAGGGTAGCCTCTGAGGGTAAGTGACTAAGACTTCTCCTCTGCTGCCCATGGTGCAGGGATAGCTGCCGTCTTCAGTCAACCCAAAGCTCTCCAAAGAGAAGGCTGGCTCTAGACAGGTGGTATATACATGATAGTAGAGTAACTGGCCAACTGCTTCTTGTGCTTTTATTTTTCTTTTTTTTACTCTGCATTTTTTTATTGTTTGTAGATTTGATAACCTGAAGTTCGAAAAAAAATTTTGTTTTCCGTGTTCTATTTCTCTTTAACTGTTATAATGTGATGTGTTTCTTATATGATAAAGCAAGTTAAGGTGGGGTTTAAATCTTGAAAAGGGATGAGTTAACAACAAAAAAGGGAATAGTTTCCATTTGTAAAGTGGTGCGTGTGTGAAGCTTGGAGACAAAATGTGATATTTAGAGACACTTCCCAGAAGCATTGCATGGAGCAGTGGAATGGGAGTTCTGGACTGCCAGGAATAATCTGCTGGTTATGCAAGGAGGGGAGGGAGGGAATTACCCCAGTTGGGAAAGGGGTCAGATGTTACAGTAACACATCTGTGTGCTCGTGTCTGTTGCTTCCAGTACCTGAAAACTGCTGGGTGTCCAGTATAATTGGTTTCTGAAATGTGCATTTTTTTTTACAACATCACCTTTTTCTTAAGCTATTGTGACAAGGATTCATTTCCTCCTGTGTCTGGCTGAGCCCACAGGGAAGGTGTGCAGAGGCCAAACGTGGAAGCTGGCTTTCAATTGGATGGCTCTCAATTTGATGGCTCTCAATTTGGCAAATCAGGAAAAAAAAAAACCTTTGTGGCTTCCAGATGTTCCAAATCCCCCTTTCCTTTATCACTTCTCTGGCCAAAAGGTTTGTGTTCTCTTTGTAGTGGGACAAGAACAGCAGGTTTAGAAGTTCCTTTCTCCCAGAAAAATGAGCTGATGATCAGTGTTGCTTTTTTGGGGCAGCAGTTGCTGTTCTTGTAAACAAGAATTGAGGACAGCTGGGAGCTGGAAACTCCTGGGATTCCAATTCCTCCTCTTTTTCCTTTCAGGTGCCTGTGGTCTCTGCCTTGGATATCTTGGGGGTCAGTGAATCCTTGTATACTGGGTACCCACGTGGTTAATTATTACTTTAAAGTATTATTTTAAGGACTTTTATTATGTCTGGTTTTAGTTCTTCTCCATCTGATGTTTTATTGATATGTGCTCCCAAGTCTAGATCTCCTAAAGCACATCAGCTGAGAGATTCACAGGAATTTACTTTGTGTATTTAAGATTTAACAGCATAATGTTTAAGTGTACTGACTGGAATATGTGCAATATTTTACAGTTTTCTCATTCTGTGAATATTCATTTTAAGCAACCTTACTGAAATGGGACAATTTGGAAACCTTATTTCATGTGCCAAAGAGGAGATCTGCCTGAATACTGACTGTTCTCCTGAACTGATCTTCCCACACACCCTGATTTCTCCTATGGCTGACTTTTTGCATCAAAAAAAAAAAAAGAATTCTCTTCTGGATGGAAATGGACCCTTAAACCCCACTGGAAGTTGAGCTGTGCTGAAGAGGATTTCATTTCATGGGAGAACTGCTCCAGGAGCTGCAGCTTTTGCCAATCACCT
Source organism: Sitta europaea (assembly GCA_013400255.1). NCBI lineage: Eukaryota > Metazoa > Chordata > Aves > Passeriformes > Sittidae > Sitta > Sitta europaea. Next base: position 76,925 of record VXBS01002823.1, on the reverse strand, counting down.
GGTTCTGCCCTGTTGCAGGGGAAACCTGTGAACCTAAAATTCTATAACTGAGTATTTCTGAGCACACTGTATGTTGTCTTGATGAAAATAACTTGTTTATTGCATGAGAGCAGGCCAGTAGAGATCCAGCAGCAAAAGGGAAGTTAAAATTGGTTCTCTTCTCACCACTGAATTTTCAGCAGTCAGACTTTGTTTCTGTCACACATCCCTCCCCTTGAGGGATTTATTTTAGTTATTTTTGCTTTAGTAAAATCATACAGCTTCTCTTTAGATTTACAGGAATATAATGTTGAAGTCTAGTAACTGAATGCAGAAAGAAATAGCCCTTGTAGAAGTAAAACCAAGTCAAAAACCCAAAAATAAAAAGAACCCCAAGGAGCTTTGCAGTGCCCTGCAACCTCCTGCTGTCCTGTTTTTCAGGAACTACATGAACGACAGCCTGAGAACAGATGTCTTTGTGAGGTTCCAGCCAGAAAGCATTGCCTGTGCCTGCATTTACCTGGCAGCCAGGACACTGGAGGTGAGCCACACCTGCATGGATTTGGGGTTTTTCAGGCTTTTGAGCAGGAGGAGAAATCTGAGCTTTGTGTCTCTGTCCCTTTCAGATCCCGCTCCCAAATCGCCCACATTGGTTTTTACTGTTTGGAGCAACCGAGGAAGAAATTCAAGAAATCTGCTTGAAAATCTTGCAGCTCTACACAAGGAAAAAGGTTTGGTTCTTATTTCATGTCTGGAGCCCTCAGTAAAAGCTGCAGCTCAGAGCAGGAGTTTGGAAAAAGGTTTGAAACCACAGCTGCAAGGCTGGAAGTGAACAAAGAGCAGTTACTGTCTGGGACTCCTTGGGTTTTCATTCCTCTCCCTGAGAGTGAATGAGGAGGGAATTCAGTTCTCACAAGCAGTGCTCCTCCTGTGTTCACAGGTGGATTTATCTGATCTGGAAAGTAAAATAGAAAAGAAGAAATTGGCTATTGAAGAGGCAAAAGCACAAGCTAAAGGTCTGGTACCTGAGGGAGTTCCAAGCTTGGATAATACATCGGGATTTTCCCCTATCCCCAAAAATGGTAAATAGTGGATAACTCATTTTTAATAACTCTTTTCACATCTTTCATGTATATTTACCCTTTTGGGAAGCATTTACAAGTGTGGTTTGGGCTTTGTTGGGGAGTTTTTTAAGATGGTTTGTAACACTACTCAACTGGCAGAGTTTGAATAGCATTGTAACTTTGTGATTTCTTGAATCAGATAAGAGCTAAAATCAAATTAGTCTGAAATTAAGACTAGTTTAAACCCATATAGGCCAGGAGCTTGCTTTTATGTGGATTTGGCAGTAAACTCAAATCCTTACCACTGGCATGTTGTGCTAAAAACAATATTGAAGCAGGGGTAACATCTTGGGATGTTGGGGGAGGAATTTGTTGGTTGGAAGTTTCCAGACTGGTACAGGTCTCACCTAGAAGACAACATCACCATCTCCTTCCCCAATTTACCTTTCAAACAACACAGGATAATTGGCAAGGAGAAAGGAGGGTGGTTTTCTGCCTCTTCTTGCAGTTGACTTCAGGACTCTGGCAGAAAGGTTTCAGATGAATTTCTGCTTTCTGTGAACGTGTTGAGATCTGCTTGTGGGTGGCAGAGCACAGCTGTGAGCTCTGCTGCAGCCATGGGCTGAGGGCAGGCTCAGCTCCTTTCAGGTGCTTTCCAGAGAGGTAACAAAGGCTTCTTCTTGCAGAGTCTCCAAAAGAGGTTAAAGGGAATAAACCTTCACCACTCCCTGTGCAGGCCATGAAGAATGCTAAAAGGAAAACAGAGGGAGCCAAGAGGCCCAGCTCCAACAGCCCAGTAAATGGGTAAGGTTTTATAAGGAAGCAGCTGGTTTCTCTCCCATGAGTACCTGGAATAAAATAACTGAGTGTTCCTTGTCTCTGGCAGTGTCCAGAAGGGAGGAAGAGAGAGCAGGAGTCGAAGTGGAAGCAGAGATCAGAGTTACTCAAGGTCCCCATCGAGGTCTGCATCCCCTAAGCACAGGTAAAAATCAAGGAAGTTTGGATTAGAAGAACAAAAGATGTGTGAAAATAAAGATTGCTGAGCTAGTGGTCACTGGACAAAGGTTGGAAAGAGATTTTATGGCTAAGAGGATAGGGTAAGTTGTCTACAAACAAAATCATGTTTTTACCAAATAAGAAGAATTTTCCACTATGGAAAAGCAAGTTTTAAGCTTAAAATCCAACATACTAACTCATGGGATTGGTTAGTTCCCTACCATAATCTGGTAATATTGGTAGTTATGATTGGCTGTAGGGAATGGTAAAATATTGTGTGATGCTGATTGGTTATTATGTATAAAATATTTATATATTGGATGTTACATTAGGATACTCAGGAAAAAAATACATAAAATGTATTGTAAGCAGAGCAGAGGTGGCTCCAGGCTGGGGCTGGCAGCTCCCAGGTGTGGCTCTGCACCCACAACCCAAAATTGCTGTAACTCCTTCCAAGCAGCAAACACATTTTTGAAGAGCAGCCTGCAGTCCCACACCTCTCCTCCCAAGCTCTTACAGAGCTTAACAACAAAATAGGGACTGCAGTCAAGAAAATCCCTGTTGTCCCTGAAAATCAGCCTTCTGATTTGTTTGGATATAATGCAGTCAGTTCTCATCAATTGTGAGATAAACAAGGATCATGTTTGCATTGCTTTGTGAAAAGATCTCACCTGATGGACTGCTCAAGTGACCAGTGGAGATGGAGAGGTGGCAACTTCTCTGTCCAATCTCTGCTCACTGTCCAGAAACAGAGATACAAAACCAACAATAAACGAGAGCCTTCCTTTCTTCTTCTCTGCCCGAACCCGTGCTGTGTGTGCTGCTGTGTGTTTCTATCTGTATCACAGTAACAAATCCCCTTTCCTCTCCTGTTTTGTTTTGTAGGAAGAGCGAGAGCTACTCCACGTCCAGCGGCTCCAAGTCGCAGAGCCGCTCTCGGAGCCGCAGCGATTCCCCCCCTCGCCAGTTCAACCACGGCTCCTCCTACAAGGGCTCCAAGGCCCGCGGCTACAAGAAAGCCAAGGACTACAAATACTCTGCACACAAAGGGCGCAAATCGCGCTCCCGCAGCTCCTCCCGCTCCCGCAGCCGCTCCCGGGAGCGCTCCGAGCACTCGGGCAAGTACAAGAAGAAGGGGCACTACTACCGCGGGCAGCGCCACGAGCGCTCCCGCTCCTACGAGCGCGCCGGGCACCGCTACGAGCGGGAGCACCCCGGGCACAGCCGGCACCGCCGCTGAGAGCCCGCGGCCCGGGGAGGAGCCCGCAGCCCGGGCAGGCAGGGTGGAGCCCGGGGAGGAGCCTGGAGCCCGCGGGGAGAGGGTGGAGCCAAGGGGAGAGCCGTGCTGGTGACCCCTGGGGCTGCTGCCAGGGAGATCCTGCTGGTGAAACCCTTCTAGAGCTGCTCATGGGGGAGATCCTACTGCAGAAACTCCCCCAGGGCTGCTGCCAGCGGGAGCCTGCTGGTGAAATCTCTCCTTGGTTGCTCCTGGAGGAGTTACTGCTGGTGAAACCCCTCTAGAGCTGCTGCCAGGGGGGATCCTGCTGGTGAAACCCCTCCTGGGGGAATTTCTGCTGGTGAAACCCCCCTGGGGCTGCTTTGTGGGGCAGTTCCTACTGGTGAAACCCTCCTGGGGGAGTTCCTGCCAGCAGAGCCCCTTCCCCGTGGCCTGTGCAGTACCAGGGTTACTCTGGCTCCTGAGCCACCTTCTGCCACACTTTGTGCTCATCCCTGAATCCAGAGGGGCTGGGAGGTGATTCCAGGAGTGCCCAGTGCTGGGCTCTCACTGACACCCTCACTCTCAGTGCTCCTGGCAGTGATTTCCATCCCCCAAAATGCAGAGTTTGGGATTTCCAGTGGCCACTTTTGGAATTCTGTGCCCAGCAGTTCTCCCCTGTGGAACTGGCAAGCTCCTCAGCCCCCTGGGAGTGCTTTGGTGCTAACAATGCCCTCTTTTCATGCTGGCTCCATGTCGTTGTACAGGTGGGAGGTGACTTTTTTTTAGACCTGTTGCCTATATTAGGTTCTCTGTGTATATATATTTTGCAGTGTTACAGTACAGTATGGGAAAATGGCCTTCCTAGCCTTTACACTCTACCCACAATGTAAATAAGCATTTGTTTAATACAAGGTGAAGATATATACAGAAATTCAAAACTTGAATTCTATCAACAAAAAAGACTTGTGTAGAAAATTCTGATAAATGTGAAAGTATTTAGCTCTGTGCATTGAGAGTAGTATATTTTTATCTGTGCAATGCTGTGTGCAGGCCACCAGCTCAGAAGACATTTCCTTTCTATCCATTTGAAGTGGTTGAAAATTCTTTACTCAGGATCTTTGACACTCTGAAGAACTCGTAGTTTGTCAGTCTGCATGCTTGATGAACAGAGCATTTAAAAGCCCATTTAGCAGAGCCCCACAGCCCAGTAGTATCAGTTCTAGTGGTATATCTGAGCTGTTACTCTCATGCTCCCTCATTTCATTAAAGTATTTGATTTTCTATTACATTCACTTGAGAGCAGTTTCTTATGAGCTACACCACTTGTGCCTACTCATAAGGAAAGAAACTGGTGCAAAATGAAGAGATTTTTCAAACTGTAGTAGATCCAACACTTGGGATTCAATCCCCATTCCCTTAAAGGCAGAAATCTTGGGCACCAAACACACAATCCCCAAAGATTTGAGGTGGAGGGTGAATTTCTCTGCCTTCAGGAGGAGCTGGTGGCTCCCAGCTGAGTTTCCTGAGCTGTGTTTGCTCACCTGGCCCAGAGGGAGAGCTGGGGTTGATCTCTGCAGCTTGCACAGCTGGGAGAATCAGGAGAATCCCATCCCTTGGGCTTTGTGCCACTTCTTGGGGGTGAAGCTCTGGGGTGGGTTTGCTGTGGGAGCTGCTGGGACACCCCTTCTAGGGCAGGGCAGGGTCTCGTGGCTGGAGCTGGCAGAAGCTCCCCTGGAATAAAAATCCCCACGGGCACCTGTGTGTGTGAGCAGCTGGCAGCCCTTCAGGTGAGTCCTGCCTTTGTTTTCTCAACCTCTGGTGCCTCCACCGTGTCCCTCAGCCAGCAGAACCTCTCCCAGCTTCACCTGCAATTCCTCCTGCTCTGAGGGGACAGCACTGAAAGCTGGGGCAAGGCACTACAGGCTTGGCCAGGTGCTGCTCCATATTCCTCAGATGAATCCCACCTGCTCTTTCCTCAGGTAAAATCTGCTCTGGCCACACACCCCCTCCTTCCTGGGAAATAATCCTCCAGGCTTTGTGTTTGCCCCAAAAACTATAAATTCACTGGCACAGCTGCAGTTGTGTCAGCAGTTGTGCTGTTTGAGACAGAAGTTGCTGGAATTGAACTTTATTTGGAAGAAAAAGAGAAAAACAGGTATCAATATCCAGGGCAGCCCTGCTTTTCCCCCAAGCCTCAGGGAATCCAGGCTCCGCCAGAAGCCCCTGCTCAGCTGGAGATTGGAGAAATGTCTGGAAGGATTTTGTCATCATCATCTTCAACTCCCCTGGGACTGTGATGGGAACATCCAACCTGAGCTATCCAGCAGCAATACTTTAATATAAATAAATCCTGTACGTTTTTGGAGCTGTTGCAGATATTTAGAGTTAAACCAACAAAAGGGAAACAAGGCAGACTCAGCAGCAGTTTGTGGCTTTTCCACAGAATTTTTCCAAATTACCAAATCTTTGGTCTTCAGTTGCCCAAGTACCAGGGGAGAGCTTTATCCTTACCCTCTAGGAGGATGAAATTTGAAAAGCATAGTCATCTTTTAAAAAAGAAAAGAGCAGTATTCTGCTCCCAGCTGTAAGTGGAAGTTTAAAGGCTTCATCTCCCAGTTTCTGCATGAGTGTGTGATCAGCCCTGGGTTATTGATCTGGGAAAGGCCAGGGGCTGAGCTAAGGGCAGGATCCTGAAATGATGACCAGGAACTGCACAGTGAGGGACGGAAAAACCCTGAAGCACCTTTGCCAGCACTGTGGGGAGTCCAGAAACGGGGCTTCATGCCTGCTTCTGCTTTATCCCCCAGTTCAAGAGCTGCATCCTTTCCTCCTCCTGGGCTGGGGGAGCGATTTCCCCCCTTTCCCGTTCAGCGGGACCCAGCAGTGCTGGGCACAGTGGCCGCACGCGGCTCTGGAGCTGCTGCAGCAGCTTTGGGTCCCAGCCGGCGGGCTCAGCTCGCTGTTGGAGGGGCAGAGCCCATTCCCCCTGCCCTGCCCGTTCTGTTCTCCCCGCTCCCGGCGGGCTCAGCTCGCTGTTGGAGGGGCAGAGCCCGTTCCCCCTGCCCTGCCCGTTCTGTTCTCCC
>VXBS01002823.1:22144-70566 GCA_013400255.1 Sitta europaea | reverse complement strand
GGGGCTGGGACGGAGCCGGGGCAGCAGCCGGGGCGGGTGGAGCCCGTGCCGGGGCGCTCTGCGGGGCTGGAGCTGGGGGTCTTCGGGGACAGGGAGCGTTCCCGGGGGCAGGAGAGCGAGCGGGACACGGCCGGGCAGCTGCAGCATCTCCACCGCTCCCTTCCTTTCACCCCCGAGTTTCTCGCTGGGTTTGCTGCTGGAGCNGACCTGCCGGTACCCCGAGAAGGCGCAGGTAAGAGGGGAAGGGGTGCCGGGGGTCGCCGGAGCGCGGTAAAGGGGGTGGGAGGGAGGAGAAGGTAATTTGGAAGTGCGGAATATCTCGAGCATCCCTGTGCCGGCAGAGAGAGCCGGGGCTGGGACGGAGCGGGGGCTGGGACGGAGCCGGGGCTGGGCTCCCGGAGGGGCAGCAGCCGGGGCGGGTGGAGCCCGTGCCGGGGAGCTCTGCGGGGCTGGAGCTGGGGGTCTTCGGGGACAGGGAGCGTTCCCGGGGGCAGGAGAGCGAGCGGGACACGGCCGGGCAGCTGCAGCATCTCCACCGCTCCCTTCCTTTCACCCCCGAGTTTCTCGCTGGGTTTGCTGCTGGAGCATCTCCACCGCTCCTGCCATCCCCTTTCCTTTCACCCCCGAGTTTCTCGCTGGGTTTGCTGCTGGAGATCTCTGTCCTGTCCTGCTGAACCCTGCAGGGACAGCCCCTCATCCCTCGGAAACCTCTCCCGCGGGACCGCAGCTTTCCCTCCCTCTCTCCACGTTGCCTGTGTCCCCAGCAGGAGCCGTGCCCTGTCTGCCTCTTTTTTTCACTTTCAACAAGTGAGAAAGCCCAAATGAGCAATGAATTAAACTCTTCTCTCAGTGCCTTTCCTGGCTGGGCAGGGCTCAGAGTTCCTGCCGCAAACAGGAGCTTTTGTCACCTGCCGCTTGCAGCCCTCCCTCTCCCATTTCAGCCCGAGTCCTTGCAGCATCGCAGGAGTTCGGGGAATTTTGCCCCGTCCCTAAACTCCTATAAAAGACTGCCAGACAAATTTCACATACACCTCGAGCTGTTGGGAGGCAAATGGCTGAAGGTGTTCAGTCGCTCTGGGACCGGCAGTCTCACCTGGGGCATGTCCGGGCTGCTCTCGGTGCGGGGAATCTGGGCAGCACAGAATCACACACAGGTGTGTGGAATTTGGGCAGCACAGAATCACACACAGGTGTGTGGAATTTGGGCAGCAGAGAATCACACACAGGTGTGTGGAATTTGGGCAGCACAGAGTCACACACAGGTGTGTGGAATTTGGGCAGCACAGATCCACACACAGGTGTGTGGAATCTGGGCAGCAGAGAATCACACACAGGTGTGTGGAATTTGGGCATCCCCCTGCTCCTTCGCGGAGCTCCAGAGCTGCAGGAAGAGGAGCACTCAGCCCTGTCTGAGTCTCAAAGCCCTCGGGAATGGCCCGGGCATTTGGAAGGAGAATTGATACCCGCAGCCCCATTCCTGCATATCTCCCCTGCCTCAAGCAAGGCAAAAAGCAAATTCCCTGGCACGTGCAGAGGGAAGCAGAGCCCCTGTGCCTGCTCCTTTCTTACAGATTGTGATCACAGAGCCCCTGTGTCTGTTCCTCTTAGGGGAATTTGGTTCCTTTCATACAGATTGAGACCACACCGTCCTAGCTACACAACCCCCTCAAAGGTGGTGCCCAGGCTGTGGGGCAGGTGACAGCTGCAGTCTGACCTCTGCTTCTCCAGAAGCTGCTGCTCTGCAGGTACCCATGGAACTGAAGGAAAATATCTTAATTTGGGGAAAAGAAACGCTCCAGCAGCAAGGTACATTTAGGCTATTTCTGAATGAAAGGGCAGAGAAACAGCCCAGCAAGGCTGGGATCAGGTGCACAGCTCCCTTTCAGGGCTGCTGGTCCCCCCTGAGCCCCTGCTGGCACCACCTGAGCAGAAATTCCCTCCATTCTGTTCCCTTTGAGCTCCTGTTACCCGAGCTGGCAGCGCTCCCAGCCCTATTTCCTCCCAGTGATTGCACAAGAGCCCGGTGTAGTAGTGGCACAGGAAAGCAGCAGAGACATCTGACCTGTGTTAGATCGAAATCTCCTGCCTGGTTGTTTGTCCTCAAGCTGCTTCAGCCAGTGCTGAGGGAGGTTCTTTCTCTTTTTCACCAAGTGGCCCCTGTGATTTTTCATCAGAATGGTCTCGGATCCATTACACGGAGAAGTGAAATGGTTCCTGCCGCAGGAAGAGCTCCCTAGGGAACATCACACGGGCAAATCTCAGCACAACTCATCAGCTTGGGTTTTTTTGTGTGTGTGTGTGTTTTTTTTGTGTGGTCAGTATTTAAAAATCTGCAAAAAGGCTGTAAAGCTGCCCGGGAAGATGAAACAGCCTCCAGACAGTGCAGTGTGTCTGGGAAGAGTCTGGGTCACTCCTGGCTGGTGGGAGAAACCTGGAAAGCCTCTGGCAGGGCAGGAAGCTGGCCAGGAGCCACATTCCAGCAGTGGTGATGCTGCTGGCCACATGGGGTGCATCCCGAGCTTTTTTATTTTTTGAGGGGGGCAAGTTTTGTCCTTGGTGGATCAGGGTGGGTTTTTGTTCTTTGTGAGGACCTCTGGGCCATGTGCTGTGCTTTGGCAGGACATCAATAGAAACCTCTGCAGTCAGCTGAAAGCAGATTTCTAACAGATGGGTTTGGAAACTCCACAGGGAAGAGCAATCTTTACTAAAGGTATTGTAGTGGTTTCACCAGCATTATCATCTGCCCCATCTGCAGTGCATGGAGCTGGCACAAAACCTTCTGACCCTGTGAGAGTGTTCCCACTGTGCTGCTGCTCCTTGGGGCTGGCAGAGGGCAGGAACAGACCTGCTGCAGCCTCCAGCACTGGGAATCTTGGCCATGGGAGCTCCAAACCCAGCTGCTGCTCTCAAAGCTTGGCTCCAGCCTGGCAGTGCTGCTGGAGGAAAGGCAAAGGTGCTTCTTGATTTTCTTGTTGTTTTTTAATTTATTTTTTTCCTCAGAGAAGAATCTTTGCTGACCAAATTTCCAGTCAGATTTTAAACACCCAGAGCTCAGGTTCGTCTTGAATACCCAGAGTTCAGGTTGAACACCCAGAGCTCAGGTTGAACACCCAGAGCTCAGGTTCATCTTGGACTCACAGAGTTCAGGTTGGACACCCAGAGCTCAGGTTCATTTTGAACACCCAGAGTTAATTTTGGACACCCAGAGCCCAGGTTCCTGCTCTCCAGGAATTGCTCTCCAGGTTCAATTCAGGGCATGTGGAATGGGCTTGGCCCATCTCAGACCTGTTTGTTGGCTGTGCACACTGGGCTGTGAAGTTGAGGGAGTTTTTCCTTTCTCTGCTCACCTTGGTCAGTGCTTTTTCTCTTGACAGCAATTCAAGTGGTCTAATTTTGGTTTTTTCCCCTTGGATTTTTGTTGACCATATGAAAACTCCTCCTTGATTGAATTGTCCCCACTTCCTCTCCTGCATGAGGGGATGAACCTGAAGAACAGCAACTTTGGACAGTTCCTTTAAATTCTGCTCTCCTCTGGTTTGCCAGAGCAGCATTTTCCCGTTACAGAATGGAGATGGGCAGAGCTTAAATGAAACAGCTTTTAAAAATAATCTTCCAGTTTTTAGAAGGAAGAGTGATTAAATCCGTTCAGCTGCTGGCAAATACAGCCCCACCTTGGGCAAGGATCTCTCAGCAGTGATGGGTGAATATTTTGGAGCCCTCCAAACAGTGGGCAGAGAAGAGTGCCCAAGGACCTGCCGTTCCAAAGATTCTGGGGAAATCTGACTTTGCTTTTCTCTCTTTACCAGAAAAACAGCATATCTCCTGTAACTCCCTAACGCTGAACAGCTGCAGGCTTTTGCATGTGAGTCTGTGCTGGCAGAAGTTGTGAAAACTCGAGTTGTGGGGCTGAGGAGCTCCTAGGTGGCCTCCGCAGAACATTTGCCTAACAAATGGGCTGCAGATCACACGATAACGCGCTGCAGGCCCGCAGGCAGCCAGATAACCACTGCCCCTCCTGGAGCAGCACCATCGGACACTCCTCCAGCCACGCTCTGATCCAATCTGCCTTTGCTGGGGCTGACAGTGCCAGCAGCTCCACATCTCCTGGGAAAGAATCCCGGTGTCCTGTCTGTGCTCTGCAGATGGGCACAAGCCCAGTGAAGTCATTACCAGGGAGCCAGCACAGGCTCGTGGACCCAGCTGGAATTCTCCCCACACTCCTCTTTGCCCTTTTTTTGCTCCTTCCTCCCCCATCTTGCTTTCCCATTAAAGGGAAAAACTGCCCTAAAAGACTCCAGGTGCAGCCCCTCTGTGATGGGGGAAGGAGGAGATGGCCCGGGGTGATGAAATCCGTGGTGCCCAGAGCTGGGGGACGTGCACAGGAGCAGCTCCCGGTCCTCCTGCTCCCTCCCAGGTGAACAAATCCCTCCCAGGTGAACAAATCCCTCGCTGCTCGAGTCCTCTGGGAAGTCTCCGGGGCTCAGGGTGCAGCTCCCCTGGCTCTGGAGCTGCTGTTCCAGACTCTGCCTGTTCCCTGCTCAGCTCTCTCTGCTCAGTCTCTGTCAGGTCTGAGGCTTGGTTTTCCCTTTAACACATATTTTAGCCATGTGGTTGGCAACTGGGAAGAGCAGCTGAGCGATCTGTGCGCCAGATACATCAGGCAGAGGGGGCATTTCTGAATATATATCAGGCAGAGGAGGGCATTCTGGAAATCTTTCTAATTTTGGGTTATTGCAGAGTTGTTTGGTTTGATTTTTTTTTTTTTCCTGGAAGTGTTTTACACTTCCTACAGCAGTGAGATCTGGCTCTCCTGGAGTCGGAGAGGGCTGTGGGTCGGGGCAGTGCTGTGGAAGCTGTTCCAGGGTTGAACAGCGAGCTGGCTGTACACTCTGATACTGAAAAGCTGTCTCAGGGGGACGCAGAAAAATAGGATACACCTCTGGCTTTGTGCCGAGCGCGAGCAGGCTGAGGTGAAGGATACCCAAGCACCTTTGTCCTGCCCCCAGGCTGTGTTTGTTTGGTTTGATTGCTTCCAACTGGCTGAGCGGGGCCAGCCCCTTTCCAAGAACTGTAACTGAAGTGGATAATGCTGCCATAAAGAAAGCAAAGTAAATCTTGCTAAATGACAAAGACAACAAAACATTCCTGGTTGAAATCTAGCGATAAATAATCTGTGTGCTGATGAGGCTGTGTCTGGAGCCCCGAGTGCCTTGAGAGGATCTTGTTTAAATCAGAATAGGCTGACTCTTTGTTAATCGTAATTAAAAACCAGCGAGCAGGAAACAACAGATGCTAATCAGAGTTTAATTCTTGTCTTGGACTCCCTAGCAGCTGATTCTCAGGGGTGATTGTTCAGGTGCAGAGCAGTTCCACAGCTACTCTGCTAAATAAACACAGTGTTAGGGGGCTGTGTTGTGGCTTTTTGCTGGGTTTTGTTTGTCTTGTTTGTTTTTAAGGTATCTGTCACAGCACACTAATTAAAAAGCACTTAGCTGGGATATTTTGGCCGCACATGCTTGTCTCAGTCCTCTTTTTCTCGTGTTCCTTCTAGTCACAGGAGGGGGGAAATCGGCTTTCCTGCAACTTTCAGATGTTCTAACTGGATTTTTCAGCTTGTATCAGGTGTAACGTTCTTGAAGACCAAAGCTGTCTAATTCAGCTTTGTGCCTGGGAGCTGCTTTTTCACAAATTTAAGCCCCTGAAGTGGGAGTCACTTGTTAACTAAGTAATTAACGGGAGAACCCATTGAATTTTAAAGCTAATTCGCATGCAGCTATTGTAATTTCATGGTATGTACTGGAGAATGCTTCAGTTCTTAATTGAAAATAGTGCTTACTCACTTCAGAAGCCTCTCAGTTGCTGTTGCTACTCAAAGGAGCTCTGGCCTCCCAGCAGGAGTTGGTTGCTCGTTTCTGTCGGAGAGTAAAGCATAAAATAAATGAACTAAAAATAAATGGACAAAGCTGGAGCAGCCAGAGTGCTCCTGGAGTTTATTATGCACTAAGTGATACTGTCAAGCTGAAATCCAGTGGCAGAATTACTGCAGGCCTTGGCAGGGCAGAGCTATTTCATCCTGGACTACCAATAGACAAGACAGTGTGTTCTGAGCCTTTAATTTATGGAAATCTGTCCCACCAAGCCCTGTACAAAGCAAGGAATGTTTTCTGGTTTTGTGCTTCTGACTTGTTTTTCCTTCCCCCTCCCCTTAATAGCCTTAACTGCAGTTGTAGATTGGCCTCGGTGGGAGAACAAATCTCCCAAACAAGCCTGGAGAGAGCCCTGCAGGGTCTGATGTGAGATAAAAGATGTGATCCATTAGGGTTTGTCAGAGCACACCGAGTCCCTAAAACATCTCCAAGGGGCAGAGGAGGATTCTTTCCACCCCTGCCCTCCTGACCCCTATTCCCAAAGGGCTCCTCAAGAAAGGGATTTGCTGGGGCTGGAATGTTTGGCCAGGTTGCTGTGTCTCCTGAACATGCCTGGGAATATGGAATCCATCTGTTGTCTTTGGCCACACTTCCCACTTGGCTTCATGGCACAGAAACCTGAGCATTCCAGGCAGGCCCATAAATGCAATTTGGAGCCACTTTGTGCTGCAGGAACCCCAGCCTGCTGTGCTGACAGGCAGAGCAGAGGGCTCCAGAGGGAGGGGATTGTTCTCCTGGACAGTGCCTGGGACTCCTTTCAGGGGGGGCTTCACCTCCACCTGGGAGAACTGACACTAAGGGGGCTGCTGGGGAAGGGCAGCTGCCATGGGGACACTGCTGGGGAACTCTGCCTGCAAACAGGAATTGCAAGTGCTTTTTAAAAGCCTTCCTGCTGCCCTGAAGTGATGTCCAGCACTAGCTGAGCTTCAGGAGAGTTATGCTTTTCTCACAGAATTGGGGAGGCACTGGATTTTTACTGGAGTGCTGAGAACTGAGCACTAAAACTGAGAAATGTCCCTCTAAAAATCCAGCATGCTGGAGGCTGGACTAAGCAGGGGAAGAGTCCAATTTCTGGATCTGGCTCTTAGGAAAGCTGCTCAGCAGGCTGGAAAACAAAGAATCACTGCCTCCAGTCCAATCATGAAAATATTTCTGTTGCAATTCTGGAGGTGCAGAAGTCAAAGTGATTTATAGTAAATAGCCATGGAGATATATATAAAATTTTAAAAATTCTTCTTCCTAGGAACTGCAGCAGCTTAGCAAGCAATACAGCAACATCAAGCTCCTGCAACTGGGTGAGTAAAGGGTTTTATTTCTGTGACAAGAAATTCATTCAGCTTAGGTGAGTGCATCTTAAAAAATTGGTCTCCTGAGTGCTCAGTAGCTGGACATGACCTCCAGCAGGGACAGCTCCCTGGGGAAATGTAAAATGTCAAATCTGTGCATTTTCACCTGTGTGCTGCCCAAAGCCCCCCAGTGAGCCTCAGCCTGGCTTTGGCACGGGCTGTCGCGTGCCAGGCCCAGCCTGAAGCCTGCACTGGGGCTCTTCCTGCCCCCTCTGTGCAGATGTGGTCTGTGAGAACAGCATCAAGAAAGTGGTGAAGGAAGTGGAAGAAATTGTGGGAGACAAAGGGCTGAACTGCCTCATCAACAACGCTGGCATCAACGTGCTGGCCTCGCTGGAGGAGGTGACAGCAGAGACCATGCTCACCATTTATGAGACCAACACGGTTGCCCAGCTGATGGTCACCAAGGTAAGGACTTGGGAGCTTCATCTGGGGCTTTTCCACAGGTGAGCTGGGCTTGTTCAGGTGTTTGTCCCCCTGGAAGTGCCCAGAGACAGCTCTGCCTGCCTGGAGAGCAGCCAGAGGTGCTGTTTGTGCAGCTGATGTGTGCAGAAAGAGGCTGCTGGAGGAAGGTTTGCTCTGCCCACGGGGTCTGAGGAGCCATCACCACGCTGTGCTGCTGTCCTGGGATTGCTGCTCCACCCCAAGTGACCAAATTAAAGGCAGCTCTGGTTTTCACAGGCGTTCCTGCCCCTGCTGAGGAAGGCAGCACAGCTGGGCACTGGAATGGGCTGTCACAGAGCTGCCATCATCAACATGTCCTCCCTGGCTGCCTCCATGCAGCTCGTCCAGGCAAACGAGATGTTCCTCAAGGTCTATCCCTACAGGATAGCAAAGGTTTGTGGGCTGCCCTGGGCTGAGGGCAGGTGGAGGCTGTGCTGACCTTAGCAAGGGGTGCAGCACCTCTGTGGACACTAAAAGTGTTCTTGTTCTTCACCTGGGTGGAAATGGGAGCTGTGGAACGCTGCACCTGGAGCAACTTCTGGACAGCAGGCTCCCAAAGCTCTGCTCTGGTGCAGATCCACTCCTGAGGGATTTGGCACTCAGGGAAGAGCTGATGCCAGCGAGTGTGGGCTCCATCAGCTGTGTTCCTCTCCTGTGTAAGAGAGGGAGCAGGCAGGGAACTCAGCAAAAGGTGTGCTGACCTGTACATGGTGATGTCAGCCAGTGACAGGTGGGCTTTTTAGTTTTCTCACATCCAGAGATTGAGTTTGTACAGATAGTCAGGATCACACATACAGTTTCTCCTACACCACCTACTCATAAGCTGTTAAATGCTTGTTTTCCCTGTTCAGAAGTAAATGACTGTTTGTGTAGTGATTAGTGCAGAAAAACACAGTCCTTATGTCAATATTATTCTCCTCACAGCTCCTGAGGCGTTTCAAATGCCACTTTATCTTCCATTACAACTTAGTTTCATCTTTGGGGCAGTAAGTTTGTGGCAGTAGAGCTTCCAGAATTCCCAGAAGTTCCTGAGAGCCTCTTCCTGTGGCAGGGTGGAAGGGAGGTGCCCACCAGCTGGGCTGCAGGTCGTGCTCCAGGCTCCCAAACTGCACAGTAATGGTGGTTTCCTCTCCTGCAGACTGCTCTGAACATGATCACCAGGTGTCTGGCTGCAGATTTGAAATCAGATGGAATTCTCTGCATTTCCTTGCACCCAGGCTGGCTCCAGACAGACATGGGGGGAAACATGGTGAGTGCCTGTTAGAGGACACAGAAAAGATGGCACAAAAGAAGAAGTTTATTTTTTGATTTTGATATTTATAGATTTTGGACAATGATTGGAGAATAAGGTTGTTATTTTTTTTAATTTTACTGGTTAAACTAGAAGTTTATTAAATTTTTTTTATTAAAAGGAATGCATAAACAATACTTATGTTACAAACTATGGGAAATTGTACTTATAAATATGTACACATTAGAAGGTTGTAAAAATTTAAGGTGACAAGCACTGGAAGTGTGATACTGGGTGTCACATTTCTCTCGTTGTTCCAACCCCCTGGTTGCAAAAATTCACCCCCCTTCATTCTAGAACCTCCTTAAATGCCCTGAATTCCCTTCTGTGGGATATTGCCAGCACTGACCTGAGGCTGTTTCATTCCAGGCTCCCATGCAGGTGCAGGAGGCTATCCCAGGTATTCTCTCTGTTCTGGACCGTCTGGGTGAAAAGGAGAATGGTTCTTTCCTGGACTGGCAAGGGGAAACTCTGCCGTGGTAGGAGAGCACAGAACTCCACAGCAACAGCTCCTCAGTCACAGTTTAACCCTGCCACTCCTGTCTGTGTCTCTAGGGGTTGGTTTTTTTTTTACATGCTTGTTGTAGCCAGTCTGACACTCAGCCTCTCTCTAGGTGTACTTGGAAAGCAAAGGGGCTGAGTCTTTCACTTGGTATTGCTACTGCTCTGCTCTAATGCTTCCTGCAGACACTACTGTGCTCTCGGTGGTGGAACCTCTGAAATGGAGTCAAACCTGCAAGCTAAATCCTGGTTCCTTCCAAACCCAAAGTGGGCTTCAGGCTCTTTGCAGAATTAAATGACCTGACCTCAGAGTAAGCTGTCAGATTCCAGCATGCTCAGTTATCTATCTCCAGAAAAAACCCCACTCCTTTGATTTCCTTTGTTCCTAACTGAGCCAAGGCTGAGATTGTCCAGCTCTAAACCAAGGGAATTTGGTTTAGAATTCCGTGGCAAACTCTGAGTGTCCCCAGGTTGCCAGTGTACACCAGGCACTTGCTTTGTTCCCAGTGGGTGACTAACAGCCTGATATGGGGGTGGGAATGTTGTTTTGTACATAAACTTCTGAAGTGTCTTCAATAAAGTCTTGATTAAACAAACAGTCTGTTTACCGAACTGTTTACTTCATTTAATTTCTCCTCATGGGTTTCTCTTTCCTGACAAGGGAACCTTATTGCTAATTTTCAGGAAGAAACTCTAACCCATGCCAACCTTTCAGGGTAGTTGGGTTTGACACAGTAGGGTGTACCTAACACAGAGACAGACCCTTGTTCTGGTCTGAAATACTAAAAGCAGCTGGTGAATAAATCTCTTGTGTTCTGGCTGAGGTAGGTATAAAAGCAAAAAGCCCTTTGAAGTCTGGGATTGGCTTCAACATCCCTCCCTCATGCCAGCTGATTAGGCACTTTCATGCTGTGCCAAGCTGGTGGGTTCCTGTGGCGAGCAGGAGAAGACAAACAGCAGCCAGGTGAGGGAGAGGACAGGTGTGGCTGTCCCTGGCCAGCAGCCACCGGGACCTGCCCCGCATGCAGACCAGGGTGGGGCAGGGAGAGGTGTCTGTGAGCCTCCCATGAGCCCTGCATGGACAGGGACAGCTCACCTGGCAGCTCCTCAGCATGCTCACAGCATCCCAGAATCCTTCAGAGAATCACAGAATCCTTCAGGGAATCACAGAATCCTCCTCAGCATCACAGAATCCTCCACAGCATCCTCACAGCATCACAGAATCCTTCAGAGAATCCTCCACAGCATCACAGAATCCTCCACATAATTCTTCACAGCATGCTCACAGCATCTCAGAATCCTCCACAGCTTCACAGAATCCTTCAGAGAATCACAGAATCCTCCTCAGCATCACAGAATCCTTCAGAGAATCCTCCTCAGCATCCTCCTCAGCATCCCAGAATCCTCCACATGAAGGATCATGAGGAACTGAGGAGGACCAGGAGGGACTGTGAAGGACCCTGAGGGATCATGCAGGACTGTGAGCAGCCAGGAAGGGCAATGAGGGACCACGAGTGACCAAGACCAGCACTTCGGGGCTGTGAGGGACCCTGAGGGACCACGAGTGACCGAACCCGGTACCTTGGATGATCCTGAGGGACCATAATGGAACATGAGTGACCGAGCCCGGTACCTTGGGGCTGTGAGGGACCATGGAGGACCACGAGTGACGGAGCCCTGAATGCTGAATGACCCTGAGGGACCGAGCCCGGTACCTTGGATGACCCTGAGGGACCCTGAGGGGCCGAGTCCGGTACCTTGGATGACCCTGAGTGACCGACCCCGGTACCTGGGATGACCCTGGGGGACCCTGAGTGACCGACCCCGGTACCTGGGATGACCCTGGGGGACCCTGAGTGACCGACCCCGGTACCTGGGATGACCCTGAGGGCCCCTGAGGGGCCGAGCCCGGTACCTTGAGCGCCCCNCGGCCCCTGCCCGGGGCAGTGCCGGGAGGGCCGTGGGGAAGGAGGAGGCCCCTCGGTGGCGGCGCCGTTCTCAGGCCGCGCGGCTGCTCCTCCCGGCCCTAGGGAGGGACAGGGCTGTGCCACGGAGCTGGGCCGGAGTTACGGGGTGTATAAAGTTAACACAGCCCAAGTGTTATTAATAAATCGGCTCAGCTGCCCCGGTGCTTGATCCCACAGCAGAGCCCGACAGACTGAGGGCGAAACCAGGAGGATGTTTAGGGTCTCAGCCCGTCTTTTGGGGGTGAATAGGGAACGTTTCTTAAAGCTGCGTGTTTGCGTTTCTGAATAAATGTTCTTATTTGAACAGTCGTTGCTGGCTCTGCCAGTGAACAAAGTGAAACAAAATGTTGATATCACGGCTGAGTTCCCAGTTACTGAAGGCCTCGAGAATTGCAGGTAAATTGGTATTGTGTGACCAGGTTTTGTGTTTGTTTGGGTTTATTTTCCTGGTGTAACTGGGCTCCCCGAAGTTTCTTTTCCTCCAAGCAGTGCAGGAGAGAGGAGGCTGTTGTTGAGTCAGTGCTTGTCAGATGTTTTTGTGTCTCTGATTTACTGTGTAAGTATGGTGTGGCTTTGCTTTAATCTTAGGAGAAGATTCCTTAGCAGCAGAGTTTTGACACAGCAAACAATTCCTCATCATTCCAAATTGATTTTCCATCAGAAAACACAAAAACATTCCACTTAATGGAACCATGGGAATGGTTTGGGTTGGAAGGAAGACCATGTAATTCCAGATCCTCCCAGTAAAGGGGAACCTTAAACACCATGGAATTCCAAACCTTTCCAGTGAAGGGGAGCCTCCACCCTGCTCTGCCTGGGTGTCCTGGGCAGCTTGCCCAGTAGAGTATAATACATTTTTAACATTACAGCATTATAGTGAAAATTGACAATCCTTCCTTCCTTTTGTGACAATGATACAACTCGTGCGAGCATTTCCTTTTGTTGGCTTGCAGTGTGGCACTTTGAGAGCTGGGCAGAGCTTTTCTGCTGCTCCTGCCTGAAAATTCTGCCTTTTAAGTGCAACCGCTTTCTCCCAAAGGCCACCTCCTGCCCAGGTCAGTGTCCTCCTTCCTCTGCTGCCGCTCTCCGTCCGCACGCTACAGCACCCAGCCCCCCAACACCAGCGGGGCCCAGCCCCAGCAGTGGCACACACTGGACCCTGAGCTGGAGGAGATCCTGATTCCCAGGAAACTCTCCATCAGCCCCTTGGAGAGCTGGCTGACAGTGAGGTACTCCCTCCCCAAAGCTGAGGGGGCTCAGGAAGAAGCGAGCCCTGAAAGCCCCCAGCCCTCCGAGTGTCCCCCTGCTGCTGGGCCAGGAGATGTGGAGGAAGGAGAGGGAGGCCTGGGTGGCAAAGTGCAGTGCAAGAATGTGCTGAAGATCCGCAGGAGGAAGATGAACAGGCACAAGTACAAGAAGCTGCTCAAGAGGAGGAAGTTCATCCGCAGGAGGATAAAGGAGGGCCGCAGGAAGAAGCGTCAGGTGAGCTCAGGGGAGGGGCAGTCCCCTGCCAGAAATGTGCTCACACATCCTAGCAGCCTCTGATGAGGTGTTGGAGGATGGATTTAAGGGGATTTGGGGAAAAAATGAGCTGGAATGAATTCAGCATTTAACCTCAAGCTGTGTCAGGGGAGGGGGGGGTTGGACCCCAGTGGGAATTTCTCTGTGGAAAAGGGGTGCAGGCATTGGAACTGCCCAGGGAGGCTTGGAGTGCCCATGGATCAGTGCAGGGAGACATCACAGCAGTCACAGCTGGCCTCAGGGATCCTGGAGAGCTTTCCCAGCCTCAGGGACTCTGTGATTCCAAACATCAGTGTGGGCATTGCTGGATTAACTTTGCTTCTGTGACAGGAGTTTACAAAAGTGTGTGATTAATGGAGATGGACTTTAGCATTTGTGTGAAGGATGAGTTCATGTTAATAATCTGCTTTAATCTTAACTTCTTTCTCTCTTACCACCATCCTCAAGTGCTCCTTATTCTATTTTTTTATATAGAAGCCTTTTTCTTCCTTTAATAGAAGGCTTGAGGGAAGACCTGGGGGTTTGTTCAAGCTGGGGATGTTCTCCTTCAGCACTGCCTTTCATGGGATATAATTTAGTTAATTCTCCAGGAATTCTCACCTTGCCCAGATGCAAATTGGGGTTAATTGTCATTCCACTACTTCAGATTTGCAGTGAACTCTGTAAAATCCTCTTTTTTTCCTTACCATTTCATTGTCCACCCTCTCAGTTTTCCT
Organism: Sitta europaea; assembly: GCA_013400255.1. Lineage (NCBI taxonomy): Eukaryota > Metazoa > Chordata > Aves > Passeriformes > Sittidae > Sitta > Sitta europaea. Next base: position 56,853 of record VXBS01002823.1, on the reverse strand, counting down.
TGCACAGGCCTTTTAAAACAGTACTACTAAAATCCTTGTGCATTTTAATATGTCTTCTGCAGTAAATTTCAGTGTTTTAACACTTAAAACCTTTGTTTCCTTTGTGTGTGTTACACCTACACTGTCCTTGGGACACGTGGGCAGTGGCTGTTGCTTCTAAGTTGTGTTACCATTATTTTTTTTCTTTTTTTTCCCTGTTTTAGATAAAATTTGAGAAAGATTTGGAGCGCATCTGGAAAAAAGCTGGCTTGAGAAGTGCTCCTGCAGGGTGGCAAACCCCCAAGATCTACCTGAGAAGCTCCAAGCGATAAAAAAAACCCCACCTGTCAAAAATTTCAACCTGCAATTGTGATTAAAAAAAATATTTAAGTATGTCAGTGACATTTAACCTTTTTCTGATTGTGATGTAAATAGAAGGAAGGAGTTTTCCAAGGATAAACTGGCAGCTTTTCCTGCCCAGAGGAGAGGTGTGAGCTCTTTTCTGCTCTCCCGTGGTCATTGCTGAATTTCTGAAGTCCCTTTTTGAGCTGAGACTGAACCTAAGAAAAATCAGGTGTGGGGAGATGGGATCAGGGCAAGAATTCCTGTTGTTTATATGGCACAGACCTTGGGAAATGTTCTTTTCTAAACTGCATTCTTTCACAGCCTTACTGCACAAAGGTTGGGGTTTTCCTGAGGTGTGGGAATTGGATCAGAATTCCATGGAATTTTCCTGTAAGAGCTTTTGTTGTCTCTTCTCTGGTGTGCCTTGAGCATTGTGTGAGCATCCTTAAAAGGCACTTTTATTTTTGTGTTCTCTTTTGTGCTAATAAAAAAAATGGTTATTTTTGTCTTTGGCTGACCCCTGTCATGTAGAACATCCAGGTATTGGTCAGAGTAGAAGCTCAGAGCTAATTACTCATTAACTCCAAAAACTTCTGTGCCTGAGACAAGCCTGATACAATCAGCTGCTTTTGCATGGTTGAAGAGAGTTGTGAAAGCTGTGAAAAATACAGGTGTTGAAAATAAACCCTGACAGAGAACTTTTTATCTGGGTTCTGCTTTGGGTTCTGCTTTTCTTTTTTTGGGGGTTGGAGGCAATTCCAGGTGGTTTAGTGTGATTGCACTTTTGTATTTTGGCAAAGAGATGGGGTGGGCTGAGGGGCTGGGAAACCTGAAAATTATTCCCTTTTTTCTGCTAGGAGAGAATAAACTGAAAGGGAGGAAACTAAATCTGTGGAAATCATTGCTACAAGGTGCAGTTTAGGAGCTCCTGAGCCACAGCTTCTCTGGGCCTCACCACCCCTCACAGGCAAGAATTCCTTCCTAACATCTTAAATCTCTCTGGATTTGTGTTTTCCTGGTGGAAAAATCTTACAAGGCACTAATCAGGCTTTACACCCCAGGGCTGTGACAACTTCCTTCAATGTTCTTGACCACAGGATGGGATTTGAAATTCACTTTACTGAACAGTCAGAGATGGAAAGTGCCTCTGATTTTCTGTAGAGGGAGCTTGAGTCCAGGATTTTCTCACAGAGCTTTATTAGAGCTGCTCTTCCTCTCCAAAATATCTTCATCCCACTGAACTTGCACATGTGCAAAAAAAAAAAACCCAAAAGGGTTTGTGTGCAAAAAGCTGTAAACAGAAAAGCTTTGACTTAAAATTCCCAAAATATTGAAGGTTTCCATTATTTTGCTGTTCTGAGAGGAAATGGTTGAAAACCAGACAAATTCATGGTGCTAATTCCAGAGCTTGGAGATAACTGGTGGGGATTTTATGTCACTCATTGGGCTGGAAATCCCTGAAAATTGGATTATAAATTAAAATGTTTGTGGGGTTTTTGTTTGCTTTGTTTTTTTTGGGTTTTTTTTTTTGTTTGCTAGGTTTTGTTTTGGGGTTTTTTTGCCATCAGAGGGGTGATGCCTCCTCCTTTTGCTGCTGGAGGATTTATCTGCAAAAAAACCCCCGAGTTGTTCTGATATTTTTATTGTGAGAACTGTTCTTTCTTCCATCAATAAACTCCAGTCTCAAAAGGGAGCAAATCAGCCAATATCAGGGGATGTTTATGAGAAATGAGAATTTGGTGTACAAAACACCTTGCAGGGCATTAACAGGACCTGAGTGCCATTAATAATTAATAATGAGTACAGTGAATAATTCCTGAGCAAGAACAGTGGGCACCTTTACTCTGGTGAGCTCCTGCCCTGTTAAATTGGGCACTTTGATGTGAAAAAAACCCAAAATATTGGTGTACATTGGCTCCACCTCTGCTTTGGTGGGACTGATCCCTGACCCAGAGGTTCCAAATTTAACAAACCAGCTGAAAACCTGGCTGAGGTGAAATTACTGATCTTACAAACAGCACCTGGGGCTGACTCAAATCTTTTCTTTTCACCATTCATGCCGTTCTCTGTTTTCCAGGAAAACATCCTGGGGTTTTTTTGGGTCATTTGGGCTGAATCTCCAAAAATAACAGCATTTTGTACCCAGCCTGGAGAATTTGCAGAGCTGAAATGGGTTTGAAAAGTGGGGTTTTGTTGTCTTTTTTTTTTTTCCCTGCTGCTTTTTAAATAAATAAATAAAAATATCAATAACTGTAGCTCCTGAAAACATCTGGGGTAGCTTGGAGAAAGTGCTGGTGGAAGAAACCATTCTTGTTTGATTTTCCCTACAAAACTGAGGAATTAAACTGAAACAAGGAGTTCTGTGAGTCAGAGAATTTAAGAAAACCACCTGATACATCACTTTTGGATCAAATCCCTGATTTAGGGATTTTTTTTTTGTCTTTCTCCTTGCATGGAGGCTAAAAACTCTAAAACTGAGACTTGTCTCCCTTGAATGTAGCTGGAATTTTCTGCAAAATAATGGGAAGAAGGAGGAGTGTGAATGGGCTTGACAAGGTTAAATGGGAGTGGCTAAAATTTTGTTTGAAGTAGAAAATATGAACTATTGTTTAAAAAATTAGGGGTTTTTAGTAATTGAGGCTTGGTGCTGCTCAGGCAGGTGGTGTGCTGAGGGAATGTCACTGCCTTTGGTGTGTCCAGGTCTAGAAAAAACCACTCCTGGAACCTCTCAGCAATAATTTGGAATTCCTGTCTCACTTGTAAAGTGATTGGTGTTAAGGATGTGCAGGTGAAAAATGAATAATTTGGGATTTTTGTGTTTTAAAGGGAATTAGTTCACAGCAGGATGATCTGACTGAGCTTTATCACCATCCAGTGAGGAACTGGTTAAAGCTGAAGGAGAAAAGAGGTGGAAGAAATGGAGCTGGAGTCAGCAAAGTGTGGTTACTCACCAGCCTCACTGCCTGTGTGAGTCAGGGCTGTTCCTTCAGGGAAAAAGGGGATTTCTGCTGTCAGCACTGGCACAGCCACCTGGGATGTGCCCAGGTACAGCCCCAGGGTAAATCTGGGGATGCTCAAACAGTTTCTGCATCCATGGCTTTGCCCAAGTCTCAATGGGCACCTCCAGAGGGTTTTCCCCCTGATTTTGATGCTTTAGGGTTTTTCTTTTTTGTTTTTCATGTGTTTGTGACCCTGCTGTTCTTTAGTGTGTAACTCTAAACTCCACACACAGTGTGAGCTGCTGTGCTCACATTTTGGTCACACACAGCAATTCCTGCCAATCCAGGACACCTCACTGCCTCTGGGGAGAAATGCAAATAAAAGTGAGTTTGGGGGCAGCAAACTTGGGGTAAATCCCTTCATTACCTGCAGCTGTAATTGGAAAATTAACCCCCAAAATACAAATGGACCAAACTTATGAAAATGTGAAAACCCATGCTCCATTTTTGGTGGGGTTTCATCCACCCTAAATGCACCTGAAGGCCCTTCAGTAACCAGAACTGCTTTTTATTCCCTTAATTTTGTCTCTGTTTTTAGGTAGCCCCAAAAGACATTAATTACTGGAGAATATCCCATGTTATTCTTGGCCTCCTGCCATCCCTGACTCCTCCAGGTAAGGCAGGTTAAATGTGCCCTGCTTGCTGATAACATCAGCCCTCAGGGAAGGGAAGGCAGCAGAAGCTTTCTCTCACCAGGAATTCTTGCAAAAAACTGGGATTGGAAAAAAAAAAAAAGGGTGAAAAATAATATCTGTGCCTTGGATGGCAACACCTTCTCCTGGAGTGATTTTTTAGGGTGGAAAGCAAAGAAAAATGTGGATTCCAGTGTAGGAAAAGCTCCTTGTGGAGAGGGGCTGCCAGGATAAAGGCACCTGAACTGTTCCACACTGTTCTGGGGGAGAAATTGAATTTCCACTTTGTTCTGAGGGAGAAATATGGATTTCCACATGGTTCTGTGGGGAAAAAAATGCATTTCCACCTTGTTCTGAGGGAGAAATATGGATTTCCACATTGTTCTGAGGGAGAAATACGCATCTCCATATTGTTCTGAGGGAGAAATTGCATTTTCCACATTGTTCTGAGGGAGAAATACGCATCTCCATATTGTTCTGAGGGAGAAATTGCATTTTCCACATTGTTCTGAGGGAGAAATAGGGATTTCCACATTGTTCTGAGTGAAAAATTGCATTTCCACCTTGTTCTCAGGAAGGAATATGCATTTCCATCTTGTTCTGTGGGAGAAATTGCATTTCCACCTCGTTCTGAGGGAGAAATACCCACATTATATTTCCACATATATATATTTTTATATATATATATATTTATTTTTTTTTACACATGTGGTTTCATGCCCAAAGTTCTCACTTAATCTCTAAAGGAGGCAAAGCAAGCAGCACCCTGGGGTTTTCTAGCTAAAATTCTGGTTGCCAGAGTCCTCTTGGGTTAATCCCAAGCAAATAACACTTTTCACCCAGCCCACCCTTACAAGCTGACCTGACTCCAGGTTTGTGTGTCTAAATTTGGCAGCTGCATTTTATTGCATTGTGGAAAGCAACCTCCTTTCACCCAGAAGTATTTTTATTTTTAATGAAACAGCCTGCAAACCTTGAGGTAAATAACACAGCTCTGGGAGGCACCTTTGAGCACCCTCCTCAGGACCAACCCATTAATTTTTCCACTCTTTTCCCAGTCATTTCTGATCTCAAAATAAGCTGGAATCCCACTGCTTAATTATTTTAGGCGGGTGCAATGGATGGGCTGCAATTAGTGTCAGAACCTCCTGGTACCAGAGCTCTGTTCCCACGTGCAGAGAGGCCACAAATTTTGGTTTAAGGCATATTTTTTGAGTGCTGGTGGCCACAAAGGGGACACAAAATCTCAGCTCTCAGCTCCTGAGGATTCCCAGAATTTTCTCGTTCCTCACAGGAATAAGCAGTGCTGGGTGCTTGTGATTTCAGCTTTTCCCAGGTTGGAAAAATCTGATTTATTTTTGCCTGTGAGAGGGGTGAAATTCAGTTTAAGCAGTGCTGGGTGCTTTTGATTTCAGCTTTTCCCAAGTTGGGAAAATCTGATTTAGTTTTCCCTGTGAGAGGAGTGAAATTCAATTTATTCTGTGCTTGTGGTCAGGATCTGTGGTGTGGTCAGCCTGCTCCAGGGGCTTGGGAGTGACCTGGAATACTGGGCAGTGATGAAGGATTTTTGGACACTTTTTCAGCTCAGTTGCTTTTCCCCAGAACTTTGTTTAGGATTAACAACTTCCATGTAAAATGTCTCAAAATCTGGAATGACAGAGGATGCAAAATTCCTGCTGCTTTGGGGATGGGACCCAGGTCTGGTGGCTTTTCCCTGGAATTCAGCAAGTGGACGAGGAGCTGCTGCTTTCTCATTTCTGGACACAAACCCAGAGTCCAAAGGGTGATTTGATGCCTCAGCCATTTCCTCCTGAGCCTTGGTGCTGTCTGCCAGCTTCAAGTTGGGCCAGGATTGGGGATCCATCCCCCTGATGGATTCCTGGTGGGTTTGGGAAAGCTTGAGCTGCTCCAGAACCACATGGGACTGAGTCAGTCCTGTGTCATGGCTTGGACTCTCTTCTGTCTCAGGCACTTCAGGTTCAAAAGTTGATTTTTGGGGGATTTTTTATATAAATTTAGAAGGTTTGGGAGCACTCAGTTGCAAGTGGCTCTGAAAAAATCTTGATTTCTTAGGAAAATGAAATTGCCTGCTGCTGTGGACCTTAGGGAAGGATTTACAGATGCAGAGACATGAACAGAGCCACTCCTGGAGCTGTGATTGCTGTAACTCCAATTTCAGAGCTGCACATTTTTCTGTTTTCTCCAGAATTCAGAATTTCCACTCCTGCAGTTCTGATTGCTGTAATTCCAATTTCAGAGCTGCACATTTTTCTGTTTTCTCCAGAATTTCCTCTCCTGCAGTTCTGATTGCTGTAACTCCCATTCAGAGTTGCACATTTTTCTGTTTTCTCCAGAATTTCCTCTCCTGCAGTTCTGATTGCTGTAACTCCCATTCAGAGCTGCACATTTTTCCATCCCCTCATGGTTCATGGAGGGATTTTGAGCTCTTACCTGTTTTTTCTTCAACACTCTGTTGAAGGCACCCCTGGCTCTCAGAATAGCCTGGGAGATGAGTACTGTAATAATTTAAATGAAATAAAAGCTAGAAAATAACATTTCACTGGGGTAAAGAACCAGCAGGTGGAAATGACTCCTGACTTCCCTGGGAAGATCTGAGAGGCAAGAGGGATGAAATGGGGCCACTGGGAAGTTAAAATTGAGGGTTTTTTCCCCAGATCTGCCCCTGCTGGTGTGCAGCTGGTCCAGGCTCTGCTCCCACTCTCTGCTCTCTGAGTTTGGGTGACTCATTTCCTTTTGTGTTCATGGCTCCCTCCTGCTCCTGTCTGTTTAGATTCCAAATTTTTCCAACCAGGAGCTGCCTGTGCTGTTTGGGACAGACCCAAGTGTGCTGTGGGCAGGAGAGAGCCTTGCACATGTGAATGAGGGAGCAGAAAACACATTTAATGTGATTTTAGTTGTTTTTTAACAGCATTGAAATTAAAACTATCATAGCAAGTACTTATAATTATTTTTTTTTAACTAGAATTGTTTTTGTAGAGAACTGATCTTTCAGATTTACCTTCCTGCAGTTTGGTCATGGCAAAAATATTTAACTTAACAAAAAATTACAATTTACACCTGCTCTGTGGGTGTCACTGCTGCTTTGGGTCCCTTTTTCCATCCCTGATTTATTTGCTGCCTGTTGTTTTCCTATTTCTCTTTGGTCAGTTGTTTTTTGGGTAGCTTCTGTCTGGAATTTAAAAAAAAAAAAAACTAAAAAACCAGTGTTGGTTTCCTGGGCAATTTCTCTGTTTTTGTAAGTGGTTTCTATTAATGGTTTGGAGATGAATCCCAGGAATCTGAAGCTTTTCCAGCCAAAGGAGGTGTTTAAATATTGTGCCATCCAAGGGTGCTGGAATGCAAAATGGGGTTTTTGGAGATGCCTTGTGGGTGCAGACAGAGCTCTGTGACCTGCTCCAAGGACACACAAACACATGGATTAATGGGAATAATGCACACAGCTGGAAAAGTCTGGATGCTGCAGTTTCACCCCTCACTCACACATCCACTCTGCCCCAGACAATCCACACAGCTCTGCCTTCAGCACATCAAAACCCTCTCAGCAGCTCCATCTGAATTAATTCCTGCCTTCCTGGACATGCACAGGAATTAATTTCTGCTCCTGGGGTTGTAGGGAAGTGGAAGTTGCAGCTGGAGGTCCAAGGCAGGAGGGATTGAGGAGCTGCCTGCCCCAAACCCTCCTGCTGCTCCCATTCCTGGTTTGGCTTTGAGATGAAGCCTCAGGCAGGCTCAGCTTGGACATCAGGAGCAATTCCCCCGTGGAAAGGGTTGGTAAAGGTGGGAATTGCTGTCCTGGCAGGTTTGGAGTCCCAGGAACAGGACAGAACTCAGAGCTCTGGGCTGGGAACAAGGTGGGATCAGTCACAGGCTGCACTCTGATCCTGGAGGATTTTCCACCCCCAGCAATCCAGGGATTGAGGAGTTTTGGGGCTCAGCATGCCAGCAGGACATCTCTGTGCCCTTCAGCTGTCTCTGGCTGTCCCAGGGCTGGTATTTAATGTTCCCATGATATTTTTTTCTTCACCCCACTCTGAGGTGTCCCAGCTGTGCCCTGCTCATCCCCCAGCCCGTGCTTTTCTCTGTGCCTGCTGATCACAGTGGACACCAGTGGAATGAAACAAAAAACCCCATCTGGTGAGACCATCCCCTTGTCACTCTGGATGTGCCCTCCAGAGAAGGTAAATCAGGTTTTCTTTGTGTTTGTGGCTGGGGAACAAGCAGGGTAATGCTGGGGCTGAGAGGGGCCTGGCTTGTTCCAGCCCTGCAGTAATGACAGGCTCTGCCTGGCAGCCCTGTCATTGTGGTTGGCTTTCAATTTTGTCCTTTCAGTTCACAGTTCTTGCTCTAAGCTGGATTCTTTCAGGCTTGCCTAAGGGGTTCGTGGCAGCTGGGAGATTTGGTTTAAAGAGAAAAGCTTTGCCACCAAGTGAAAAATGGTGTAAATTAACCCTGAACTGTGGTGCCTTTCTTTGGCTGCTCCCATGCAAAGTTTGTTGGGTTTTTTTTCCATATTTTATTTTGAAGAATCCTTGCTGCCAATCAGCTGTACTCTTGTACTCTTTATTCCTAAACTGTGGCGTTCCCATCTACTTTTCTGTTCCAGGAATTTTATCCTTTCTTCTTTCCATGAGTAGGTAAATTCTCCTTTGATCCTGGAAAAACACTCTGGGTCCTGTATTTAAAGAAGTTGTTGATGATAAGCCTGGAGTGTTGACAAATCCTGCACACAAGGCCTTGTACTGTAATTTGTGTCAACAGGTCATTAATGCTGGCATTCCTTTTTAATTCAGGTATTCATGGCTGTGAAGATGGGGTGGAAGGGGCCACTTCCACTCCTCTTTCCCAGGGTTAGTGGCTCTCAAAAATTGCAATAAAGGATGGAGGGTTCCCCTTGGCATCAGACCTTTTTCCTGATCTGATACTTGCCCTGTTTTTCTGGCTGCTAATCTTCAATTTGCATTTATTGGGAAGTCTCTCAGTGCAGCCTGAGAACAAAACTGGTAAAAAATGAAAGAGATGGGGAAGAGGAAACTTCCTGACAGTCCTAACAGACACAACTTCCCAGTTACCCTTGTGACCCCTGCACTTCCAGCAGGGCCTTGTCCCCCTGAGTCACTGCTTTAGGGCAGAATTAGGTGTGAAATTCCCATTTTCTTTTGCCATAATGAAAAAGAGGCGACTCTGGGAGCATGGGAGCTTTTCTCCTGCTGCTGACCTGACCCGGTGGCAGGTGCAGAGCCTGCCAAACCCACTCCTGTTGCTGCTGCAAAGTCTCTTTTCCTTGCCTGGATGAAGCTGCTTTCTCTGCTCAGCATTTGTGGTCAGCTGGAGATGAGCAGTGGGCAGCTGAGGGATGCTTGGATTTGGGAGAGTCACTCCCAATTCCCTGGGGAGTGGGGAAGGAGAAAGGCTGGGGAGCACTGCCCAGCTCAGAATGGAGGAGCTCGTTAAAAATTCAGCTCCTAGACCAGGAAAAATGTTGACACAGCTGCTTTTCCAGGATGTCTTTGGAGTAGCAAAGCCCCAGGAAGCAGGGCTGGCTTTTTTCTAATCATCAAGTGAAGAAAGGGAATTAAAACTGACTGGCCTTAAATATCTTGTGGGATTCTATAAGAGAACTTTAAAGCACAAGTCAGGAGCCTTCCCATGGGATCTGTGAGGATAAACTTCATTAATTAACTTCCCTCAGCAGGGCTGACTGCAGGATTAGGGAGGGGATGAGGCACAGATCTGCAAACTGTGTCCCTTTTTTCCCCTCTGTGAACCCCAGAGAAGCTGCTGGGTGATTTTAGGAGACTTCAGCCTTGTTGAGCCTGGACTTGGCTGCTTGCAGTCAGGAAATATCCAGTCCATGACAGCAGCAACCACAGCAATCTGCTCCCTCCCAAAAATCCCTGCGAGGAGCAGGCAGTAACCTCTGCAGTGCCACAGCTGGGAGGCAGAAAGGTGGGGGAAAAAAACCCCAAAACCACCTGGAATGGCAGCCTGGAAGGTCCTGTGCAGGTTGGGAGGGAGCAGGGGAAGGAGAGAAATCTGGATTTGCTGTCTGTTTGGTGGGAGCAGCTTTTTTGCCTGGAAAACCTCATTTTCCAGGCTGCTCTGAACACAGCCTGATGGAGGCAACAGGAAGGGCTCCTTCAATTTAGGGATTCCATGGGATTCCATGAGGTTCCATGAGATTCCATGGCATTCCAGGCCCAGCAGCTGCTCTCCATCACTGCTGTCCTGGTTGTGACCCCTGGTCCAGGCCAGGGATGGGGCCCAGGAGCCTGTGCTGCCTGCAGGAGGTTCTGGGTCTGGAATAATGGGAATTCCTGGGAATAATGGGCATTCCTGAGGCTGGCAAAGAGCATTTGTGGGGTTGGGGTCCCAGCTGGGCTGGATTTGTTCCTCCCCAGGTGATGAGAGTGGGAGTGGGGAGGGAGGGGCTGTTCCTGTCCCTCTACCCCCAAATCTCCTCACTTCATAGAAATGTCAGAGCTGGGGTTTCCAGGGAAATTTTGCCAAGTCCTTATCTGAAGATGATTTTAGGATTTTTCCCTAGAAGCAAACCAGTTGTCTGGATCTGTCTTGGACAATGTGGAGTTAACAGCAGGCTTTTTTTTTTTTTTTTTTTTGTCATGCTCATATTATCTAATAATAATAATAGCTTCAGTTTCTTGGAATTTGTTTGGAAGTGTCTGGTTCTGTCTGATGCTGGAGACAGAAGCCTGGCCTGGGTGAAGTTCTGATCTGGATGCTCCCAAAGTTTCCCTTGTTGTAGTTTGTAATTATTTAAATGTTTATTTAGGGGGTTGTTATAATTATGATTATAATTATAATGCTCTCCTCCTTCCTGAAACTCTTCCCCCTCTGGGATAGAAGGAATCTATTTTCTGATAGAGTAGAGAGACAGAAAAATGTCAGAAGGAAAAATTCCAGTGTGGCAATTAAGTTTATCCTCATGGATCCTGACTTGTGCTTTAAAGTTCTCTTATAGAATCCCACAGACATTTAAGGCCAGTCAGTTTTAATTCCCTTTCTTCACTTGATGACAAATTTGATTGAATTGTTAAATCAAATAAATCCAATCAACAGAAAAGAAAATGACCATATTTTAATTTTCCTATAATATCTCATTTTACTTTTAATATCCTAGCAGCAGCTAGGACATTAAAATAGATTCTATTTGTTACTCATTGTAATTTTCCTGTAAACACCCAGCCCTTGCTTACAAATCACAGGACAGGGTAAATATTGTTTTCTAGCTTGTCTTTGGAGACCAGAGCTGGAAGTAAAAGCAGATGAGGAGCCCAAGATGAAAACCCCATGGCAGGCAGCAGAATAAATCCAGTCTGGAGGAGTGTCAGACAAAGGCAGGAACAGCTGGATCAAGTAAAGCACCAGGAAAATTGCTTCCATCCCCAGGGGGAGGGAGAAAGATTTTGTTTTGTCAGCCCAGGGCTGTGTGGGACCAACTTCCCCCTCTGCAAGTTTTGATGTCAGAGTCGGGGAGGGGAGGGAGCTGCACAAAGTGTCAGGGCAGGGAAGGAGGTGGAGTAAATCCTGAATCTGAGCTGCTGTCCTCAGCTCCGGGGATGTAAATTGATGAGGTCATAGTGTTTTCCAGTTACAGAAAGGAAAAGTCAAAGCAAAAAACAAAACACAAAAAAAAAAAAAACCCAAAAAGTCTTCAGCTTGTTTTTCGGGAGAGGAGAAAACTCCGAGGAGCCGAAGGAATGGAGCAACTTGCAAAACTCCTCCTGTGGCAGATTTTGCTTCAGCAAAGTAAGCTCTGAGCTGCTGCTGGGGTTTTATTTCAGCTGCACAAAGGGGCTGGGGGTTGGCTGTGAGATTTTGATTTTTTGATCTTTGTAAGATTTTGTTCCGATTCCTGAATTTGCTCTGTTTTCGTCTGGGGAGGGGAGGGAGCCGTGGGTTTCCTCTGCTTTTTGGGGAAAAAAATGTTGGAGGTTCTGGGAGCTCTGTTCAGCATGTTTGTGCAATTTTTTTTTTCCTATCAGTAAATTCAAAACCAATCAGCTTGGGTGTGAGTACAGCAAAGCTTTCACAGTCAGATTTACAGGACTTAAGGTTATTTTTTTATGTTTGAAGAAGCAGAAACAGCTTGGGGGAAAGTGTGTGTGAGGGTTCAGATGCAGGGAGAAAAAGGATGTGTGTGTGGTTTTGGGGTTTCTTTTCCTCTTGTCAGCAGAAAGACTCAGAATTCATTTTTTGGGCAGCAAGGTGCAAGAAAGGAGTAGGAAGTGAGGAGCAGAAATTTGTTAGGGACTGGTGCCCCCCAGAAAAGGCTGTGGGTGACACCTGAGCCCCTCAGAGGTGGGGTAAGGGAAGGAATTCTCCCTTTTGTCCCTAATTAATCCACTTTTCCATGTCACCAGGCATTTCTGCAATGCCCTGGGGCAAGGTTTAGGAATTGGCAAATGTTGGGATGGGTGATAGGCACAGAAGGGTTAAAGTGGCTCAGAAATCTGAGTGTGGGGTGGCTTAGAGAGGAGCAGGAGAGGCCACATTCTGCACTCCAGAAGCACCAACCAGTCCAGTGACTCCCAGTGAGGTTTTCCAGGGCTGGAATAACAGGTTGGGCTGCTGCAGAGCCAGAGGTGCCACCTGAGTGTGGCTGAGCTCTGCCAGAATTCCAGGTGCAGTTTTGGCTTTACCTGAATGCCCTGATGTCTGAGCTCACCCAGATCGGGGTTATAACTCAATATTGAGGGTGAGAAGGGGGGAAATGTGTGCTGGGAGGAAATCTGGGATCCCTGCTGCAGAGGAACCACTCCCTCAAGTGTTAATGTCTCAGGGAGGAACACTCCGGGTTTGGAATCTGCAGAACCATTCCCTGGGCCTGCAGCCAAGCAAGGGGAAGCTCACAAGGCAGGGGGGGATTCTGAAATCCCAGAAAACCCGGGGAAGATCTCTGAGGGATCCTGTCTGGGATTGGCTCCTTGTAGAGACACACAAAAGTTTTTTCCTTTCTGCAGAGGCAGCACATTCCTGCTCTCTGCATGTTCCTACCTGCAGGCAGTGCTGGAATTGTTGGGGCTTTGAGGGCTCTGACATCCTTTAGGGAACTGGCAGAGACTCTGCTGCTGGGAAAGTTGTCCCAGGAAGTCTTTAAAAATAAACAAACCCAGAGATTTAGAGAAAAATCCCAGTTCAAAGCCTGGCTTTGCAGGGAAATTCTGTTTTACTGAAAAGCTGAGCCTTGCAGGCTGCACAGGGGGGAGAAAATTAGGAGGAGCTGTTTTGCTCCCCAAATCCCTCTTCCAGATGAGCCCAGATGTTTCTCCTGGGTTTAAAAATCCCATTTGTCATTTGTGTCACTGTCACCTTGCTGCTGCTGCTGCTGCATCAAAAGCCATCAGCCCCCTAAAAAATCAGGAGGGAGGCTTTTCCCAAAATTGGGTAATGACCCTACAGAGCCCATGAAACCCCCTACAGACAGAGGGATTGATGGGAGAAATGAGGGATTTATTACACATGTTATAAATATATATTATGCTATTGTTTTTCACAAATATTAAAGTGGATTGATGGGAGAAATGAGGAATCTGGCACCCATGTTATAAATATTATGGTATTGTTTTTTTCACAAATATTAAAGTAGATATTATATGTGTAGTGTGGAAATGAGTTTAAATATTATAAATATTTATATGTTTACACTAAATTTAAATTTATTTTTATATATAATACACTATTATATATATTTATACTATTTATATATATTTTAAACTAAATCTAGTTTTCTTTAAGAGTAAAGTAAGTTGATAAGTGTCTTTGTAGTAAGTGAACTGAGTGCCTGATCAGAATAGCCCCCTGTGAAAACACACTGATACACCATCTGCAAAAATGATAAACCAAGANATATTATGCTATTGTTTTTCACAAATATTAAAGTGGATTGATGGGAGAAATGAGGAATCTGGCACCCATGTTATAAATATTATGGTATTGTTTTTTTCACAAATATTAAAGTAGATATTATATGTGTAGTGTGGAAATGAGTTTAAATATTATAAATATTTATATGTTTACACTAAATTTAAATTTATTTTTATATATAATACACTATTATATATATTTATACTATTTATATATATTTTAAACTAAATCTAGTTTTCTTTAAGAGTAAAGTAAGTTGATAAGTGTCTTTGTAGTAAGTGAACTGAGTGCCTGATCAGAATAGCCCCCTGTGAAAACACACTGATACACCATCTGCAAAAATGATAAACCAAGACCCAAATTAAGACTGATAAGAAGAAATTAATTAAAACCACAGCCAAAAAAACCACACCTTGTTTAAAAAGGTGGGACCAACGAATAGCCATACAAAGCAGTTCCTAGAAACATAGGAATTAGTGCTTTAAAAAGTTTAAATATGCATTTAAATCTATGAATATGCAACAGGCTGGTGAATTTTGAAACAGCAAGTGTGCTCTTAGCTGAAAGCCATAACACCTCTTTTAATAAACATTTTTAATTTTACCAGGAAACTAAACCATGGTTTTCTCACCCAGTTTTGGGGAAGAACATGTCCTTTCTGCAGGATTTTTTTTTTTCTGGTTGTTTTTCACCCCCCAGTATGAACCAGCACCAAGCTGAGCTGCAGCTCCTGTGTCCCAGGAGGGAGTTGATGCCAGGATTATTCAGGGGAGAGTTCTGTGTCCTTGCCCTGCTCCAGGGACACAGCCTGGGGAGCTCTGAGCCCCTCTCACCTTTCACAGCCCCAGAAAAACTAGAAACCAACTTTTGCTTCTAATTTTGCCCACAGGTTTTTGGGTTTTGTTGGGTTTTTTTTTTTTTGGTGGCTTAATTCTTCACGTGAGAAGAAAATGGATGGGATTCCAGAAGTGAGAGCTGGCTCTGCCTTTTACAAGAGATTAAGAAATCATTTTCCTCTTCCTCTGCTGTGGGACCCCAAAGTCTCTGGGACCCTGCTGAGTCAGCACAGAATGTGTCAGGGGACAGCACAGAATTCTCTTTTGTTGGTTTTTTTTTAATGTTTTGGGGTTTTTTATTTTTGTGGTTACATCACCCAGAGGAGACAAAGTGGTTCTGCATCCCTTGACATTTTAAAATGAAGCCACAGCTCTGTGTTGACAGCTCTGGAGCAGCTGAGGTTCAGGAGCCCCAGAGCTCTCCCCAGGTGTGTGAAGACTCTTTGGTTTTGCAGCTGACCCCCAAAATCAGCTTCCAGCTGACCCAGTGCTGCAGTTCATGAGCTGCCACCTTCCCTGGGCTGTGGCTTCATCTCTGCTCAGAAGCTGCTGTGCCCTAAAATCCCTTTTTAAAAGCAGGGCTGGGCTGCCCTGCTGGTCTCACCCTGAAAAGAGAAAAAGGCTCCTTCCTCCTTCCACTGCTCTGCTCAGGGGATTGAAGGTCAGTTGTTCGAAATTCCATTTTCTCCAGGCATGCAGGAGATCAGAGGCATCCCAGATTCCTCAGATTTCTGAGTGATCTCATTTTCAGCTCTGTCAAATAAGTTTGAGCTGGCTGTGTGCAGGTTTCCAGCATGGCTGGGGAATCAGAACAATCAGTTCTTCCTTCTTTGTCTCCTGGAGTTCCTGTGCCTCTTGTGAAGAGTTATCCTTTTTTTTCTTCCCCTTCTAGAATTTTGCTGCTTGGCTACATCACTTTTTTTTTTTCTATTTGCACCATTTTGTCAAACTATGGATGATATCCTATGGATGATATCCTATTCTGTGTGTGCACCAAATGAGAAATTCTTTCTCTCCCACCTCTCTGTGCTGAGCTCCAATATTTAAATTCACCTCATCTAGGCTGGCTTTTGTTGTGGTGCTCGATGTCAACCCAGCTTTGTGTGGCCACAGCCAGCAAGGCACAAATGCAAATAAAATGCAAAATATAAAATCCACAGGCTCTTCCCTGCTCCCAGCAGGACGCTGCATCTGGTCACTTGTCACCCTGGTTTTTACAAACCTTCTGATGTTTACATACTTATAAATACAAATTCCCATAAATTAAAACATAAACACCTGTTTATACATTCCTCTGTAAAGAAAAGCTTTTGATGAACTTCTAGTTTAACCAATGGGGTTGGAGAGGTAACAACCTCCTTCTCCAATCCCTAATCCCCAAAATCTCTATATATCAAAATCAAAAAATAAACACCCTTCTTTGTACTCTGGCACTTAGCAGTGTAAGTGTCATTCTTTTTGTGTCCTCTAACAACAATCACTGAAACCAGAAACACCTTGGAATGACTTTTGGAGGAAGCAACAGCATTCCCACCCTGTTCCTGGCTGAAATTTTAAGAGCAGAGCAGGAAAGAACCCACAAGACATCAACTTTTTTTCCCCCAAAGCTGTTCCAGGCCCCTTTTTTCACGGAGAGTTGTGTTTGGAAGTGCTGGAGAAGCCCCCGGGGCTGGGCTGTGCTCACAGCTCTGGGAGAATGAGCTGAGCTTTTGGCACTCCCTGGATTTACAGCACTGTGTTGAGAAGTTCCATTGTCAGGAGAAAGAATCCCCAGATCCCAGAGTTTGTAGGCAGAGGAGTCCTTTGGCTTTATTCCAACACAGGCAGAGACCACGGGGCTCTCTCTGATTTTTGGAGGATTTTCCCTCCTTTCCATCCCAATTTCCCAGCCCCATTTCCCTCCCTTGCTGAGGCACTGCAGAGGCACAGACTGCCCAGAACCCCTGGGATTCCCCTCTCATGGACAACCCTCCTTTCCTTTGGAATTCTTATGGAATTTCTGGTTTCTCCCCATTGTTTCTTCCATCTCTCAATACCCAATTTAATTTCTCAGCGAACCTACAGTTTGTTTGTAAAGCCAAATATCTTTTTTTTTTTTCTATTTATCAATCAGTGCAATCCTTCCCATGGTTTCTTTTCTCTCTCAGTGCTGGGTTTATCTTTGGAAAGACAAATCCCTCCTTCCTCCCAGATGCTGTCCCGTGTTTTTCCCATCATCTCTCCAGAGGAAAGGAGAGCAGTAAATTCCTCCATCCCTCTGCCTGAGCCAGCCGGGGATGTTTCTGTCGCACCAAATCAATTCGTTGTCGGTGCAGGGCTCCGGGAGCAGCCCCAGCTCCCAAATCCATGTCACGACATGAATTTGCCCCGGGGCCAACCACACCCGTTCAGCCACAAGGACACGGCCAGCACACAGTGACACCTCTGGCACAAGTGACACCGATTTTTCCGGGCTGATTTGGTGCTGTGGAAGTTTTTTTTTTAATCATTCTTTTGGTTTTCTGAGCTAAATCCAAGTCCTGGCTTGCAGAGACAGCTGATGCATTTTGCAGCCTATCAGGAGAGACAATCAAATGATGGAATTATGATGTCTCATATACAGAGAGCACAGACCTTCTCCAAAACTTGATTTTGCTCTTTCTGATGCTGAGATTTTAAATGTAGGAAAAAAATACTTCCTGTTTGAAGTGCCTTTGAGCTGGCAGTTCAACAGAGAGTGCTGCTGCTCACTTTTTGTTCCCTGCCCAGTGTTTTGTGATAGAAAAAGGGGAGGAAACCAAGTTTATTCTCAGCACTTGGGGGTGTGCTAAAATACCCCCAGTCTGGAGTTCAATTTGAAATTCATAAATTCCATTAAAAACCAAAAAAAAAATTACAGCTTTTGTCTGGAGGGCTTTGTGCCTCTGACATTAGCAGGACAAAACCTCCAGTGATTTTGATGGAACCCCCTGGGGTTGGCTGGGTGGGGAGATGAATGCTGGTGTTGTGTTGGGAATTTGTGCAGGGAATCAAAAGCCTGATGCCAGGAGACCTTCCAGACCCCCTCCCACACAAGGAGCAGGAGGGCCTGGACCAGAGAAATGCAGAATCAAAGGAACTGGTTCATCTCTGGCAAAGTTCTTCATCTGAGTGATGTGAGCTGGGGAGAGCTGATGCAGGCAGAGCATCACAGAATTAATGAACTGTGCAGACAGAGTGTGGCAGGAGTGGGAAGTGGAGCAGCCAGATATCAACAGTATTAAACAGTATTGACAGGGAAGGGGGGAATAGATGGGGCAATAACAGAGGGGGCTGCTGACTTGGAGTGTTTTTGTGGCTTTTTTATCCTTTTTTTTTGTCAGTAACACTCTTTATTTTCTGCTTTGACAGGTTCTGTGTGCTCCTATTCAGGTGAGTGGCATCTCTGTAAATCTGCCAGGTTTTGTGATTGTGAGGAGGACTCAGAGGGACCCTGATTCCATGGATTATGCATCCCATGCACTGGTGTCTCTAAACCTGGATTAAACTGGAGGTCAGGATTAGGAAGGGTGGGTAGGACAGCTGGGGTGTACAGTCCTGATAACAGACATGAATGAAGCTGTGTGTTAAAGGTAATTTATCAGGAAAAGGTTCTTCCCCCTGAGGGGGGCACTGCCCAGGCTCCCCAGGGAATGGCCCCAAGAGCTCCAGGAGTGTTTGGCCACAGCTCTCAGGGTGGGATTGTTGGGGTGTCTGTGCAATGAGACTGGATCAGTGATTCCCTGGGTCCATTCCAGCTCAGGATCCTTTGGTTCTCCACAAGAGTGACAATCAGTGATTCCCTGGGTCCCTCCCAGCTCAGGATCCTTTGATTCTCCATGACACTGCCAATGGCTGTGAAACCAGTCTTGAAACCCAAATCAAAACCGCGCGCAGATTCCAGCACTCCCACTTCACCCCCCAACAACCCCACACCTCATTTTTGTGCTGTCTCCTCCTCCTTTTGCAGTGCCAGCTGATGCCTCCAACCCAGGCAGCGTGGTGGTGTCTGTGCTGAACATCAGTGCTGTGCTGGGCTCCCAGGCCGTGCTGCCCTGCCAGAGCCACCGCATGGTGTGGACCCAGGACCGCCTGAACGACCGGCAGCGCGTGGTGCACTGGGACCTGCTGAGCTCCTCCTCTGGCCTCAGCAGGATGGAGAGGCTCTGTGACATGTACTCAGCTGGGCAGCAGCGTGTCTACAGCTCCTACAACCAGGGCAGGATCCTCATGCCTGAGAATGCCTTTGCAGATGGGAATTTCTCGCTGGTGATCAAAGGTAGGTGTGGTCTGGTTTTCTTAGGCTTGAAGTTTCTGAATTTTTAAGTTCTGTTTCTTCGTGGTGTTTTGGTTTTGGAAGGTCTGTTCTTACAGATTGAACATTGCCATTGTTTTTGTAAGGAATGTTTAAAGTTTTGGGTTCTTCCTGTGGGATGGTCTTTCTGTTGATGGACTATCAGGGGAGAGACACAGAGGTGCAGTCTGGTTTTCCTGGGCCTGAAGTTTCTAAGTTCTATTCCTTGGTGATGTTTTGGTTTTGGAAGATCTGTTCTCACAGTTTGAACAGAAATATTGCCATTGTTTTTGTGACAATTTTTTAATAATTTGGGTTTTTTCTATGGATGGACTATCAGGGGAGAGACACAGAGGTGCAGTCTGGTTTTCCTGGGCCTGCAGTTTCTCAGTTTCTAAGTTCTATTTCTTCGTGGTGTTTTGGTTTTGGAAGGCCTGTTTTCACAGCTGGAACAGAATCATTGTCACTGTTTTTGTAAGGAATGTTTAAAGTTTTGGATTCTTTCTATGGATGGGCTTTCTCTGAGATCTCTCTGATTTGGCCAATGTGGGTGAAGAGTTCTGTCACTCTTCCTCCATTGAAAGTGGCCTGTCCAAAAAGGTATAAAAGGGGTCAGTTTGAATAAATTGGAGTCAGATCATGTTCTAAACAAGGAATCCATGTGGAGTTGTTACTCACCACAGTGACAGGTATGGGGGGTTTGGGGCTCGGAGGAGTTTGTGGGTTTTGGTGTGAGTGGTTGGTTCACAGGGTGGGTTTTGGGAAATAAATTTAATGCTAGGTTAATAGGCTTAATTTTCTGGAGGAAAACACTGAATTCCTGTCTCTCCCCTGCTCTCCAGGTGTTGCAGAGAGTGATGAAGGCATATATTCCTGTAATCTTCACCACCACTACTGCCACTTGTACGAGACTGTGAAAGTCCAGCTGCTCATTGCCAAGAGAGGTGGGTGTGGTGACAGCTCCAGCTTTTACAGGGGCCACAGGAGGCTTGGCAAGCACCAGCAGGGCCTGGTGGGGCTCTCTGTGCTCTTTGCTCTCTGATTCCCTGAGTTTCAGAGGGGTTTTTTACAAATCTCTCTTCTTTCTTGGCCAAACAGTGCCTGGAGCTGCTTAGCTCAGTGTTTGCTCTTGGTTATTACCAAACTGTCCCTGCTGCAGCAGCAGCACCCCCCTGGTGACAATCCCCTCACCCTGGGGACCAAAATCCCCCCCTCAGCTCAGCCACAAGGACCTGCCTGTGCTCTGGCTGCTGAGCTTGCCCTGGGCAGGTTCTACTTAAAACCCCACCTGCAGTTACCAGCCCTTTAGTCCACCTCTAAAATCGAAGCTGTTGGCAGCTGCAGGGAGTCCCACCCATCCCACCCATTAAAATCCAGTTAAACCTCTGGAGAACACCAGTGGAGCTGCTGGGGTGGGAGAGCATCTCCTCTGCTGCTCTCACAGTGCAATAAAAACACCCTGAGAGCCCCAATCTGCTCCTCTGTGCTCTGGCTCCTTCTGTTCTTCCTTTTGAAGAGCCAAACACAGAGCAGTGCTGCTTCAGCTCCTCCAGTAATTAGGGCCTTTGTGGGTAGGAAAGCATTTCCTGCTCAGAGGATTGGGATGAAGATCCTCGTTCCATTCTTAGCCTGTGGAGGGAATTTGCTTCCTGCTTTCTGAAGCAGGAGATTAACTCTGAGTTAGGAGGAGGAGAAAGTGGCCTTGCTTCATGAAATGGCCAAGGATGTAGAGGATAAAGGTGTTTGTTTTGGTTTTTTTTGCTAACTGGTGAAATAAGTGTGAAAAAGCCAGGGTTGTTCATGTTCATGCATGTGCAAGCTGTGCACTGTTTAAGATTTTGGGAGGGGGTGTGGAATAGGATTCCATTCTTGTGGAGTTTTAGCATTCCAAGAGAGAAATCTCAGGTGTGCCTGAGCTGTCCCTGACACATGGAAGTCAGGATTCCAGGATCTGGGAGCAAACTCAGCTGTCTCTGGGTGTCCTTGACACTTGCAATTCAGGATTCCAAGGTCTGAGAGGGATCCTCTGTGACTCTCTGATTTTGGGACTCTCTGACTTTGTGCCTCTCTGATTTTGTGATTCTGACTCTGTGCCTCTCTGATTTTGAAACTGACTCTATGCCTCTGATTTTGTGCCTCTGTGATTTTGTGACTCTGCCTCTCTGATTTTGTGATTCTGACTCTGTGCCTCTCTGATTTTGTGCCTCTCTGCCTCACTGATTTTGTGCCTCACTGATTTTGTGACTGTGACTCTGTGACTTTGTGCCTCTCTGATTTTGTGTCTCTGTGCCTCACTGATTTTGTGCCTCTCTGATTTTGATACTGACTCTATGCCTCTGATTTTGTGCCTCTCCGATTTTGTGACTCTGTGCCTCTCTGACTCTGTGCCACTCTGCTTCTCTGATTTTGTGCCTCTTAATCTGTGCCTCTCTGATTTTGTGCCTCTCTGATTTTGTGTCTCTGTGCCTCACTGATTTTGTCTCTCTGATTTTGTGACTGTGACTCTGTGCCTCTCTGACTCTGTACCTCTCTGATTTGTGCCTCTGTGCCTCACTGATTTTCTGCCTCTCCGATTTTGTGACTCTGTGCCTCTCTGATTTTGTGGCTCTCTGATTTTGTGACTGTGCCTCTGTGCCTCTCTGACTGTGCCACTCTGCTTCTCTGATTTTGTGCCTCTTAATCTGTGCCTCTCTGCCTCTGTGCCTCTCCGGTTTTGTCCCTCTGTCCCTCACCCCCGTCTCCCCGCAGGGGAGGCTCCGGGCGAGTCGTGGGACGGCGAGAAGCCGGTGCTGGTGGCGGCCGCGGGCAGCACGGTCACCCTGCCCTGCGTCAACCGGCAGCACATCTGGACGGAGCGGCACAGCGAGGAGGAGCAGCAGGTGGTGCACTGGGACCGGCAGCCCCCCGGCGTGCCCCAGGACCGAGCTGACCGCCTGGTGGATCTGTACGCGTCCGGGGAGCGCCGCTCCTACGGGCCGCAGTTCCTGCGGCAGAAGATGAACGTGAGCCGCGCTGCCTTCGCCCGCGGGGATTTCTCCCTTCGCATCTCGCACCTGGAGAGCGCCGACGAGGGCACCTACTCGTGCCACCTGCACCACCACTACTGCGGGCTGCATGAGCGCAGGATCTACCACGTGGCTGTGAGAGAGCCCCAGAGCCACGGGAGAGGTGTGAACCTCACCACGCAGGGAGGGGCCCCCGCTGCAGGTGAGTGAGGGGAGGGTCCTGGGGAGGAAATCCTGCTGGGAAAAGCCTGACTGTCTTCCTTTGGTTGGGTAAAATCATGGGATTCCTCTGCCACAGACCTCACCACGCAGGGAGGGTCCTGGGGAGGAAATCCTGCTGGGAAAAGCCTGACTGTCTTCCTTTGGTTGGGTAAAATCATGGGATTCCTCTGCCACAGACCTCACCACGCAGGGAGGGTCCTGGGGAGGAAATCCTGCTGGGAAAAGCCTGACTGTCTTCCTTTAGTTGGGTAAAATCTTGGGATTCCTCTGCCAAAGACCTCACCATGCAGGGAGGGGCCCCAGCTGCAGGTGAGTGGCCTCTCCTGGTGAGGGTTTGCAGGAAATCCCACTGGAAAAACTGAGATTCTTCCTTTAGTTGGGTAAAATCATGGGATTCCTCTGCCACAGACCTCAGCACACACAGCTGCAGATGAGTGGCCTCCCCTGTTGAGAATTTGCAGGAAATCCCACTAGGAAAAGCCAGATTCTCTCCCTTTAGTTGGGTAAAGTGATGGGATTCCTCTGCCACAGAGGGCTGGGAAAATGGTGAACCTCAGCACACACCTGTTGAGAATTTGCAGGAAATCTCACTGGGAAAAGCCAGATTTTCTCTCTGTGGTTGGATAAACTCATGGGATTCCTCTGCCACATGCAGGGTGTGGCCCCAGCTGCAGGTGAGTGAGTGCAGGGTCCTGGTGAGGGTTTGCAGGAAATGCAGCTGGGAAAAGTGAGATTCTGCACTGCTGCCAGGCCCTGAGGCAAACAGGCTCTGGGCTGTGTTTTTGGGCAGCTCCCTCTCCCTTTTTGCTGGCTCCCTTTTGGAGTTGATGCAGCCCTGCCTTTGCTGTCACAGCTCTTCTCACCAGAATTTCTCTCCCCTCTGCAGGGATGTTTAGGCTGTGCAAGGTGCCAGACCATGCAGAATCAACCACCAGGAATTTTCCTCCACCCTTCAGCTTTTCTTTTTTCTTTTTTATTTTTTTTTTTGTGTGTGCCATAAACCAATTTTCATATTTTCCACTGCACTGAGCTATCATCTGTCAGCCTGTCCAAACTCAAAACCATCATGCTTCCTTCAGGCAGAAAAAGAAAACAAAAATCACAGGTTTAATTTTTTTTCCAAGTCTTTTGGGTATAGCTCTTTATTAGCACTTTAAAATATTCATTGTGTTTTAATATTTATTGGCTGTTTAATATAGAATTTTGATTTGCTTCATACATTTTTAAATAGGTTTATTCTCCTGTACAAATTGGCTTTTTCAAGTCACAGAGCCCTAAACTTTTTCCCTGGGGCTGAGGTTGGTGCCCAGAAAATCCAGGCAGTGCTGAGGAGAGCTGAGGAGACCAGGACATCCAAATATCAGAATTCCTGGATAAATTGAGCTTTACCCACAGAAAGAAGCCAGATCTTGTTTCCAGAGTAATTCACCCAGAAATTTATTCCTCTCTTTCCTGGCTGTTGTCCTGAGTAATTCCCATTCCCTACCTGCTCAGAAATGAGGTGGAATCTCTGATTTAACCTGGCTGGGTTTGGCTGTGGTGCCCTGGGCTGTGCCTCAGTTTCCCCAGTTTAAAATGGGATTTATTCCACATTCACTGGGCTGTACCTCAGTTTCCCCAGTTTAAAATGGGATTTATTCCACATTCACTGGGCTGTGCCTCAGTTTCCCCAGTTTAAAATGGGATTTATTCCCTTGCCCAAAGTTATGAAATCTCTGTTTCCACTCTTTGTTCTTGCAGTGACCTCCTCAGTGTTGCCTAAAGTTTAACCCAGCTCCTGCCCCTGCCCTGTGGGAAAAGCAAAAAGCCAGGAATAGAACTCCTGGGTTTGCTGTGGCACCCTCTCATTGTGGCAGAAAGGAGCCAGGGATGTGACAGAGCAGAGCTGTCTCCTGTGCTGTTTGCAGCTTTGCAAGTGGCTTTTTTGGGTTTGAAGGGATATTTTTTAGCTTGGCAGGGTGGAAATCCCATGGTTTTTCCAGCACTGTATCCAGGGAGGCATCTGGAAATGCCAGGAAAAAGCAGAGTGCTGCTGGAGTGGAGCACTGAGAACAGAGCTGCTCAAGTTGTTTGATTTTCTAGGACTGCTGTTGGCATTGGCAAACAAGCAGCTCTGATTCCAGAGGGTTTTATTTCAACCCACTCTTGCCTGATTTGATTTGATTTTCACTGGGTTGGGGTTTTGAAACAACAAACCTGGAGCCAGAAGTGCCAGAACACATCTGCTAAAGGGCACTGTGGCTTTGGGGAGGTTTCCACCCATTTTCCCCCTTATTCCCCCTGGGTAATTAGCAGGGGGATCTCCCAATCCTCTCCTTGCCTGGTGCTCTGTGAAAATTCCCTCTAAGGGTCTGTTTTGAAGGAAAAAAAAAATCCCTCTCCCAGCACAATCTTGTGGGATTCCATCCATGCCTGAGCTGCCTTTGGCCATTTTTGTGCCTGCTGCAAGCAGAGAAGTCACTTCCTCTTTACATGTGTAAAACATTGACCTATTTATTGGAGAGCTACAAAAAAACTGCCCCAAAAATAAAAATGTTCCACGTAAAAGTTTTGAGCTCCCCTTCCCCTTGCTGTGGAACAGAAAAAGGAATGGAATCTTGGCTTTCCTCTCTATTTTTCTGGGGGGAATCTTGGCTTTCCTCTCTGTTTTTTTGGGAGTTTTTTTGGGGGGGAATCTTGGCTTTCCTCTCTGTTTTTTTGGGGGGAATCTTGGCTTTCCTCTCTGTTTCTTGGGATTTTTTGGGGGATGGGTTTATTTATTTTATCATTTTTTATTTCATTTCAAAGGAAGCTCATTTTTTTGGCATGGAAAACTCTTCCCACTCCATAAATTATAACCCTTGGCAAGGAGGGGCTGCAGCCTGGAGCCAGAGCAGTGTGGAGTGTGTGTTGAGAGAGGGGTTGTGAGACCCTCTGCAAGGTTTGGGGCTGGCTTTGCCCTGAAATTCCCTCCCCTGCAAGAACACTGCTGGGCAGGGAAGGGATCCTGTTAAATCCTGGTGAAGAGCACAGCATCTCCCACCTGCCAGAGCTGCAGGGTGGTGTAAAATCTGATTTAATTCTTGCAATTCCAAAGGATTTCTCCCCGTGATCCTGCTTTTCTCCAGATCCAGTGATTCCCTGTTTTCCTTCCCTCAGATCCCACCGTGGTCAGGGGCCACAATGTCATCAATGTCATCATTCCTGAGAGCAGGCTGCACTTTTTCCAGCAGCTGGGTTACATCCTGGCCACTCTGCTGCTCTTCCTCGTCCTCCTCATCATCGTGGTCCTGGTGACCCGCCGGCGCCGGCAGAGAGGTGAGCCCAGGGCAAGCCTGGCCTGGCCTGCAAATAATCCCTGCAAGGAAAAGCAGGCATTCATTCCCTCCTGGAAAAGCAGGAATGTCCCACAGAGAGGAGGATTTGCAGGGTTGGTGTGGTGGGAAAACAGCCAGGCCTGGATTTCGTGGAATTGTCAGGGTTGGAAAAGACCCGAAGGGTGATGGAGTGCAGGCTCGTGGTTTGCTGAGGGGAAAGGAGATGAAAAATCCTTCACAATTTATTTTATTTATCCCTTGGGATATTATTTGGGATATTTATCCCTTGGGAACATGTGCAGGTCCTTGCTGTGCTGGGTGACCCTGTGGGATTGGAAAAAACCTGCAGGGTCATGGAGTGCAGGCTCGTGGTTTGCTGAGGGGAAGGGAGATGAAAAACCCTTCACAATTTATTTTATTTATCCCTTGGGATATGTATTGGGATATTATAATATTTATTGGGATATTTATCCCTTGGGAGCCTGTGCAGGTCCTTGCTGGGCTGGGTAACTCTGGGATTGGAAAAAACCTGCAGGGTCATGGAGTGCAGGCTTTGGTTGAATCCCACTTGTGATTTGCTGAGTGAAAAACCCTTCACAATTTCTTCACAATTTATTTTATTTATCCCTTGGGATATGTATTGGGATATTATAATATTTATTGGGATATTTATCCCTTGGGAGCCTGTGCAGGTCCTTGCTGGGCTGGGTAACTGTGGGATTCCCCAAAGGGACACTGGGTGACACCAGCTGGCTGTCACTGCTCATTCTGCTTTTTCCTCCTGCTCAGGTTATGAATACAACGTGAAGAAATATGGGGAGTAAGTATGGTTAATTATTATATAATTAATTATTATAGAATTAATATTATTTGTTAGGTTTAGAATGCATTAAAATGAACTCAAGCCCCCCTTGATCAGTAAGAGCCTCAACCAGCTGAAAATCTGGCTAGGAGGGGGAAGTGGAAGGAGAAAATGGTTTGTGGGGCTGATTTGGAAATTGAATTTCCTCTTGTTATTCTTTGGGAACTGATTCAGGGATGAAGTTGGTGGGAAAGGAATAATGCACAGATCTGGGAGATGGGGCCAAGATCATGGAGCTGGGCTCCTCCAGACCTTACCTGATAGGATTGAAGTGGAAAAGGAAATTCCAGCATTGGCTGCTCGTTGTTCTAAGAGCTGGACAAACACATGGGGGGGAAAAATTAAAAATTAAATAAATTCTCTAAAGAAGCAATAGAAAAATTATTGGGGAAAAAGTGTGAGAGGAGGCAGTAATTAAAGGATGGGATAATACCATTTCCCACCATTATTGCCCTTGCAGGAAGGATGTGAATCTTAAAGAATTTACAGTGGACACCACAGATCTGACCCCACACAAAAGTGAAGACATCAGGCTGGGTAGGTATCCCTGGCCACCAAAGCAGGCCAAAACCCTTGTAAATCTGGATTTTTCTAGTGGCATTTGGATATTTTGAAGTGACTTAACCCATTCTTTAACCTCTGGAAGTGGCTGTGGACTTAATTTGACCAAAATTGGGTAAAGAGAAGTGCTGAGTTAGTTGAGTTTATTGTCTCCACCTTCTGTTGAAGCCAGATTGGTTTAACTTTCTGCTTTTCTCCTGCCTGGATGTCAGATCATTCAGTGAACATTTGGGCCTTCTGTCAAGATCTGTGGTAGCAGTGAGGGCAGATAAACAGAGGAAGAAAATTTGCAACAGAGGCCATGAGATAGAAAAGAGAAAATCCAAATCCCCCTGGAACTCGTGGTAAAATCCAAGAAACTAGGAAGAGGGGAAGGCAGCTCCTCTCACACTGTGAAAGTGGGGGTTTTTTTGGGATTTATTCCCTGATTTGGGGAATTTCCAGCATTCCTGAGCATAGATGCTGCTCCTTGCTGGGGTTTGAAGGTGCAGCCTTGGGTTTATTGTGTTCAATGGGTCAGGGTTGGTCCTTGGAGTGAACCCATTTCACAAAACTGAGGCTCTTGCCTCCACCACCCTGAGATTCCTGAAGTCCTGGTGCCAAGCTCACAGCAGCTGCAGCTTGCTTGATAAGCCAGGAGATAATTGTCCCTTTCATTTTTTTTTGAATTTGCATCCCCTCTTTTAAAGGTACAACCTTTAAAAGAAAAAAAGCTGATAAACCTCAAGCCCTGAGAATTGCTGTAAAGGCTCCTGTAAATGAGAGAGAGAGAAAATTGGAAGTAAAAAAAAGGAATTGCAGAGGGTGGGTTGCAAAAATCCTTCTCAGTGTGTCCCAAAAGCTCTGGGTAATGGCATCAGTCCCCTCCAGGTGAGCTTTGAGATGATGCAGAGCTGGCAGGGTCTGTGAGGAGCTTTGCACAACTGAGTCATGCCAGGGGCTAAGATGAAGTCAGAGCTGTTTTCCTGTTGAGTAACTCCACAAATAATTCCTAGAAATCAGACACAACCAAGGAAGGACTGATCACCTCTGTCCTGCTCCTAAAACTCTTGTTTTCTTTTCATATCCTAATGCCTGTGGGAATTCTGCTCCTCTGCCTTGCCCAGATTACAAAAACAACATCCTGAAGGAGAAGGCTGAGCAAGCCAGAAGCTTCCCAGCAAAGCACATTGATTTAGACAAAGGTAATCATGATTTTCTTCCCCTTTAATTGGTGGCTGTAGGGACTTTCTGATGGGCAGCAGGAGGGAGGGACAGTCCACCAGTGAGTGACCAAGGCAGAGGCAAAGAGGAATGAGAAACCTCATGGCAAAAGCAGGAATGAGAAGCCAGCTCCCTTCCCATCCTTTCATCGTGGAGCCACAAGATGCAAGCAGTGATTAGGTTTTTAAAAGCTTTGGGCATGGCACAAATTGGAATTTTCACGATTGGAGAAAGAAAACCTGGCAGGGCTGGAAGAGTTCCTGCTCTGCTGTGACCTCAGAAGGAGATGGAGCCCAAAAAATGTCCTGGTGTGGAGTTTGGGCAGAAAACCCTGTGCAGAGAGAAGAGAGTGTTTGGAGTTGAATTAATTTATGGGTAGTGGACAGTTACTTCATCCAAGAAAAGCAAAGAGCTCTCCCTCCCTGGGGGCTGAATCTCCTGCTGCTGATCCAGGATTAATCCCCAGGGTTGTGCCTCTGACTTGTGATCAGCTCTGAGATTCCATGACTCATTCCAGGGGAATTAGGATTTAATAAATGGGGCTGAGATGACATCAGGCAGGGAATGGAGAGCCCAGGAGCTGTCCCTGCTGGAATTCTCATGGCATTTGCTCCTGCAGGCTGGATCTGGGCAATAATTCACCCACAGGCTGTCTCACATGGGGGGCTTTTTGATCTCAGGGTTGTGGGTGACTGCAGGTGGTCACTCTAGAAATAAATCCATGTTTTTGTGCTTCTTTGAATGGTTTGAAATCTCTCTCCAGGTGCTGACCTCCCATTTCCATTCACTTTCAGATTTCAGGAAGGAATATTGTAAATGAAGACACTCCCAAGCTGCTGGCTGGACCAGAAGCTCCCATCCAAGATAGATAACGTGGAAGAGAGATGCCTTTTCTTAATTCCATCTCCCTCCAGTTCCCACAGAACTTTTCCCACATCCACTTTTCCCCCACACAAGGGTGCAAAAATGCTTCCTGAAAGAGTTAAACTGTCTTGTGTGCATTTATGGGGTTGGGTTGCCTTTTTCTTCCTCTGTTCTCCCAACCCTCCCTTCCCCTTTTCTCTCTTGACAATTATTGTTGGATTTTATGCATCAATGATTTTTATGAGCTGAATCAGCAGAGGTTTTTTTGCTTTGATGTTATTGCTTTAAATAAAACCACCTGCATCACTAATCCTGAGCCATCATTCCACCAGGCATTTTTTCCACGTGGTGAATCCATCAGGATCACAATGGCAAAGGCTGATCCCTCTCCTGGGCTGCCATCAATCATTTCCCACAGGACTTTTCTGCACAAATGTGCACTGCAAACCCTCATTTTATCAGTGGGGAAATGTCATTATCCTCATTTTACAGGGAAAGGGAAGCACACTGGGGGCTGGGCTCTGTTCCTCACGCTGTGTTTGTTGATTTGTTTCTGTTTCAGCACAGAGCAGCTTTGGCAGGAGCAGGCTGCAGGCAGGAGCAGTGCCAGGCTCAGGTAGATCAGCACCAGGAATGTTGTGCAGGGACCTGGGCTGGGATTTTTCTGCAGGCCTGGGGTGGCTGCAGGCCATACACAGCTCTCACATCTCCCATTCTCTGAAACAAGGGCTGGGAAGGGTCTCTGAGCTCCTCATCCTTGCTTGGGTCACTGGGTGGGATTTGGGGGATGGACTGACAGGCCAGGTAACCCTCCCTGGGGATGGGATAATGGGATTATGGGATAATGGGATTATGGGATGGGATTCTGGCCCAGGATAACCCTCCCTGATGGGATGGGATGGGATTCTGGCCCAGGATAACCTCCCTGGTGGGATGGGATGGGATTCTGGCCCTTTTTCCTTCAGGAGAGCACTGTTGTGTGATTGGCCACTGTGGCTTTCACTCTGTAATTTAGCAAATTAAAATTCAGGCTGAGAGAGAGAGAGAGCCAGGCAAGTGCTGGGTAACCAAGAGAATAAAACAACTGCAGAGGGATTTTTTTTGTTTGTAATTTCTTAATGCAGAGGAATTTGAAGGCTGCCTGCCCTGAAAGCCTGGTGAGAAGGCACAGGGGCTCTTCCCATTGCACTTTGCATTCCCAGCCTGGGGCACTGCTGGGAAATCCATGGAAATGAGAGGGTTCCACATGGAATTCCCCCACTGCTCCCTCTTCCCAAACCATTTGGGTTTCTCTGTCCTTTCCTCAGCTCATCCTGATCTGGGATGTGCCTCTTGTGGAGAAACACTTTTCTTTTTCATGTGTGTGGCAC
Organism: Sitta europaea; assembly: GCA_013400255.1. Lineage (NCBI taxonomy): Eukaryota > Metazoa > Chordata > Aves > Passeriformes > Sittidae > Sitta > Sitta europaea. The sequence goes on along the minus strand of VXBS01002823.1, from coordinate 26,482 downwards.
TTGGCCTGAGTTATTCAAAGTAATTTTTTCTCTGTGTCAATGAATTGCTGCACTTTGATAAAGTTCTTGACCTTCTTTTGCAGGCTTTGCCCCAGCCCATTCTCCCTGGTTTCCTGAGGCATAGATTTATATTCAATTAGTTAAAATAATAATAATCTCCAGTATTTGTACAGCAGTTGCCTGTCAGTGAGAATTTTGCCTCAATGAGAGCAGAGAAATCAAAGTTTTTTAGGGTAATAAATGGACTGTGAGCTCTTGGTGTGGGACAAGGAAAGGGGTTTGGCAGTGACCTTAAAAGAGGTTAAAACTGAGACTAGAACTAGAACCCCCTCTTTTCAGCTCTGTGCACACTCTCCAGACTAAGAACTTCCTCCGTAAATCTCATTTTTCTCTTTGTTGTAACAGAATTAATTCTCATTATTATCATTGCTGAACTTTTACCATTCATCCATTAACTCTCCATACACTTAAGAAATAAAGGAGAACAAAATGGACTTTCCAGCTCAGGTTGATTTTATTCCTTGCCCTTTTGGAAGTGTTCTCTCAGCCAGCATTAGCTAATTCTTCCCAATAACTGTGCAGGGCTGTTTCATCTCTGAGCATCCCAAAGTGCAGATTGGAGCCAGTCAATTATTCCAGTGATTCCAATCAGATTTCCACATGGGACATCATTATTTGAATTCCCAGAGGAATTTCAGCTCTCCAGAAATGTTGTGTAAGGAACAAATCTGCAGCTGGAGCTCCAAGCAGAGAGGAAGGCTGGCAGCCCTTCCAGAGGATTTCATTTTGCAGCTCCAGAAGGGAAGATAACATTTCCTGCTGGAATCTGCATCTCCCTGCCAGCCCAAATTCCTCTTTGCCTTGCAGCACTGACACCTTGCAGAGTTCCTGCTGCTCCTGGAGGCTTTCCCTGAGCACTTCCCCAGCTGGCCCAGCAGAGTTCTCCCAGGGACACTGATGGAAACAGCTCCAAAACACTGCAGGGACCAGGATTTGAAGGATCAAGGCAGGATATGAAACTAAAAAGTGGCCAGAAAAAAAGAAAAAGTGCATTTAGCTGTTAGAATTCTAGACACTGAGGATTTCAGTGTCTAGAGGAGCTGGGATAATCCCAAGAATTTATCTTTTATGGGGTCTGCATCCCATGGAAGTGTTTGAAACCCACACAAGTGTTGTCCTCTTTTCCCCTCCCTGTGGGGCAATCTCTCTCCTTAACACATACTTCAAATTAAGAGGGGTTTGGAGAATGCAAATTCCTCCTGTTATTTCTCATTTTCCTCGGGTTTATCTGTGTTTAGGTCCAGGGGAAGCTTTGCAGAGGTCTTTTGCTTCCCTCTAGTGTTTAATGTCTCCATTTCCTTGTCAGTGACTGCCCAAGGTCCACAGCTCACAGAGGGAGAATAAATGGGGAAAAAAAACCCTTGCAGATCTTCCAGAAATTCAGACTGGATCCTGCTCACATCCCCCAGCTGGGAGCCAGCACTGGGGGGCTGCAGTGACATCTCTCTGCTTCTCCCCCCTGTTTTGGGATCATTTCCATGTTTACTTCATCTTCTGCATTGATGCCAACAAATGAAATTTTGTTCTTTTTAAAAATCACCCAGGTGGGGTGCTCAGAGCTTTGGTTTCCTTTTTGCCCCATCTCTTCACACAGATATTTGTTGTGTGAAATATTGCTGCAAAACTTTTGCCCAAGAACTTGAGGGTTCAGTTTTTTCCCCCATGGAATATTAAGGTCACGTGTTCTACCTGATGCTCAGGAATTGTTTTGAGAGATTCTCCAATAAAACTTTACAAAAATACAATTTTTGTATTACAAAATACAAATTTAGTTTAGGTCAGAAGCCTTTTACAAACTCTGCTGTGTGTGATGGGCTCTCAGAATCCCCTGAGAGGAGCAACAAACATTGCTGTAATTCAAAGGATGGCTTTTAAAAAGGGTTTGCTTATTCCCTGTGGAAATGAAGAAAAGGGAGAGCTTTTATTCCTCAGGACACTCTGCTCCCTGCAGGGCCCATTCCCTCTATCACAGAGAGCATTAACAAGAGATTTGGTGCCTCCTATTTATTTTTTGCTGAGGTGTTGAGGCCTGAGCTCTGCAGCCAGGGCCAGGGGTGTATCCTGCATTCCTGTGTCCTCTCCTTAATTGGATTAGCTGCTGGTTTGACTGCAGCATGAAAGTTATCTCCTCTCTCCTGTGCTTTTTCTGGGGAGCTTTCAGTGAGTCACAGAGCCAGCCTGATCAGGTCTGCTCCGAGGTAATCAGCTGACAATTACACAGCTCCTTCTATTTCCAGCTGGAGAGGAGAAAGCCAAGCTCAGGAGCCAGAACAGAGCAAGAAAAGAGGAAGAGCAGAGCAAGAGCAGAGCAAGAGCAGAGCTCTCAGCAGGTTCAGCCTCTGGGTGGGCACCTGAGGAGCCCAGGAAGTCCTTAGGTACAAACTGGGGGGACCAAAGGGTTGGGGTTTAATGTTTTGCCTGAGTTTCATGCTGCAAAAGCTCCATAAAGCTCAGGGCCTGAGAAAATTCTGCTCATGCCAGAGTTAGGATGGCACCAAAGGGAACTTTCCCATGGTGGGACTGATGGATTCATGAAACCCTCCATGCCAGGAGCACTCTGGGGGGCTTGCAGAGCCTGGTAGGACAGAAAGCTGAACTATTATTTTTATAGAAATCTCCATTATTCTCACAATTCCAAAATTAAGAGTGAGAAACACTTGCCCATCTTGAAAATAACCATATTTAAATATAAATAACTCTTGGGAATGACTCTTTGAAGTGCCCTAAATTGGTGATTCCTCATTCAAACCAGCACCAAATCAGTGGTTCCATGATGAGGAACCTTGCCCTTGCTGTTTGTCCTGTTTGATGATCACACATTTAGCAGGGATGAGTGCTGGCCACGTCAGCTGCATGTGATTTTGGAATTATTTCACCATACCAGCAATGGCAGGAGATAATTGATGATCTTCTGGTTTCCCACCATTGTTAAACCTTGTTAAATTTGGGATTAGCCAGCCCCAGCCCTGTGCAGAATTTGGGAGTGGTATCAGTTCAGGTAGCAATGATTAAACTGTCAGAAAATTGAAAATAAAGCTCCCAGACCTTTTGGCAGCCTCTGACACAGTTGGGCCTCTCTGTTTGGTGCTGGCAGAAGAATCCTTGCAGTGCCACAGGTAATTCAAGCACTGAGCTGTGATTTTTCCCTTCAGAGAGTGCAGCTGAGCATCCTGAGAGGTGAACGTGCCCTTGCCTTGCAAAGGTAAACCAGAACATCATTAGCTTGGGGTTTAACTGAAAAAGTTTTGGGTTTTTTAATAAGCAGGAGATTTTTATTTTTTTTAATAAGCAGGAGACCTGAGGATACTCCTCTGAAATGTTCATTTTCTGGGAATTTCTAGAAACAAAGGTGAATTCTTTCCAAATACATCACCTGCGTGGCACTAAGGAGGTTTTTCTGATTCTGTGGTCCCCAGCTGTTTCCCATCTCTGTTCCCACTCCCATCCTTCCTTTCTCCCACCCCTTTCCTGTCCTTTTTCCCTTTCCCATCCCATCTTCTTTCCTTTCCTTTACTCCATTCTTATCCCTCTCCCCTTCCCTCATCTCCATTCTTATTCCCATCCCNCATCCCATCCTCATTCTTATCCCCATCCCCATCTTATCCCATCCCCATCCCATCCTCATTCTTATCCCCTTCCCCTTTNAAGCAGGAGATTTTTATTTTTTTTAATAAGCAGGAGACCTGAGGATACTCCTCTGAAATGTTCATTTTCTGGGAATTTCTAGAAACAAAGGTGAATTCTTTCCAAATACATCACCTGCGTGGCACTAAGGAGGTTTTTCTGATTCTGTGGTCCCCAGCTGTTTCCCATCTCTGTTCCCACTCCCATCCTTCCTTTCTCCCACCCCTTTCCTGTCCTTTTTCCCTTTCCCATCCCATCTTCTTTCCTTTCCTTTACTCCATTCTTATCCCTCTCCCCTTCCCTCATCTCCATTCTTATTCCCATCCCCTTCCCTCATTCTTATCCCCTTATCTTATCCCCATCCTCTTTCCCATCCCATCCTCTCCCTTATCCCCATCCTCATTCTTATCCCCTTTCCTCATCTCCATCCCCTTTCCCATCACATCCCATCCTATCCTCTCCCCTTTCCTCATCCCCATTCTTATCCCCTTTCCCATCTCATTCTCTCCCCTTTCTTAATCGCCTTTCTTATTCCTCTCCCTTTCCCTCATCTCCATTTCCTATCCCATCCCATCCTCTTTCCTTTCCTTTTCTCCATTCTTATCCCCATCCCCTTTCCCCCCCCCTTCTCTCCCCTTCCCTCCCCCCCCCCCT
>VXBS01002823.1:7225-21446 GCA_013400255.1 Sitta europaea | reverse complement strand
GGGCCGCGGGTGAGTCACGGAGGAGCGGGGCGTCCGCCGGGCTGCAGCCTGGCAGAGCCCGGGGGGCGAACGCGGCGGTGTCGGGTCCTCGGGGGGCGAAGCGGTGTGAGATGGGCAGTGGTCAAATGAGGGACAGCGGTCGGATAATGGGCAGTGGTCAGAGTGGTGGTTAATGAATGTCAGAGGGGTGTGAAATGGTCAGAAGGGTGACAAGGGGTTGGTGGTCAAATGAATGTCAAATGAGGGGTCAGTGGCGGAACGGGGGTGGAATGGTCGGTGGTCAAACGGGGGTGGAATGGCCAGGGGCCAAACGAGTGACCAGTGGTCAGGGGTCAGATGGTGTCAGGGGCTGTGCTCGGACCGCAGCTGTCAAATCCTCGAGGTTAGACAGGTGTCAGGCTCGAACGGGTGTGCAATGGTCACTGCTCGAACGAGTGTGGAATGGTCACTGGTCAAACGGGTGTGCAATGGTCACTGGTCAAATAGGGGTCAGCTGTTGGTGGTCAGACGGGTGTGAACTGGCCAGCGGTCAAGCAGGAGATGGTGGTCAGTGGTCAAACGTGTCCAGGGCCTGCACTGTCAGACGGTGCAAGGTCAAAGGGCAGTGGAATGGGCAGTGGTCAGGCAGGTGTCACACAGTCCCTGTTCCAGCAGGTGCCGAGCACTCGGTGGTCAGCCAGCAGCTGTCAAACCCTCGGTGGTCACTCAGCTGCCAGGTGGCCAGTGGGCAAACAGCTGACAAACGGTCAGTGGCCAAAACTCCTCTTGCAAGGGCGCAGGCTGAGCTGGGAGTGCTGGAGAAGAGCAGGGCTGGACTTTGAGGTGACCTCTGTGGTGCCCAGCTCAGCTCAGTGCCCGCAGCCAGGGCATGTTTGCCATCCTTCTGCTCCCTGCACACCAGTGTGGCTTGCGTGCCACCGGGCTTAGCGACAGCCAGAATAAAATAAACCAATAAAAGTCCCTTTGACAGTTTGCCAGACAGTAACTTTCAAAACGTATTAATCCTTTTGTAGCAAATCACTTCTCTTTGTACTCACATCTGTCGCTGGCAAGGCAATTTTGCACAGTTAAATGCCTTGCCAGGAAGTAAAAAAAAAAAAAAATAAAAAAGGGAGCAGGTTTGTGGGAAACTCGTGCGGCCCTGACTCCAAAATCACGCCGTGGTTGAGGTGCAGGTTTTCTGTTTGGTGAGATGGATCACCCCAAGCATCCTTGGACGTGTTGTGCAGCCTCTTTCTTAGCCCTGAGACCCGAAGCCTTTCATGCTCATTGTGTTTTTATCCCTGGTGGAATGTGGATATTGTTTGTTGACACGTATTTCTGATGTGGCAGGGTTGTTAGTGTTGGCTTGTAACCGTAGGAGTGTTCGTGGATTGACTTCTTGTTTTTCTCAGTTGTGCAAACATTTTTTTGGGGGGGGGAAACAACCGTGCAAAATGTTTGTTTTTAAAGTAAATGTCTTTGAAATGGGCTGTTGGTAAATTTTCCTCCTTCAGCCCCGAGTGACAGGGACATGTTGTCGTAGAAATTCAAGTTATGTTTGTGGTTTGATTTCACTAAAGGAGGTTGGGATTATTCAGGAGGTATCTGCATCATTTCCTCCTGCCACAGAAATTTAGGATTAGGAAATATAAACTGTGCTGAGGCATCTTGAACACACAGGGATGTTTTGGTCTCTGACCAGGAAATAGTAACAAACCCTAGGGTGGATTTTCTTATTAATCTGAAAATCAGGGTGAAACTTGCCTGTTATTCCTGGGAATGGAGCTGGTGGAAGATGGAGGGCTGCAAGGATCAAGACCTGGAAATTCTGTGTCTCTTATTTAATCAGCAGCATTTGGGTGACAATCCTTTGCCTTGAGAGTGACTCTGCACGTGGTTCTCCTGAGCTGTCAGTCAGATCTTTGTTTGCATTTATTTTCTGTTTTGTTCTCTGTGTGTGTGCCTCTCTGGATCTGAAATATTTGGGAAAATCAGAAAAAAACTCAGATGAATTTTGGCTGTCTTGATGAGTGTTAATAGTAAAGATGGGCTTTGTTTTCATCATCTCAGCTGCAAACTGACTTTTTGTAGAATCATGGAATGTCCTGAGCTGGGAGCTGGGCTCAGAGCCCCCAAATCCCACCCTGTGCATCCCTGGGAGTGTTGTCCAAACTCTCCTGGAGTTCTCTGGGGGAAGAACCTTTCCCTAAACTCCATCCCAGCTCCATCCTTTTAATCGTTGCACTCAGGCAATCCTAGCTGCCCTTGCCACAAACCAGGACAGAACTGTGCCTCTCTGATTTCTCCCTTCTGTGCCTGGAAATCTCCCGAGCAGCTCCAGCCTGGATGCTCTGCAGGTGGCACTGGGGCTGGAGCTGCAGGGACATTTTGGGTGTCCCTGTGGTGTCCTGGAGTCCTCCCCAAGCTGAGATTTGGTCCCTTGGCAGGGCAGTCTCTAAACCTCTCCATTTTCCCCTGTGAAATGTGAAAAAGCCCTGCCTGTGTTAGGAAAGCAAATGTTTTCCTGGAGGATCCTTGGCAAGGCGGGGATCGGGAGCTGACTCCTCGCAGTTCTGCACATGCTGTTGTCATTAAGGCAGGGCCTTTCCTGGATCCTGAAATCATGGAATAAATAACGTGCTCAGAAACAGTGGCTGTGCTGAACCGGAGCCAACTGTGCAAGATGCTCCGGCTTGGGAGGGAGCTGGGTCGTGGCCGTGTCCATTAAAGCCCCGTGTGCTTTTTGTGCTTGGAAGGTGCAGGGGGAGGTGGGGCAGTGTCACATTCCCTCCTGAGCTTTGCTCACAGTTTAATTCACTGCTCTGCCACTGTCCCCCGGGCCACTGCAGGCTCCTGGAGGGATGACCCTGCCTCTGCTCTGCCCTGCTCTGCAGGAGGGGCACGGTGCCCAGCTGGGCCCTGGCATTAGTGCTCAACCCTTGGGAGGGACTTGGAGCTCTGGGGTGGGGTCTGGAGGTGTTTAGAGGGGTCTGGGGGGGTTTAGAGGGGTCTGGAGGGGTTTAGAGGGGTCTGGAGGGGTTTAGAGGGGTCTGGGGGGGTTTAGAGGGGTCTGGGGTACCTCCCCTCTCCTCAACAAGGGGGTGTCCCCAACCTGCCTTGGAGGCACACAAAGGGTGGCCATGGGCCTTGCCTCTTAGAGACCCCCCCAAACCCCTCTAGGGACCCCAAAATCCACCTGGGACCCCCTTTGGGGACCCTCTGACCCACCCAGGACCCTCTTGGGGACTCCCTGAACCACTGTGGGGACCCCTCTGGGGATCCCCAGCCTCTCTGCTGGGATCCCCTGGACCCTCCTGGGGTCACTTTAACCCCCCTGGGACCCTCCAAACTCCATGGGGACCCCTGAGGGACCCCACAAACCCCTCAGGGATCCCCCCCCCAAAACCTGGTTTAATTCTGGCTGGTGGGAAAGCCAGTCAGGGGCATTGCAGGATCAGCCTCATTGATGGGACAGCATCCAGCAGCAGTGAAACTGAGGAGAGGTGATGTTTGAGGTGTTTTTATAGACAGGGAGCTGTGTCATCAGCTGATTTCATTAATTCCAGCCACTGATTCTTTCCTCAGGGCAAAGCTCAGAGGTCACTTCCCATCCCTGACATTGTGGATTCTCAGGTTACAGCCCCACACATCCTTGCAGGGACACAGAATTCTGTTCATTTTAACCTTTGATGATNTGCCTCTGCTCTGCCCTGCTCTGCAGGAGGGGCACGGTGCCCAGCTGGGCCCTGGCATTAGTGCTCAACCCTTGGGAGGGACTTGGAGCTCTGGGGTNATTAAAAATAAAAAAAAAAACCCAGCTAATGAATACATCTAAAAATAAAGCTGTAGCTTGTGGTGCCTGGGCTCTGATGAGTGAAATGCTGACAGCTGTGTGGGATCCAGATGATTCATAATGAATCTGTGTGACAGATCCTACAAGAGGAATTCCTATCTGTCTGCTTTTAAATATTTGGTATTTCCAGAGCTTTGCTTGTAAAACACCATCAGTAACTTCAGAAGCACAAAAGGATGAGTGTGGAGGATCCAGGTGCTCCCCTGTGTTTAATTTTCTGCTTTGTGACTCTGCTGTGCCCCCGTGGGATGTGATGCTGTGGCAGGTGAAGCACTGAACCATCCTAAAGATGCAAAAATTGGATAAATCCCTGACTGGGATCCCTCTGCTCCATGCCTGGGAGTGAGAGGAGCAGAGTGTGTCAGTCCTGGCACCCTTTGGGTGAGGTTCAAATCCTCATTCTTTCCATTGTGTGCACTGAGGCTCCTGAGTGTTCCTCTGCAGGGAGTTCTCCAGGAGTGGCTTTGGAACATTCCTTTGGTATCAGCAAAGAGCTGAGAGGTGCAGCTAAAAACTGGGTTTGTGGCTGAAATCTGGGATTGGAAGCAGTAGGAATCTGGTTTGGGATTGGGATTGTGAGCTGAGTGGGGGATTTTTAATTTTTTTAAATTGGATTTCTTGGTTGGAAACTGGGATTTGAAGCTGTAGGAATCCAGTGTGGGGTTGTGAGCTGGGTGGGGGATTTTTAATAGATGGACATGGGAAGCATTTTGTGCCTTTTCTTAAATTGATTTTTCTGGTTGAAAACTGGGATTGGAAGCAGTAGGAATCCACTTTGGGATTGAAATTGTAAACTGAGTGGGGGATTTTTAATTTTCTTAAATTGGATTTCTTGGTTGAAAACTGGGATTGGAAGCTGTAGGAATCTGGTCTCAGATTTTTTTTCTTGTCTCAGCAATTGTTTTTTTCCTCATCATTTAGGGCAGGTCTGGCTGTAATTCCAGGGAAATTAGAGGAAAACCACTCCTGAAAATGTCATTATTTTGCCTCTCCAAGAGTTCAAATTGGTTTTTTTCTCCTTTATTTTTCCTGCTCTTCAAAGATTTAGCAGTGAATATTGCTTTTAAATTCCTTTGCCCAAATCAGCTGGAAATTTAATTTGAATTCAATCAAAAAGTCAACTTAAGGGGATGTTGCTGGCAGGGAAATCATAAAAATTGGAATTCTAAAACACAGATTTCTCCAAGGTTACTCTGCAACACATCCTACATGGACAAACTATAATAGATGTAATCCCTTAAAATAGTTTGGGATATTTTCTTCTCCTCATCACTTGAATTAAAAAAATCAAATTTTTAAGGCAAATTCATAGAGGTGTTCTTGAGGAGGCAGCACTGTTGATGGCAACAGATTTTCTTTTAATTTTAAATTTATTTTTTATTTATTTTTCTTCTTTTTTTTTCATATTTTATTTTCATATTTTTATTTTCCCCTCAAGAGTTCAAGGCAGCTCCCACTGTTCCCTGAGCTTCTTTTGCTTTGAGAGAACACAAAAATGAGAATTCCTGCCCTTCCACACCCTCCCAAAAATTGGCAGGAAAACACGAGGAGGTCCAGAAAAACCTGCAAACCTCAGAGCTGCACCCACCCAGCTCCTGAGAAAAGCCTTTTAAAAATCGGAATTTTTGGGTGTTTTCCCAAACCTCATCATGACCTCGAGTTGGAAAACCCCCCTTGCCCTGAAAGCCAATTTTTTTTGTTGTTTCTAGCAGAAATATATTGATTTTTGAAAGTGCACAGGCTGTTTTTTAGTTGTGCCAACAGAGGAAAAAAAAAAAAAAAGGATATTTTTAAGCTTTTTAAAAACATTTTATTATTTTTATTTATAATTTTTATATTTCGATTTATTTGACATGATTTTTATGTTTATTTTATTATTTTTATTTTTATTTTTGTAGGGTTTGTTTTCTCCTCTATGTGTGTGACAACTTAATATAATGAAAATAATAATAATATTATGAAAATGCCCCCTCCTTTGTGCTGAAAAATACAGAATTTCCAGCATTTTACCTCCCAAGGTGCTTGGGTGCTTTACCAGGGTGTTCAATAGTCAGGAATTTGCTCATTTTGCTGTTTTTTTTTTAGCAATAATTGAAATATTTGTGATTTTTGGAACTGGGAAGATCATGGGGGAGGATATTCAGAATAAATCTCATTTATCCCCATGATTTTCCCAGTTGCCCAGATTCAGCCAGGCGTTCACAAATATTATTTGCACACCTAAGAAGGATTTCCCAATTTTTTCCACACCTCAATGCTCAGAAATTCACAGGCAGGTTTAAAATATTAAATAAATCCAAATTTTGGAGACTCTTTAGGCCTTTACAGGCCTCTCCATCCAAAAGGAGATTTATTCTGAATATTCTCCCCCATGGTTTTCCCAGGTGCAGCCAGGTGTTCACAAATATTATTTGCACACCTAAGGATTTTCCAAATCTTTTCACACCTCAGAGATCCACAGGCAGGTTTAAAATATTAAATAAATCCAAATTTTGGAGGCTCTTTAGGCCTTTATAGGCCCCTCCATCCAAACAGATTTATTCTGAATATTCTCCCCCATGATTTTCTCAGTTCCTGAGATGCAGACAGGTGTTCATAAATATTATTTGCACACCTCAGTGCTCAGAGATCCACTGGCAAGTTTAAAATATTTTTAAAAATCCAAATTTTGGAGGCTCTTTAGGCCTTTATAGGCCCCTCCATCCAAAGAGATTTATTCTGAATATTCTCCCCCATGGTTTTCCCAGGTGCAGCCAGGTGTTCACAAATATTATTTGCACACCTAAGGATTTTCCAAATCTTTTCACACCTCAGAGATCCACAGGCAGGTTTAAAATATTAAATAAATCCAAATTTTGGAGGCTCTTTAGGCCTTTATAGGCCCCTCCATCCAAAGAGATTTATTCTGAATATTCTCCCCCATGGTTTTCCCAGGTGCAGCCAGGTGTTCACAAATATTATTTGCACACCTAAGGATTTTCCAAATCTTTTCACACCTCAGAGATCCACAGGCAGGTTTAAAATATTAAATAAATCCAAATTTTGGAGGCTCTTTAGGCCTTTATAGGCCCCTCCATCCAAAGAGATTTATTCTGAATATTCTCCCCCATGGTTTTCCCAGGTGCAGCCAGGTGTTCACAAATATTATTTGCACACCTAAGGATTTTCCAAATCTTTTCACACCTCAGAGATCCACAGGCAGGTTTAAAATATTAAATAAATCCAAATTTTGGAGGCTCTTTAGGCCTTTATAGGCCTCTCCATCCAAAATGAGATTTATTCTGAATATTCTCCCCCATGGTTTCCCCAGATGCAGCCAGGTGTTCATAAACATTATTTGCTCAGAGATCCACAGGCAGTTTAAAATACAGAAATAAATCCAAATTTGGAGGTTCCTTTCCCAAATTGCTGAGGAGGATGATGAAGCTTTTTGGTGCTGGCTGCTTTCCCAGTGGCTCAGGTGGAGAGAAATTTCAATTTTTCACTGCAAAAACTGAATTTTCCGTGCAGTTTGAGGTCAGTGCCTGGTTAAATCACCTGGAGGGAATGTGGAAGTGCTGTGCTATCAGCTGGCTACATCAGAAACAGAGCAATCAAATAGTTAATATTAAAAAAAATAATAAATCTGCCTTTCAAATTGTCACAGCAGGGGTTGCATTTCATGGTTGGCTCTTGCAGCTCCTGCTTCTTTCACATCCCTGCTTTTCTTCCCTCCTTCATTTTTTTTTTTTTTTTAATGCAGCTAATAAGCAAATTTGTCATCTGCTTATTTTTGTCTTTGCTCAGCCTCCCCCAGCCCTCCCAAATTACCAGGATAAGCCCAGGAATTGCAGATAATTCTCCTGTGATTTATCCTTTGCCAAGCTGGCTTCACTGCAGTGAGCAACAGGAAAAGAAACTGGGAATTTGGGAGCTTGAACTGAAGTTTAAGGAGTCTCCTCAACAGGGGATTTGCTGGGGATGTTTTTGCCCTTAAAAAAATAAAATAAATAAATGTCAGAAATAAATACAACATGCTCAGTGGAGGTGGGTGTTGTGTTTGATAAGGTGCTGGTAAGGAAATGCTCCTCACTCTGGAGAATTCACATTGTACCTAAATAAAAAGAAAACAACATAAAGACAAAAAAAAAAAGGAGGGGTTTGGGGTTTTGTTTTTTTTTGGTTGAGTGAGAAGATGATGGAACAGCAAATAATGGGCTTGAAAGTTAAACTTGGTGAAAAGAAAGATGTTTGATCCCCCCTCCTTTGCACACATCTTTCTTTTCCTGAAATAAAAGTGAAAGTAATAAAAATGAGTGAGTAGAAGTTAAAAATCCCTCTCTGTGCCCACAGAGCACAAGAACAAATTCATGACATAATTCTGTAATTCTTTAGCCAAGCCTGGCCAAGGGACTAAAGGCTGTTTCCAGTGATTGCTCCTGGGTGGAATTGCTTTTGACAGCCTTGAGGCTCTCACTAAATAAAATGCTTTGCCTCAAATTAAGCAAAAAAAATAAAATTCTTCTATTTTATTATAGTCCTAGAAACTCTTGGGGTTCATTGCTCCCTTCTGCCTTTGTCCCCAGGGCTCTCTGCAGTGCTGATTTGGTCCCTGGCTCCCCAAGTGAGGTGGCAGTTCAGAACTGGGAACTCTCAGAGCAGCCTGAAAATCATCATTAGAGCTCTCTGGGTTTTGATTCCTTGGCAGTAATGTCAGCCAGATCAGGAAATGGATTTAAAGCAGTGCACAAATGGGATGTTCCTGTCAGCTTTCCTGGCTGGGGGGGCCCTGCAGTGGTGCTGGAGCAGCACTAAATGGTGTCAGCTCGTGGAAAACCTGGCTTGGAAAACAGCATTTGCTTAAAAATTCATCTAAAATAGTCCTAGAATTCCTAGGATTTATTATAAATGAGTAATTCCTAGAATTATTCATTTAAAGTAGTCCTAGGATTAGCTAGGCTTCTCCTTGCAGATCTCTCACATTCACATGTTTTGGGTTTTGAGGTATTTTCATTGGCAGCAGCCAAGTAAAAGAAATAAAACCAGTAGATGTGCACATGAGGCAGCTGGTGGAGTCCTTGGGGCTGCAGGTACAGAAATTGAAATTAAAACCAGAATGCTCTTGGAAATCTCTGCCTCCCCTGCAATGGGATTTGCTCTCCCAAGTGTTCAGCTGTAAGGGCAGGTGTCAGGTGCCATTGCAAAGGGGGTTCTGTGAGGCAGGATGTAAAATCTGACCTTTTATTAACCCCGAGTGGAACAGGGACAGATTTCCTTTGGCAAACAGCATGGGCAGGAGCTGAGACCTGCATTAGGAAATTCAGAGCTCCTGGAGCTCTCCTAAACTCCAGCTCCTGAGGCACAGAGTGGCTGTGATTCCCCCACCTGACTTTTTAAAGGGATTTTTGGTGGCTTTATTTGATGCTGGCTTTAAACAGTGAGACCTCTGCCAGAGGACAGGGCACTCAGGATGACTTTGGGTAATTTCAACAACTAATCTGTGTTTAATCCCCCATCCCCTGCCCTCCTCCTCATCCCTGCTGCCTCATTTTAATGGCTTCTGTTGCTCTCTGTAGACTCCAGGGAGCAGCAATTAAGAAATCAGCCCCTGGATAACTTTGGGAAGTGCTGCTGGTCTGGCCCAGCCCCTGACAGAAAATGAGTAAAGGCAGGAGCACAGCTGGAATAAAGAATGGCCACATTACAAAGCCTCTGGGATTGGAGCTTTCCTTATCTGCCCCTGCCAAGGAGCAGCAGAAATGTCTCAAGGAGCTGGGAATTAGGAGGTGACAAAGTGGAGTTTCACTCTTGGGAGGGGCTGCTGCAAAAAGCGGGGTTTAGGAAGCTGGGGGGGTTGAGTTGGAGCTGTTCAGATGCTCTGCACTCTGTCTGGAAGAAAAATTAGCGAGAAAATCAAACTTTAGGGTTTACCTGTCCCAGTGTTAGCTCAGCTGGAGTCAGTTCAGACTCCTGAAAAACTGCTCTGATTCCTAAAAAACTGCTCTGATTCCTAAAAAAACTGCTGTGATTCCTAAAAAAAGGAATTGAAGAGTTGGAGTAAGGAATTGGACAGTTTATAAGGAATTGAACAGTTGGAAAAAGGAATGGAACAGCTGGAAAAAGGAATTGAACAGTTGGAATAAGGAATTGAACAGTTAATATGGGATTAAACAGTTGGAATAAGGAATTGGACAGTTTGTAAGGAATTGAACAGTTTATAAGGAATTGAACAGTTTATAAGGAATTGAACAACTGGAAAAAGGAATTGAACAGTTGGAATAAGGAATTGGACAGTTGAAATAAGGAATTGGACAGTTGGAATAAGGAATTGAACAGTTTATAAGGAATTGAACAGCTGGAATTTTGAACAGTTGGAATGAGAGGAGTTGCTACCAGGCCCAGTGATAGAAATAAACTCACTTTTTGTTGATTAGAAAAAAATATTCAATTTTCTGAGGCTGAGCTTGCTTCTTTCTTGCTTTATTGTGAGGACTGAAGTCCCTCTGACCAAAGAGTGAAGAGTGAGGCCGTTTTTCCACGGCAGCTCCTTCTGCTGGCTCCCAGGGAGGGATTTGCACCTCTGCAGTTCTGCTGGGGGCAGTGATGGGTGGAGTATGTGCAGTTCTTTGCCCCATTCCTGGAGTTAGTGCTCTGGAGACTCTTCCTGAAGGACAGCTCTTCCCCTGCTGCATTGCTGCCTGCAGGGGCATCCCTGCTGCATCCCTGCTGCATCCCTGCCTGCAGAGACATCCCTGCATCCCTGCTGCATCCCTGCTGCAGGAACATCCCCTGCATCCCTGCTGCATCCCTGCCTGCAGGGGCATCCCCTGCATCCCTGCTGCATCCCTGCTGCATTGCTGCCTGCAGGGGCATCCCTGCTGCATCCCTGCTGCATCCCTGCCTGCAGGGACATCCCTGCATTGCATCCCTGCTGCATTGCTGCCTGCAGGGGCATCCCTGCTGCATCCCTGCTGCATCCCTGCCTGCAGGGATATCCCTGCATTGCATCCCTGCCTGCAGGAACATCCCTGCCTGCAGAGACATCCTTGCTGCATCTCTGCCTGCAGGAATGTCCCCTGCATCCCCAGCCTGCTGCATCCCTGCCTGCAGGAACATCCTTGCATTTCATCCCTGCTGCATCCCTGCTGCATCCCTGCCTGCAGGAACATCCTTGCATTTCATCCCTGCCTGCAGAAATGTCCCCTGCATCTCCAGCCTGCTGCATCCCTGCCTGCAGGGATATCCCTGCATNACATCCCATGCATTCCCTGCTGCAGGAACATCCCATGCATTCCCTGCTGCATCCCTGCCTGCAGGAACATCCCATGCATTCCCTGCTGCAGGGACATCCCCCAGTGCTCTTCTGAGCATCCTGCCCCGGAGTTTTGAGGATAATTGCACCCTGGGGAAAGCCCAGGCCCAGCTCTTTGAATTCCACAAGCAGCTCACTGCTTTTACAGTGTCTTTTTGGTGTTTTTTTTTTTTTTTTTTTCCCTAAGCTGTCTTCAAGAACTGCTTAATTTTCTGGGGGGTCGTTAATATTTATTGGTTTGTAACTCAGGCCTTGGAAATGTGGGTTTGGGTCAGGACTGTGCTGACCTGTGCCTTTGTACTGTGAGTTCCTGCGTTTTGTGGCAGAGATGTGTGTGTCCCTTGGGACAGCTGCAGGAAGAGATTCATTAACACCTGTGAGATTGGAATAGAGGCACATAAATAATTTACTAAATAATACAGGGAGCAGAGGGAACTGAGAGAAAAGAGAGCAGCCTCTCAGCGTGGCTAAAATGCTTTGCTTGTTTTGCCCAGTTCTGTTCCAAACCCATTCTGAGGAAAAGAAATTGAGGAAAAGAGCTCTTAGGACTCTAAAAATCACCCATTTCCTTGGCTTCTCTGTACATAATTAATATTTTTTCTAGCTTAGCTGGGTGTGGAGTGGGGTATAACACCGTGCCCAGTTGTGTCTAGCAGTATTGTAGAGCTCTCCATTTAAATGCCACAAATATCCTTGTTTTAGTGAGATTTTCACACCTTGAGCAGGGCACAGCTAGTGAAATATCACTGATTAAGCAGCAGAGAAGCAAATCCTGTTCCCTGCATGCTGCTGCTCTTGGACAGCCAGGCATAAATATTTCAAAATATTAATTTGAGGCCGTTCCTGCCTGTTTGGAGTCACTTTGGAGGGAATGGGGCAGAATTTTTGGTTTTTGGGGCTGAGCTGCCCTGGCCTGAAATGGGGGGATGAGGCAGAGCTGGGCTGGCAGCCTGAGCCCCAGTTGGTTTAAAACATGAGGAACCTTCTGGAAGGAGAAATGAGATGGAAAATGAGATAAATTCCCTTTTCCAGAGTCACACCAGGGATCTCTGCCTCCCTCCTGACCTCGTTCCTTTTGGAGTTGTGCTCCTCAGCACAGCTCCTGCCTTCCCCAACCAACCAACAACCAAATTTTGGAGTTTTCTGCTGCTCCAAAAGCCTGGCTCAAACATTCCAAGGAATTTCTCAGCCTGGATTTCCGTGGTTTTCTCACAGTGGAACCTCCTCGAGGTCATGGTGCCAGGGCAGAGCTTAAACAAATGGAGTTGGCTTTGAATAGCCCTAAAAAGGGAAATTTTGTGTTTGAAATCAGGGCTGGTTCTCTCCCAGGGAGCACAGTAATCCTTGCATCCTTTAAGTTTAAATTTAAGATTAAATTTTAGCTTAATCCAGCACAAGACCAAAGTGCCAAAAGCTCTCCAGTTCTCCTGCAGGATGATGAATTATCCCTGACAAAGTGCAGGAATAAAGGTGGAGTGGAAAAACCAGGGAAGAGGCAGTCCAGTCTGTTTGGGTCAAAATATTCAGTGTGGTGCTGAAACTCTGAATTTTTTGGTGATTTTTTTGTGATTTTTTAAAGGTTATGTAAAAGATTTTTTAATTAGAATATAGATCATTATATATATCATTTCCACAGACCAATGTGAGATTGGTGAAAGGGAAATTTCTTCACTCACATTGGTCAAACTAGGAGGGACATGAAGAGAAAATTTCTCTTTTCAGGAGGAATGTAAAATACAGATATTGTTACAAAAATCATCTTGGTGTTTATGTGCTTTTTCTGGGAAAGAGTTTCAGAAAAACTAAAGCAGCAAAAAACCAGAATTTTAGTAAATCAGAAACTTCAGAGCAGCCTAGAGCTGAGGATAACTGGGCTATAAATACCTGGCTGCATTAATTGTTAATTGTAGGCAGAATCACTTTTTTATTGAAAGAATAAAAAAAACTAAGAGCATTTTAAGAAAAATCTCTTTTTTCTCAAGGATTTTTAAATTCTTTTAAAAAAGAATGTTTAAGAATAACGTGAGCCAGAGCAGCAGCCATTACCCCAAGGAGGAAAAAATGGATTTTGAGGTGTTTGTCACCTGTGTGGGGAGAGATTCTGGCTGCAATTTCTGTAGAAGCTTGTTTGCATTGAGGCTGCAGATATTTGCTGGAAGAAGGTTTTGAAAAGGGTTTTAAAAAGGGTTTTAAAGAGGATTTTAAGGAGGATTTTACCCCACAATTTTATCACTTACACCTACCTGGCTGTGTCATTTCTGTCCCAATTTATGGGCACCCATTTTTAACAGGTTCATTGCTTTATTTTAAAGCATTGACAGCATCGTTCAGCAATAACAGCCTAAAAAAAAAGGAGAATATTGGTGCTGTCTGTGGGCTTTTCAGGAGTGATGCCACAATTCCTGCCTGCAGCTCTGCAGGGTGCAAACATCTGAGGCTCCCTCGCAGTTCCTCTGCTGCTCCTGCTCTTTCTCTGCTCATCAAAAGGATTTTTCTCCTCCCCTCTCCCTTATTTCCAGAATAAACCCCATTATATTCCTGTAAATTCAGCATAGGGCTGGATTTTCTTTTTTTTTTTTTTCCCTGCAGTGGGGAGGGGGTTAAAGGCTCTCCTTGGAAAATCCCCTCAAGTTTGAATTCTTCATTAAAAATTCCCCCTGAAGTGTTAATCAGCTTCAGCCAGATTATTTTTAGAGCTGCAGCCTTCGAGGCCAGTTGAGTAATTGCTGTTGTGTGATTACTTCTGCTTTTGCCAGTTGAAACAGCTTTTTTTTTTTTTATTGGAAAACTAGAATCAAATGGTCCAAAAATTTGGAATCTCAATCCACATTTGATCCAGCCACAATTGTAGGAAGGCAGAGGAAGGAGGAGCTGCTGCCAGCAGGGATTGTTTTATTTAGTAATTAATTGTTTTATTTAGTAATTATTTGTTTTATTTAGTAATTAATGATTTTATTTAGTAATTAATTATTTAATTTAGTAATTTGTTTTATTTAGTAATTAATTATTTTATTTAGTAATTAATTATTTTATTTAGTAATTATTTGTTTTATTTAGTATTTGTTTTATTTAGTAATTATTTGTTTTATTTAGTA
>VXBS01002822.1:270-13384 GCA_013400255.1 Sitta europaea | reverse complement strand
TCGGGGTGGAGCCCCCGCCCCGTTGGGTGAAGGGGGAGACGCGGGTTTGGGGGGAAACGCCGAGAATTTGGGGTTAAGGGGGAGCAGCTGGCGGCGCAGCCCTCACGCCGCTCCTCGGGGGGAAGCGCGGCGAGTCGGGGTGAAATTCGGGGATTTGGGGTGAAATTCGGGGGTTTTGGGGCTTTGAGGAGTGGGCTCAGCTCGTCCCAGTCCCCCTGCCCAGTGCCTGCGGGGTTTTGGGGTGAAATTCGGGGATTTTGGGGTGAAATTCAGGGATTTGTGGGCTCAGCTCGTCCTGGAGCCCTCACCCCATTGCTTGGGGGAAAAGTGGTGATTTGGGGTGAAATTCAGGGATTTTGGGGTGCAACTCCGGGATTTTGGGGTGAAACTCTGGGATTTTGGGGAGAAACTCCGAGATTTGGGGTGAAAATCCGGGATTTTGGGGCTCAGCCGGTTCTGGAGCCCTCAGAGCCTCTCCCAAGAGAAACGCGGCAATTTGGGGGGAAAAGCTGAGGTTTTGGGGGGAAAATCCGGGATTTTGGGGCTCTGGGGGTTCAGGGAAAGGGGTTTGTGTTGGGGTGGAGCCCTCAGCCCCTCGCTGCAGGGTTTTGGGGTGAAGTTCTGGGATTTGGGGAGTTTGGGGGAGCTCAGCCCAATCCTGGACCCCCACCCCATCCCCACAGCATTTTGGGATAAAATTCCTGGATTTTGGGAGTGTGGGGGAGAATATCCCAAACCATTCTGATTTTTGGGTTATTTCCAATATCCATCACAGGGAAATGGCTTTTTCCTGATTTATTCTGCTCCATTTTAAGACAAATCTGGGATTTTTTTGTGGGATAAATCCTTGGAAAATCCTGTTTGTTTCTGGGGGTGAATTTGGGAATTTTATGTGGGATCCCAGGTTATTCCATGAATTCCCCATCCCTGGAAGTGCCCAATTCCAAGGTTGGAAAATGGGATTTTTCCCCCCCATTTTTCCTGCCTTGAAACCTTGCTTTATCCCCGATTTCCATGGGATTTTCCAGCTGGGAATTCCAATGGGAAGAGGTGGGAAGGGATCCCAGTGGGATGACACTGCAGGAATGTTGGAAAATGGGATTTTTTTTCCCCATTTTTCCTGCTTTGAACCCTTATTTTCCCAGTGATTTAATGGGATTTTCCATCTGGAAATTCCAATGCTGCTTTGGGAAGAGATGGGAAGGGGTCCCAATGGGTGACACTGCAGGAATGTAGGAAAATGGGATTATGTTTTCCCATTTTTCCTGCTCTTAATGTTAAAATGTATTTTTTTCCCCATTTTTTCTGCTTTAAACTCTGAAATTGATTTTTTCTCCATTTTTCCTGCTTCAAACCCTGATTTTTCCAAAGTTTTCATGGGATTTTCTAGATGAAAGGAATGGGATCACCCCGGATACCCCTGGGATAGGAAAAAATTCCCCTTCCTCCCTCATCCCAGGAGTTTTCGGATCCCTCCCAGCCATGGAATTCCATGGATTTCCTTTTCTAGGGAATAAAAAGATCCCCTTGGGACACAGAATTCCCAGGATCCGGAATTCCTGGCCAAACCAGTTCAGCCACTTCCCACTTTTTCCAGTTAATCATTAATTACCCCACTGGGAATTCTCGGGGTTGGAATTGGGAGCAGCTTCCTGGAGAATTCCTGGGAAAAAAAATTCAAAAATCCAGGAAAAAATTCTCATTTTTCAGTATTTGGGATCGTTCTGGGCGGGGTCATGCCGCTTCCCAAAATTGGTTTGGAATTCTCAGCTGGAAAATCCACCAAAATCTGGGATAAATCAGGGTTTAAAGCAGGAAAAATGGGGGAAATTCCCGTTTTCCGAGGTTTCTGAGCATTGTGTTTCTTCCCACAGCAGGTTTGGAATTCCCAGCTGGAAAATCTCATGAAAACTTGAAAAAACCCCAGATGTAAAACAGGAGAAAAGGGGAAAAAAATCGCATTTTCCTACCTTCTCTCCGTGGTTTTTCCTGGTGTTTTTCAGGAAGAGCAGCGGAGCTGCAGCCCCTGGCAGGGAGGGAAGCAAATGTTGCAAATCTGAGGAGAAATTCCAGAGGGATCTAAACTCCCGGAATTCCTCCCAGAACTCACTGGCTGCCGTCAGAATGTGGGAAAAAAAAATTCCCAGAGAATCCCGATTTTTTTTATTGATTTGGGAATCAAAGCCCTTCCCACATTCCCGATTTTCTGGGGGTGATTTTTTTGGTGGGAAAAGAATTTGGGACTTTTGCAGTTGTTGCTATCAAAATTTTTGTGGGATTTTTGGGAATTCTGGCTCCTTGGAGAGGATCAGATGCCAGAAAAAAAAAATATAAATATGGGAATGCCTGGCAGGGATTGGGAAAAATTGGGGATTAAGGATAAAGTTGGGAATTGCTTTGTTATCCTGTGATATTCCCGATGTCCTGCTCCATAAAAATTTGGGAATTTTTATAGGAAAACCCTCCAGGAATTGTGGGAATTGCCATGGCTTGGCTGCCCCTGAGGCAATTAAGGAGCTTTAATTAAGCCGAATTAAACGACTTTTTTATAGCCTCGTTAAGTCCCGGCTGCTTCCAGAGGGGCAGGAAAAGCCTCTGGATACCTTTGGATCACCCCTGGCTGGGATTTTGGGATTCATGGAATTGTGGGGTTTACAGGAAAGCATTTTGGGAATGCCACGAATCCTGAAATTTATGGGAAAAAAGTCCGATTGTTTTTTTTTTGTGGCTACCAGAGGGCTGACCTGGGGTTGGCCCTGGGATAATCCTGAGGGTTAATCCTGATTTTTCTGCGGATTGGCCGGGAATGGCCAGGGCAGCGTCCAGGTTTGGGGCCTCTGGTAGAAAAAAAAGGGGATGGGAAATGGGAAAGGGGCTGGAAAAGGGGCTGGAAAATCCTGAGGGATTTTTCCTGGGTTTTTTTATCCTTTGGGGGGAGCTCGTCCCAGAGCAAGGGGGATCCAGTGGGGATTTGGGATCTGATCCCAGGGAATGGGACAGGACAAGAGGGAACGGCATGGAGCTGGGTAAGGGGTGGGAGTTTGGGATGAGTTTTCCATGGAAAAAGGGTTGGGAATCACCAGGAGGGGCTCAGATCCCCGTCCCTGGAGGATCCCAAGGAATTCCTGGAGCTCCCTCTGGACGGTCACAGCCTGGACTCGCTGCTCCAGGCTGTCCTGAGTGGCCGGAGAGCCGTGTCCGGCTGTCCTGGGAGTGCCCAGGGCTCATCTCAAATCCCAAATTCCCAAATTCCTCCTCCCAGGTTAAGCAGCCTCTCCTCCTCCCTGGGCGATTCCCCCTCGGAGCGAAGGTCCCCTGGCCACCGCCGGCAGCCCTCGGACACCTCAGAGTCCACAGGTGGGGATTTGGCTGGAGTGGTCACTCAGCGGTCACTCAGCGGTCACTCAGTGGTCACTCAGGGCCAGGGGCGGGCGTCCGGATCTTCCCATGGGCCTTGGAATGTTGGGATTTGGGGATTTGGGGTCCCACAAGGGCTGTGGGGTCAGGGGTGGACGGTGGCCCCAAGGCCGTGCAGCCCCTGAAGCTGGGGCGTTCCCTGGAGCTTCATTCCTCCTCTTCCTCCCATCTGTGTGTCCCCATGTCTGTCCCTCTGTCCCCGTGTCCCTCTGTCCCTCTGTCCCTCTGTCCCTCTGTCCCTCTGTCCCTCTGTCCCTCTGTCCCTCTGTCCCTCTGTCCCTCTGTCCCTCTGTCCCTCTGTCCCTCTGTCCCTCTGTCCCTCTGTCCCTCTGTCCCTCTGTCCCTCTGTCCCTCTGTCCCTCTGTCCCTCTGTCCCTCTGTCCCTCTGTCCCTCTGTCCCTCTGTCCCTCTGTCCCTCTGTCCCTCTGTCCCTCTGTCCCTGTGTCCCTCTGTCCCCCTGTCCTCTGTCCCCTCTCCCTCTGTCCCCTGTCCCTGTCCGTGTGTCCGTGGCAGGGCTGGTGCAGCGCTGTGTGATCATCCAGCGGGACCAGCATGGCTTCGGCTTCACCGTCAGCGGAGACCGCGCCGTGCTCGTGCAGTCTGTGCAGCCAGGTGGGGACAGGGGCTGGACACGGGCATGGACAGGCTGGACAGTCCCCAGGAATCCCCTCATCCATCCCCAGCCTCAGCCTGGGGAGAAAATGGAGGGAAATGGCAGGAAAATGGGGGAGAAAATTGTGGGAAAATGGGGGGGAAAACGGTAGGAAAATGAGGGAGGAAATAGAAAATGTCGGGAACGTGAGGGGAAAATGGGGGAAAAGGAGAAAAAGAACTGGTGAATATGAAGAAAATGTGGGAGAAATGGAAGGAAAATGTGGGGAAAACAGGATTTTCCTTTTGAAATGTTCCCTGTTTTTGGGGGATTTCACTCTGGGATTGGATGGGATAGAGTTGAAGGAGTGGAAAAGTCCCTGTGGAATATTGCAGGAAAATCTGGGATCTGTTCCTGACTCTTCCCCTGTATCCAGGTGGAGCTGCCATGAGAGCCGGGGTGCAGGAGGGCGACCGGATTGTCAAGGTGGGAATTCCCAAATCCCAAATTCCCACGAAAATTCCTGTTTTTCCAGCCCCTTTTCCCAAGCCTTTCCCTGTTTTTCCAGGTGAATGGGACAATGGTGACCAACAGCTCCCATCTGGAAGTGGTGAAGTTGATCAAGTGTGAGTATGGGGCTGGAATTCCCAGGAATTCTCTTCCCATTCCGTGGGAAAAAGCAGAGTTGGGGTGGGGGGAGAATATTTTCCATCCTTTGGGAATTTGGGGGCAGCCTGGAAGTGTTTCCACCCCTTTTTCCCACATTTTTTTTCCAGGAAATCCTTCTT
Source organism: Sitta europaea (assembly GCA_013400255.1). Lineage (NCBI taxonomy): Eukaryota > Metazoa > Chordata > Aves > Passeriformes > Sittidae > Sitta > Sitta europaea. Next base: position 8,587 of record VXBS01002822.1, on the reverse strand, counting down.
ATCCCTCATCCCAAATTTTTCCTGGAAATCCTTCTCACTCCCATTTTTTCGTGGAAATTTTTTCTGGAAATGTTTCTTGCTCCCTTTTCCCATTTTTTTTTTTTTTTTTTTTGAATCCCACTCACCCCTTATCCTAAAATTTTCCAGGAAATCCTCCTCACTCTCGTTTCTTCTGGAATTTTTTCCCCTGGAATTTTTTTTTTGCCAGTTTTTCCCTGTGAATCCTCCTCTCATCCCCTTCATCCCAAACTTTTCCTGGTATTTCTCCTGACGTTCCCATATCCCATTTATTTTTCCAGCTGGTGCCTACGTGGCCCTGACCCTGCTGGGATCCCCCCCTGGATCTGCTGGAATTTCAGGATCCAAACAGGAGCCAGAACCCTCGGGATGTCCCCAGGGCCCCCCCCAGCTCATCACCGAGCCCAGGCCCCTCCAGGTGAGCCAGAATTCCAGCAGGGAATCCCAAAACCCCTCCAGTTGATCCCAGAATTCCCTGAGGGGATCTCACCCCCCCCAGGTCCATTCCCATTTTCCCATTCCCATTATCCCCATCATTCCCCTTATCCCCATTATCCCCATTATTCCCACTCTCCTCATCCCCATTATCCCCATTTTCCCCGCTCTCCCCGTTATCCCCATTATCCCATCCCCAGTCCCCCCGTTATCCCAGACAACCCCGTCATTCCCGGTTTGTTTCCCGGTGCTGTGCCAGGACCCCGAGGTGCAGCGGCACGCGGCCGAGATCCTGTGGAACATGCTGCGCCAGGGGGAGGCCGAGTGCCAGGTGCCACCCCACCAGTCCTCTTTGCCCACCTTCCTTCCCCCAGAATCCCAGGAAAATCCAGGGAAAATCCCAGTAAAATTCCCGGGAAAACCCTGTAAAAATACCAGTAAAATTCCTGGGAAACCCCTAGAAAAATCCCTTAAAAATCCCAGGAAAGGTCCTGGAAAAAAAACATAAAAATCCCAGGAAAATCCCCTTTCACAGAATCCCTGGGAGTGCTGGGCTGGGATTTTTTTTGGATTTCCAGGATTTTTGAGGGAATTTTTTTTTTTTTTAATTTTTTTTGGGGGGGAGGGGATTTTTTTGGGATTTGCAGAATTTTGTTTTTTAGTTCTTGGGGATTTTTTTGGGATTTTTTTTTATTTTCTGGGATTCTTTTAGGATTTTTGGGGGGGATTTCCTTGGGATTTTTGGGGATTTTTTTGGATTTCTGGTTTTTTTTCGGGATTTTTATTTGCTTCCTGGGATTTTCTGGGGGGATTTCTTGGGATTTTTTTTAAAATTTATTTCGGGGGGGGGATATTTGGGAATTTTTGGGGCTGTCCCAGATTTGGAATTCTCCTTCCCCAGCATCTCCAGGAGATGCTGCTGCGGGAGCCGAGGGCGGAGGTGGAGGAGCAGCTGGAGAGGGCCCGGCGGCGCCTGAGCCAGCTGCAGCTCAAGGTCCTGCAGGAGCACCAGGGAGCCGCGGTATCCTGGGAACCTGGGGAATTTTGGGGAAGTTTTTGGAATGTTTTGGAATTTTTGGTAATTTTTTTGGAATTCCAGGCTCATTCCCGAGCCAGTCTCTGTGTTTTCAGAGCTCTGGGAGTTCCCATTTTCCAAAACAAACAAACAAACAAAAATTAGTGGAATTGGAGGGGGTTTGCTGGGAATTTGGGGGATTTTTGGGGATTTTTTTTGAATTGTTGGGAATCCATGCCCCGTTCCCGACGTTTGCCTATTCCCAGGATTTGGGGTTCCAGCCGGTGGTGGGGGAGGGGCCCTGGAGCCTCCCGGGATTTGCCCAGGACCCCCAGGAAGGGGAGGCGGCGTTGGAATCCAGTGAGGTGAGGGGGGAATCCCAGGAAAATGCGGGAAAATTTGGGAAAAGGGGAGGGAAAATCTGGGAAAAATACAGGAAAAATCTGGGGAAAATTTGGGAAAAAGGGGGACAAAATTCCAGGGAAAAATTTGGAAAAGGGCAGTGAAGAATTAAAAAAAAAAGGGGGAAAAGTGGGGGGGAAATTCCAGGAAAAAATTTGGGAAAATGGAAGGAAACATCTGGGGAAAATTCCAGGGAAAATTTGGGGAAAAGGAGGGGGGGAGGAAATCTGGGAAAAGGGTGTGAAAATCCTGGGAAAAATAGAATAATAATAATAGAATAAAAGAAAAATAAAAACTCTGGAAGTTTTTCCCTGTGAATTCCAAAGAATCTGGGGATTCCCAGGTGCCCTGGGTTGGGATTTTTAGGGATTTTGATCCTGGAATTGCCATTCCCAGGGATGCCATGGATGGAATTCTGGCTTTTCTGAGGCCGGCAGCCCCCGGAGCTCGCCTGTGCCCCGGCGCTTCCCGACGGAGCAGGTGGGGCTGGAAATCCAGGAAAAATCTGGGAGAAATCTGGGAAAAATCTGGGGATATCCCAGGAAAAGGGTGGGGAAGAATTTTGGGAAAATTTGGGAAAATGGGGGGGGAAATTCCAAGGAGAATTTGGGAAAAGGGGCAGGGATGAATTCCAGGAAATATTCAGGAAAAGGGGGGGAGAATTCCAGGGAAAATTTGGGAAAATGGGGGGAAAATTCCAGGAAAAAAATCAGAAAAATGTGGGGGAAATTCCAGGGAAAATTCCAGGGAAAATTTGGAAAAAATTGAGGGAAAATTCCAGGGAAAATTTGGGAAAAGGGGGGGAATGCCCCCTTGGGAATTTGGGATCCCGGAGCCAATCCTGGATTTTCTTTTGGGATAGGGATCGGGGAGGCCCCAGATCATCGGCCCTGAGGAGGAGTGGGAGCCTGGCTGTGCCAACAACGAGGTGGGAATGGGAATTCCAGGGAAAAAAACGGGAATTCCGGGGCAAAAAAAGGGAATTCCTGGAGGGATTTTTTTAAGGGATTTTGGGAATTCCAACTGGGATTTTTGGGAATTCCCGATAGGACTTTTGAAGGAATTTTGGGGATTTTTCAAGATTTTTAAAAATTTTCTTGGGAATCTTTAACCATTTCCCCCCCACAAACCCTCCCAGCCTTCCCTCTCCTCCTCCATTTGGCATTTTTGGGATAAATCCTGGATTCTGCCCAGATTATTCCATTAATTCCTCATGAAACTGGAATTTTCATTGGATTTTTTGGGGGAATTTCTTAGGATTTTCTCCCCCAAACCCTCCCAGCCTTCCCTCTGCTCCTCCAGTTGGGTTTTCAGGACAAATCCCACATTTTCCCATGGATTCCATGGAGCATTCCCATGTTTTTCCCTCTTTTCCAGAGCGATTCCCTGTTCCAGGACCTGGGGCTCCTCAAGGCCCGCCCCGCCCACCTCGCCGTCTTCCTGCGCTTCCTCTTCTCCCAGGCTGACCCCACCCCCCTGGTGAGCAATTCCCAACAATTCCCACATTTCCTCACCCTCCAATTCTTCCCCTCTATTTTCCTAGTTTTTTCCTGTTTCCCCCCATTTTCCCCCCGTTTATTCCCATTTTCCCCAGCTGTTCCACCTGTGCTCCGAGGTTTGCTGCCAGCTCAGCAGCCCCCGCCAGGCCCGGGCCCTGGCCAGGGACGTCTGGGGGATCTTCCTGGAGAGGAACGCGGTCAGAATTCCCAGGGCTGGGGAGGATCCTTGGGAATTTGGGGGGATTTTGGGGAATTTAGGGGGGAGTTTGAGGTATTTGGGGAGGATTTTCCAGGATTTACGGAAGATTTTCTGGGATTTAGGGATGATTTTAAGGAATTCTAAGGAATTTTGGGAGGATTTTCTGGGGTTTTTGGAATTTTGGGGGCGATTTTAGGGATTTGGGGAGGATTTTTGGAAATTTGGGGGATTTCCCAGGATTTGGGGGATTTCCGGGGATATGGGGGGATTTTTGGGAATCTGGGGGAGAGTTTCAGGGATTTGGGGAGGATTTTCTGGGATTTTGAGATGGATTTTCCAGGATTTTGGGATGAGGGAATTCCTGGGACTTTGGGATGGATTTTCCGGGATTTTGGGATGAGTTTTCTGGGATTTTGGGATGGATTTTCCCTCTTTTTCAGCCCCTCCGAGTGAAGGTGTCAGAGCAGCTGCTGGCTGATATGGGTGAGTGCAGAATTCCAGGAATTTCCCAGGAATTCTGGGAATTTTCTATGGGAAGAGAAGCCCAGAGGTGGGATTGGGATTCCCAAATTTTCCTGGAATCAACTCTGGACTGAAGGGAATCCCAGGAACATCCCCAAAATCCCAGATTTCCCCAAATTCCCAAAAACTTTGGGGCTCCAGACCTGGAAAATGATCCCAGGATTACCAAACTTTTCCTGGAATCCCAAAACCCCCCAGACAGTTTTGGGCAGGATTTTTGTTCCCCAGGACCATTCCCAAAATCCCCAGTTTTTCCGGAATTCCCAGAGCTGCGCCTGCGGAACGGTGATGATCCCCGGCCGGCGCTGCTGGCGGCGCAGGAATTCGTCCTGCCCGACATCCAGGAGCAGCTCCAGGACTACAGGTGGGGAAAATCGGGAATTTTGGGGAGCTTCTGATCCCGGAGTTTTGGGGAGAACCTCAGGAAATCCCAACTTTTTGGGAGTTTTGGGGATTTTTGGGAATTCCAATCCTGGTGTTTTTTTTGTTTTTCTCCCAGGACCAAGTGGCAAATCCCCAGTTCTGGTCATTTTGGGGAATTTTGGGAATGCCCATCCCATTTTTTCTGTTTTTTCCCCCAGGACCAAGCGCACGCTGGGCCTGGGCAGCCTCTACGGGGAGAACGAGCTGCAGGAGCTGGAGCCGGGCAATTCCCAACGGGATCCACGGGAATTCCGGGAGCGGGAGCGGGCGGTGGCCGAGAGGCAGCTGGGGCACCTCGGGGACATCCTGTGAGAGCCTGGATTGGGAATTCCCCGTGGGATTCGGGAATTCCTGATGGAATTCGGGAATGGGAACAGGAATTTGGGAATTCCAGATGGGATTTGGGAGTTTCTGATGGGATTTTGGGACTGGGAATTTGGGATGGGATTTCCCCACAGGATTTGGGAATTCCCAATGGGATTCGGGGCTGGAGTGGAACTTTGGGACTGGGAATTTGGGATCTGGGAGAGGATCCTGATCCCAGGGAATTCCTGGATTTCTCCCTGTTTTCCTCCTGGGATTGGGGATTTTTGGGAAAGGGTCCAGGAATGAAAATTCCTTTTCCCGCAGGTCCAAGTATGAGGAGGAGCGGAGGTGAGCGGATCTGGGGGGGGAGATATCCGGGAATTTGGAACATTCCTGATTTTCCCTCTGGAATCTTTTCCTTCCCAGCTTTCCCTCTGGGCTCTTTTTTCCCTTTTCCCTTTTTTCCCTCTTTTCCCTCCCATTCTCAGTTTCCCCTTTCCCCCATCCCTGATACTCCCAATTTTCCCTCTGGAATTTTTCCCCTTTCCCCCATTCCGGAATTCCCAGCTCCTCTCCCTGCACATCAGCCCCTCAGAATCCCGGGAGTTTGGGAATTTGGGGATTTTTTTTGGAATTTTGGAATCCCACCCTCTGGAATTCTCTCCTCCCAGCTCCCCCCTGGCCTTTGCCCTCGGCACCTTCATGGCCCACGCTGGGATCCGGCCCTGGGAATTCCGGGAATTTCGGGAGTTCCGGGAATCCCGGAGCCCGGGAGCCTCCGCCGAGAAAATCCCGGATAAGGACAAGTGGCTGCCCTTCTTCCCCAAGGCCAAAAAGGTGGGAATTCTGGGACATTTCTACCGAATTCCAAGGTTTTAGAATGACATTCCAAGATTTTTTACCTAAATTCCATCATTTTGGACCTTAATTCCAAGATTCTGGAACTAAATCCTGGAAATTTTGGGGAATTTGGGATGGAGATTTGGGATTTAGGACAGGAATTAATGGGAAATTTGGGATTTGGGATGGGAATTTTGGGATTTGGGGTGGGCAATTCCCGGAATTCCCAGGGATTCCCGTATGTTTTTTCCAACAGAGCAGCAGCTCCAAGAAGGAGAAGGAGCAGAGGCAGAACCCGATCCTGAAATACATTGGGAAACCCCGGAGCTCCTCCCAGAGCAGTGAGTTCTGCCAGGAAATCCCACGGAAATTTGGGCATTCTCCAACTTGGGGATTGTTCCTGGGATTTTATGGGATTTGTTTTTTATTTTATTTTCTGGGATTTTATTTTGGATTTTTTTAAACGTTTTCTGGGATTCTCCAGGTTTTTGTTTGTTTTTCTTTTTTTTTTTTTCCCTTTCTTTTTTTTCCAGGGAATTTTGGGGGATCCCAGTGGAATTTGGGGGTTGGGAAATCCTGGATGGGTTGGGATGGGAAAAATCAAAAAAAAGATCCCAAAAATTCCAATCCCAGGGATGGGGAATCCATGGAATAACCCAGGCAGGATCCAGGATTTATCCCAAAAATCCCAAATTTCCCAGCCCAGAAAATCTGGGAATTTTCCTTGGAATTCCCCAGATTTCTTTGAAATTCCCTAAAATTTCTTTGTTTCCACAAAATTTCCCTGTAATTACCATAATTCCCTCCCGGTGTCATTCCTGCACTCCCATCCCCTTTTTTTTCTGTTCTCATCCCACCAGAATTCCCAAATTCCCATTTTTTTCCGGGATTTTTGGGAATTCTGACACCTCCTCTTTGTTTTCCAGCATTTCATGCCCCCCTGTCCCCCGTGGAAGGTAAAAAAATCCCAATTTTTTTGTTGCTTTTCCTTCATTTTTCCCACATTTTTTGTCTCAGTTTTGTTTTTTTTTCCTGTTTTTTTCTTCTCCTCGAGGAAATTCCTGGGAATTTTGGGATTTGGGGGCTTGGATTTGGGATTTAGGGGGGATTTGGTGTGAGGAATTTGGGATTTGGGACTGGAATTGATAGGAAATTTGGGATTTAGGGTGGGAGTTTGGGATTTAGGATGGGAATTTGGGATGGGGAATTAGGGATTTGGGACTTTTGATGGGAATTTGCAATTTGGGGCAGGAATTTATGGAAAATTTGGAGTTTAGGAGGGGAAATTAAGGATTTGGGGTGGGAAATTTAGGATTCGGGATGGAATTTAGGATTGGTGATGGGAATTTGGGGTTTGGGCTGGGAATTGAGGGTGTGACCCCGCTGTGACCCGCAGTGCGCCCCGGGAACGTGCGCACCATGATCGAGCACTTCGAGAGCGGCCACGGCGACGGGGCCGGGCCCGGGGGGCAGCGGCTGAGCACGGGCAGCGCCCCCGAGGAGGGGCTGGAGCCCCACAGGTGACCCCAAAAACTGGAGTTTGGGATATTGGGGGTTTGGGATTTGGGATTGGTCTGCATCCCAGAGCCTGGTTTTTTCCCCGAATTCCTGGTTTTTTTTCTGTANATTTATCCCAAAAATCCCAAATTTCCCAGCCCAGAAAATCTGGGAATTTTCCTTGGAATTCCCCAGATTTCTTTGAAATTCCCTAAAATTTCTTTGTTTCCACAAAATTTCCCTGTAATTACCATAATTCCCTCCCGGTGTCATTCCTGCACTCCCATCCCCTTTTTTTTCTGTTCTCATCCCACCAGAATTCCCAAATTCCCATTTTTTTCCGGGATTTTTGGGAATTCTGACACCTCCTCTTTGTTTTCCAGCATTTCATGCCCCCCTGTCCCCCGTGGAAGGTAAAAAAATCCCAATTTTTTTGTTGCTTTTCCTTCATTTTTCCCACATTTTTTGTCTCAGTTTTGTTTTTTTTTCCTGTTTTTTTCTTCTCCTCGAGGAAATTCCTGGGAATTTTGGGATTTGGGGGCTTGGATTTGGGATTTAGGGGGGATTTGGTGTGAGGAATTTGGGATTTGGGACTGGAATTGATAGGAAATTTGGGATTTAGGGTGGGAGTTTGGGATTTAGGATGGGAATTTGGGATGGGGAATTAGGGATTTGGGACTTTTGATGGGAATTTGCAATTTGGGGCAGGAATTTATGGAAAATTTGGAGTTTAGGAGGGGAAATTAAGGATTTGGGGTGGGAAATTTAGGATTCGGGATGGAATTTAGGATTGGTGATGGGAATTTGGGGTTTGGGCTGGGAATTGAGGGTGTGACCCCGCTGTGACCCGCAGTGCGCCCCGGGAACGTGCGCACCATGATCGAGCACTTCGAGAGCGGCCACGGCGACGGGGCCGGGCCCGGGGGGCAGCGGCTGAGCACGGGCAGCGCCCCCGAGGAGGGGCTGGAGCCCCACAGGTGACCCCAAAAACTGGAGTTTGGGATATTGGGGGTTTGGGATTTGGGATTGGTCTGCATCCCAGAGCCTGGTTTTTTCCCCGAATTCCTGGTTTTTTTTCTGTAAACCCCAGGATTTTTTTTCTCTGAATCACAAGTTTTTTTCCCCTAAACTCTTGAGATTTTTGCCAGAATTCCCAAATCC
>VXBS01002819.1:27258-101651 GCA_013400255.1 Sitta europaea | reverse complement strand
TGCCGCCGGAGCGGGGCTCGGCCGGCGCACAGGGACCGAGGGGACCCGCTGAAAAGCCGACCCGAGCGGGTCGGGAGCGGCAGGGCGGAGGAGCAGCGGCAGCCCCGCCACCCAGCACGGGCCCCTGAGCGAACTCTACCCTGCTTCGGTCTCCCGCACAAAACAGAGGAAACGCTAAACACATTCTTTGGGGGAAGCCCGGGCCTTGCTGGAACAAACAACCAGACTTCTCGGTTCGGCAGAACCCTGGATTCCCCCTGTGGTATCAGCCCTGCGCTTTCTCTCTCTGCTTTGGATAGCTTGCTTTCCTCTTACTTTGGCTTCGGCTGGAAGGAACGCCTGCAGTTGTGTGCAGCCTGTGGCTTACCAGGGTGGCATTTCTGACTCCTGGTCGGGATGGGTGGGAGCATTCACCTGTCCTGGGGAGAAAAATGCTTTCTTGCCTTCGAGCTCTTGTACCCACGGATGATGGGCGCTAATGGGTTAGGGATGGAGTTGGTGGAGGGGAATCTTGTTTGGGAAGGGAACAAGGATGAACTTACAGCTGGCTGCTGCTGCGGTCCCAAGGTGTCAAATGCAAACTGGGAGGTAAAACCATGCCAGATGTTTTTGGGACACTTTCAGAGGTTTTGGCTTTTTGAGCACCCAGTAAGCATGCCTCTTGATGCTTGGTGCAGGAAAAGTGATGGTCATGGGGGAGTGAGGCTTTCTGATGGCTTGGGTCTGCCCTGGAGCCTCCTCACAGGAGCAGGGACTAAGTGTTAAACATAGGCCCTTAATTCTGATCTTTACAAGAATACAGCTTGTTTCCAAGACAGGTCAGCAAGTCGTTCCTGACCCTGAGGTATTCCCAGCCACCTTCGCTCTTGCCATTTAAGTAGTTGTTTAAGTTTGTTGCTTTTGGAGAAGAGCATCTCCAGCCTGGAACTCAGCTGGGAGGATAAAGACATGACCAGAGGGATTTCCATGGGGCTTTTATTTGCTACTGTGAAAGGAGACGCTGGTGTTGGATTAAAAAGCTGTTTTCTGTGTTGGCTGCCACCTTACTGACTGCTGGTTCTTGGTGCGCGTTAGTGAGGTCCAGTAATGTGTACTGGCTCTGTTTTCTGAACCACCAAAAAGGGAGTTGGTATTGCATCCTGGCAGAGGAAAGGAATGCATTTCCTCCACCCTTGTGTTGTGTTCTGAACTGTCATTGGGGTAGTGTTTGTGGGGTTTGGTGCATGTTGGATTTGAGGGGTTTTGATGGGTTGTTGTTTGGGTTTTTAAAATAACCCAGGCAGTGTTTCAGCCTGTGAAAATGGGTAACTACTATGTTGGAAGCAGCTGAAAATGCTAAGTATGGAAATGAGAGGAAAGCGACAGGATTTCCCAGGGTAGTAAGGCGCCTTTTTGAGAAACGGAAGAGAAAGCACTGAAAACAAAGGGCACTGGAGTGGCCGAGGATGTAAAAAGCAGAGTAAAGATGTATGGCTCTGCTGGGACCACTCTGTGCCTGCGTGGGTGAGAAGGTTGTGCACTGGATCTTGGGTTGGCCTTCAGCACATCCGTGTCCTAGCAATCCACACAGAAGAGAGTCCCTCTTCATTGGCTCTGATCCTGAGTGCAGTGTTCTTTGGACACCACAGTGCATCTGGAGTGTCCCAGAGTGCTGCTCTCCATACTGTCCCCAGCTCATTGCCTTGAGAAAGCTTTTAGGACATTTTGTCTGCAAAGACAACCTCTGTGCGAGCTTTCTGTTCTACAGAAACAAGAAGATCCTTTGTCAGACACTTAAATAGGCTTGTCTTTCTCCCTGGTGTATTGGCATGTTAGAAATATTCATTTTGACAAGGAGATAATAAATAAAGACAGCTTAAGGTGTGTTTTTCAGAGATGATCTTAATCCAGTAGTAGCTTTTCCAATGAGTTATTATTAATATCAGCCACAACAACTAATTCATACAGACAGGACTTAAAACCTCTATTTTGCTGGGCACTCTGGGAGCACAGAAGCAAGCTTAGTCCTTCCCCAAGTTTAAGAAATTTGCAGATGAAATCATCACATAACAGAGCCAGTTTCTTAAAGATGGGGAGATGCTGGGCATTTCAAAAGTGTCCGATAAGTGCCGTGTTCTTTTGGATCCCCTGAATACATCATTCAAAGCAGCTGGTTCTCCCTTCCTTTTATGACACCTGACATTTATTTCCTGACTGGAACTGTGTGGAAGCTGCTCCTTCCTAAGTAGAGGCCAGACCAAGGGGAGAAAAAGCTATGTAGTGCGCCATTAAGCCCATGAGAGTGGAGAAGAGCCTCTCTTAAACTCTTGTTGATGGTGGTTAACTGGGATGATCTTAGGCCTTCAGAACTGGGGTGTAAGCTCTTTAGGGAGGCATTTTTTAGCAGAAGGATTTAAGTACTAGTGGCTGATATGTCTGTTGGCAGGATCCCAAGAGCTGGCTGGAAGAGGCCTCTACTGTGAAAGAAATGCTGAAAGAGGACTTTTAATGCACTTGCATAGCAGTTCCTTACAGGCTGACTCTCCAGAGGGAAGGAGGGAGTGGGATGGAGCTGGAAAGAGATTTCTTGTTTCATTCAAGTCCTGACAGTAAATGAGTGATCCTGGCTTTGCTTAGACACAGCTCAAATAACACTGTACCTGAGGTATCTGTGAGCACAGTTTTACAGCACAAAGCAGGAAAAGAGACAGCGTTTTCTTGGCTGTGGCTCTGAAGTACAATGGAAAGGGCAATAGCACGTTGATCTTACTTATGGGGTTTTTTTTCTGGTCTTCACCTTGGAGATGCATTGTCAGCTGCTGGAAATTGAAGCAAAGGCTGAAATGTGAGGATATGCACGGCCTTTGGGGGCAGGTTCAGCCCAGGTTTTAGTGAAGAAGGCCATAGGACTGAGCTCCCAGCTTCTTGAAGGCTGTGCTTTTGAAATGTAGCTTCTGCAGGGGCCTTGGGTGACCTTGAAGTGGGTCCCTAAGGCTGAGTCCCTGGAGCCTCTGAGCTCTACATCCTGGGATTTCAGCTGAGGTCTGTGTCCTTTGGTGGAAGCTTAGCACAGAGCAGGCTGAGGATCACTTTAAGGTTTCTGTATATAAAGCACTAAAAAGCATCATTGCTGTCTTACATAAATAAATACTTAAGGTCCTATAGGCTGGTTCTGTTCAAGATCTCTCCCAGCCTTTACATGGTTCACCACCCAACTGGGTCAAGGTGCTCTGTGGACGTGGGACTGATGAGGTGAAAGTCATAATTTCCCAGGCCTTTCCTGATCAAAGCAGTGGATTCATACCTGCCACTCATGTGAGTCTTCACCAATTTATGTCTTTCAATGAGCTGGGAGCTCAATGGGGAACTCATGGCAGCATGGCACCTTTGGGGCTCTGCCATCTTGGTGGTCCAGTCCCCGCTATGCTGAGACAGCTCTGAACCTATGATGTGGTTCCAGCCTGTCATCCTGGAGCTGCTCACAGAGATGATGCTCATGGGATAACCCTGGCATGATGGCTGGGGTGATCCTGTTCTGAAACCCTCCGAGTTTGTGCTGCTCTGAGGAAAATACATTGTCTAAACATTTGCTGAACAAATGTGGGGTGCTGTGTGTGTGTGTGCAACAAAAACCCCAAAAGGGGGCACATGGGAAATCTCCCTTGCAAGAAGTTTGAAACACTGACTCCTTTCTTTAATGCAGATAACATGTATTGAGGACATAATCTCTGTCTTTTTTGGAAATAGTACTGTCCCGTGGTAAAGCTGAAGGAAGTCAAGCATAGCTGGAAGGGCAGAGGCTTGAAAGAGTAATGTCCTACTGGAATGAATTCTGTGAGTGCTGGTATAATCTTCATTCTTTGCTTCAGTGCTTTTTCCCCTCCCCAGGTTAGGGAAACCAGCTGCAGCTGGCATACTGTTACTTTCAAGGATTTAGCAAAGCAGATGCAAGAATTATTGGTGATTTAAGGTCAGGTTTTATTGACTATACTTGTTAGGAGCTAACACATCTCTGAGGCCTTCTTAGGGCACGATTGCCATCACAGTGCTGGGGCATGCCAGTCAGGTTTGCTTGGGGTCTTCTTGTTTTTAATGGCTGGCACAAACAAGAGTTTGGCTTGACTGTTACCTGCATGTGCTGTTACACATGACCTTTGCTGAATGTGAGATGCACCTGTGTCTGCCTTCTAACGAGCAATTCCTGAGCTGGGGTAAAGGCTGGGGCTGCTCAGGGGGAGCAGGAGGGGAGATGTCTGCACTGCAGCTTCCTCTGCAGCTGCCGTGTCCAGCCCGGGCAGGAGTTGCTGGTCCTCAGCCCCCTTGCACTGCAGGCAGAGCTCTGGCTCAGCCCTGTGCTCCTGGGCTGGGAACTGGCAATGTTTACATGATGAAAGGGAGCAGAAGATGGCTTTTCCTGAGCTCTGCCTTTGCCCATACATGTGCTGGCCCAGGGCCAGGGTGGAAACTCTGTCCTCATGAGCAGAAAGAGGGAGATGGGAGGAGCGAGAGATGAAGAGGGGCCCAGAGCAGAGGGAGTTAAAATAAAAACACCAACTCAGAGAGAAAAGCCTGTAACAGATGGCCCTGGCCATCCCCCGGTCTCTTCATGCAGTTGGCTCCACGTGCAGTGCTGACCAGATCTCATCGGGAAGTGTGAGTAAGGGGCCTGGACCATTTTCTGATGTGTGGTGGAAGATCAGAGTAAAAGGCAAAAGGAAGGAAGCTAGACAGGTAAGCCAGCTGTGGTTCAGTCCTCTCTGTGATGCCTGAAGTGGTCTCTGGGACTTGCTGCTGCTGGTGCTGTGCCACTAATAAGGCAGGTGCTGCCGTGTGAGCCGTTGTAGAAGAACTGCTTTGCTTTCAAGTGTGGCATTCTTTAACTGTGGCCAGTCTTGCCTCCTCTGTAGTATTGCTGGTGGCTGTTTGTTCCACTGCCCTCATTCCCTGTAGAATATGTACAGCAGAGAGCTGTTGATCTGAACAGAGCCTAGTGCAAGGATGATTCTGCCAGGAGCTGCTGGCAGCTGCGGTTCTGATGCCCATCTCCTCACGGGCGTCATGGTAAATTATCAGATTGGCTGAACAGTTGAGCACATGGGGTGCTGACCTTGCTTGGAAAGGCTTTGCCTTGGTAGGAAATTGTGCAGGAGACTGTGCCTGGCAGAAAAACTGGTCTTGGAGAAGCACTCACAAAAGCTTTGCTCTGAGCTCATTTGAAAATCTGGCCCAGACACTTAAAATGTCAAGAGCTGATGATGGTTAGGGGCAACTTGAGTGGGGGAAAGGTGCCACCTCGCTTGGAAGTGGTTGAAAGAGATGTGGCTGAGACCCTGCCAGACCTTGGGACTCCTCATCCTACAGATCCCAGAGAGCAGATGGCTCCTGACCAAGTCCAGTACATAAGTTATGTTTCCAGAAACTTATTGGGGATTCTGGCAATCCACTGGAGAGACTGTTTCAGGGAGCAAGGACTTGCTGTTCTTTGTATCCAGACTAATTTTAAATGGCTAGATGCTCTGTGTTTTAATTAAATTTCCCTTTGGGAATAAAAGTGGTGAAGTGTTTCTGTGATCCTGCTACATTTAAATATTCTGTACTGTGTCCCCGTCTGGCAAATCGTTTAGGCAGACATGTGGGTCACGGCGCATGCTTAAATCCACCCAGCTGAGTGCCTTGGGTCCCACTGCAGAGCATCATTCCTGCTCTGGGGGTTTGGAGCTGGACTTCACACAGTCTAATTGAGGATAGTGATATGCTTTGAGCATAGGCTTAAAACTAATCATGTGCTTAGGTGTTCTCTTCATTACAAGTGGTCTCTCACCCACTTGTATTCTGTAGAATCATTTTATATTAGCAGTGCCTTTGAAACTTGGATTTTTCTCTTCTTTCCTCTTGCCAAGTGCTTGCAGATAAGCCATGTTCCTGTGAGCAGTTCAGGTGAGATGCTGTCACAGGCCTGGTATTTTGGAAGCATTGTGGATAGGCATGCGTGTGTGAATGATTAAATCAACCCAACGGGGTGTCATCTGGAGAGGAGCAAATGCTGAGCTTGCTTTGCAAGTGGGGGGAGGATGAGATCCCCCTCTAGTTTTTGCTGAAAGCTTTTCCCCTCTGCAGATGTGCAGCTGCTGTAGTTCTCTGCCAAGATGCGGCCGTGACTTTCAGAGATGGGGAACGTGCACACATCTGTGTGCAGAGGAGAGCAGCAAAGGGGCTCGGGTCTCCTGCCCCAGGGGAGTGTGTTCTCGTGATAGATAGTGCTGACTGTTGTGCAGGGAAACGGCAGATTTCACGGGACACTGAGAGGGCAGTGCATAAATATGAGTTTGCTTGCCAGTGTCAGCCAAGCACCACCTTCCTAAATTAAAAAGGAAAGAGCTCCCAGAGACTTCTCAGACTATTGGAGGTTTCTCTTTAAAAACATTAAGCACCCTCAGAAGATGTGTTTTCTACATACAAAAATACAGTGTGTTTCAGCTGCAAAGGATGCTGTGATCCCAAAGGCTTCACAGGGCTTTTGGGTAAGAGTTGAGTCTTGGGTTTTCCAGAGCTCATAACGGCTTAGTAGCAAAGGGAAATAAATGTCCCGTATTAAAACTGAGAAGGAAGTCTCTGCAGGAGCACATGTAGCACTTCAAAAATCAACATCTGTCCAAAACCAGACCCTGGAGCATCCTCCACAATCTACTGGTCCATGAGAGCTTTTCCCTTGAATTCAGGGAGCTTGGGATTAAGTAACTGAGAATCTGATTTTCTCTGCCTTGACATGCTAGGTTACATGTACAGCAATCCCTAATCAAATTCTACAAGAGAATTTGTTATGGTAAAGAAATGTGTAAGATATTGAGCTTTTTCCAGGTGATGTCAGTAGCCCTGATCTGTCTGGCTCTTGTTTCTCAGCTTCGTCAAACTCTGAGAGAAGCCTGAGAGGTTTCCTACTGGGAAACCAACACATGGTAACTGTTTTTGCATCAGATTTCTGTCTCTGTCCCCTGAGATTACTGTGAGTAACTCCAAGTTGAAGTTTTGCCATGGTGTCACCTCTCGCGTAACAGTCCTGTACTTGTGGTGGTGAAGGATACTGACAGCTATTGCTGCTTAGTCTGTGCTAAACCTTGCCCCATCAGTATCCTTGTGTTCGCACAGTAGGAAACTTTCCTTATAGAATGATTTAGCTTACTCAGATTCAGTGGGATACCAAGGTTTTCCCCCTGTTAAATGCATAAATTCCTCCATAAACCAAGGACAATTTTGGGTATGTTTTAAGAAAAATTAGGATCACCTCTAAAAGGCACAAATTTCATAAAATGTTGTCAGAATTTGATTAGGCCTTTTTTGGGTTTCAGTTCCACTTGCTTAATGTTTGTTTGCATGGGGTAAAATAATTTTTCTCATCCAAAGCAATCTGGAAACATTATTGTAAACAGAAACTTGGCATTTTAGAGCAGTGAAGTACTTCAGCTGACCAGCTGAACTGCAGGAACACAAATTCTATCTTCTTCTGTCCTTCAGACCGGTGTTCCCAGATGTCTAACCCAGTCCCTCTTGCTATTCATATTCAAGGCAGCCTTTCATTAGAATATTATTATTACTTTTATTATTATTACTCTTATGTTATTATTAATAGAATAAGCTAGACGAGACTGAGTTAGGAAGAGACCCACAGGGATCATTTTGCCCAGCTGCTTGATCATGTCAGAGCAAAAGTTGAAGTTCATTATTAAGGCCACTGACCAAATGCCTTTTACACACTTACAGGTTGGGTCTTGAACACCTCCAGTAATGGAGACAGCAGGGCTCTATTTTTCTCATGGTGAAAGGAGCTCTTTTATCCTCATAGTGAAAAAGTTTTTTCTTTATAACAAGTCTCTCTGTTCCCTCTCATCTTGTTTCTCGTCCCACCAAGAGAGAAGCAGCCAAGGAATTTCCTTCAGGTCACACACTGTGCTACACCAATGGTTTTGTTTTATGAGAAAAAAAATTATTAAAAAGTCACAAGAGAATGTGGAAAGCTGTGTCATGCCTCTGGAAGGGACTGGGCACACAGGTGTCAGTTCAGATCTGACCTGGACATGCTTAGGTTTACAGCATCACTGTGTCAGTCTGTTCTCCAAGCTGCCAGACATGAGGGAGCTCTTTAGACATACGTAGATTAATTATTTTTTCTGGAAGTTCCCTTTTCAGTGTGTTCTGAATGTTCTGAATGCTGTGATCTGTTATCTGAGACATCTCCCACATGAGCAAGCTCTGCCAGCTCTGTGGAGCTGGATCTGGCACCTGGTGAGCAGCAGGGTTTGCGTAGGTGCACGAAAGTGCAGAGAAATGTGCTCTTGATTTTCCCAGCCACACCTGGGCCTGTCTCCTGCTGCAGTCAACAAAAAGGAACGTGTGCTTACAGTTCTTTGAAAACGTTACATGCTCCTACAGTCACGGAGTCATTTAGATTGGCAGACACCTCCAAGATCATGGAGTCCCACCCTTAAACTAAAGCTGCCAAGTCCGCCACCACTCCACGTCCCTAAGCGCCACATGAATACAACGTGGAGCTAATTCTGTCAAAGCTGGAGCTTATTTGGGAGTTAAAATAAGGAGATGGAATTGCAAGTGTAAGTGCAAGCCTAGTAGGAATGTTTGCTTAAAAAAAAATCTGATCCTTGGTTGTGAAAATGGTCTTAAACTTCAAAGTCATATAGTCACTTTTGAAAATTCTGCCCTTCTCTATTTTATTTCTTTCTTTTCCTGGGGCTTTTCTACCACAGGGGGTGGCAGAAGAATGTGTCACCAAGTCATCATAACGTTTTGCCTGACTGTGTGAGGAGATCAGCTCTTTCCTCCCCTGTCTTTCCAAGTTTTGTGATCAAGTGTGCTGAAGCCCCGGGCAGAAAGGATGGATGGTCACCCTGCAGCAGACTCGCTCCTTATGCTCTGCCCTGGGCTTCTGCTGGGCTTGGGGAGCCTTGGAAAAGCTCGGTCGTTCCCAGCGCTCTTTTGTGCTCAGGTAGCCAAATTCCTGGTTATGGCGAGAGTGTGGGCAGACAGGTGACACAGTGATGGGAGTTGGTTTTCTCTCTGTGTCGCTTTCTTCTGCGTGTGCCCAGGCCATCGCCCTCCATACCGCTCCTCTTCCCGGCTGCCTCGGCATCGCCCTGCGAGGCACAAAGTACCAAACCGCCTGTGAAAGGGTGGTGGAGGAAAAGCGATTTTTCCCGAGGAGTTGGGGGTTTTGGTAGGGCTTTTTTCCCGCTTTTATTTGCCGTGACCGCTTAACCACAGCGCCCGCGCTGGCTCCCCCCTCACTTCCTCTCCCTGGCAGAGCGAAGCCGCTCGGGTTTCCTCCCAGCACGGGTGGATGGCGGCTTTCAGCTACATTCCTCCCAATACAAAAGGAAAGGAAAAACTGTTCTCTGCACGGGCAGATGGCCGACTGTTTCCTGGCAGCTCCGCTCCACTCTCCGTTTTCCCATTATCCCGACACAAACACACTCACACAGGCACGCACACACCCACCGAGAGCAGCTTTCCTCCTGGAAAAATAAATAAATGCGAGTCCTCTTTGCAGAGGTTTCTTCCTCCTTGCAGCTGTGTGAGCTTCCTTCCCGCGATGGCTAAACCTCGGGCTGCTCAGGTCCTGGCCCTGCTCTCTGCTCGGAAAGGCTGAGCAAGGAGAGGATGTGCTGTGCTGTGCTTGGAAGGTTCCCATAAAGAACAGGGTCTGCAATAAGCAGGTTCAGCCTTTGTGATGGCCAAGATATGTGGGAGAGTGAGGGTCGGGGCAAAGGGGAGGCTGAATGAGACAGAGGAATGCAGGGTCTCCTGAACTGAAAAACAATCTGTGCGCGGCTTTTTGCTTGAGCTCAGAAGGTGATGCCTGATAGAGACACTGTAGTGGAAGGTCATGGACTTGGAGTGGGTACAGGAAGGTCTCATGGAGCATGCAGATGGTGCCCCGAGGTTGTGGTGATGGACACTTCAGGAAGCAGTGTGCTAAATCCTCATCAGGAGGGACAAGAGTCAGCATCCTGCAGGGTGAAGGCCACCAAAGGAGAGATTTGCTGAGGCTCCATTTGTCTCCCTGATGATAACTTATTTTGGAAGAAGTTGAGGTTCTTCATTTTAATGTTCTCATTTCCTTTCTGAATGTGAGACAATTTGTCTTCCTGCCAGGAAACTCTTTGCAGAGTTGCTCCTTGAAGGGACCTCTTTGGGTCCCATTTATGTTAGATTAGCAGAGATTATCTCACCACATCAAAAATTAATTCCAGTGTGGTTCATGAGCTGAACACTATTTTTTAGTGACAGGTTGTTTCCTATGCTGTCAAATGTTTGGGTTTCTTATAAGCATAATAACCCTGAATTCTTTCCAATTTTTTTACACTAGAGGTGATTTACTGTTGTAGTGGGACCGGTACATTTGTAACACAGCACTCCTGTTAGAGGAGGGGAAAAGCACCTACATCAGCTAGCTGCACTGGTAGAAATGAGTATTTGCCCATTTATTTTTGACTTTGTTGGGACCTGAAACCAGTTCCACTGCATCTGCTGGAATCCTGTCTCTCCATGTGGCTGATAGATGATTCTGCTGGCGCACGTGGGCTTATGTGAATCTGATCCATGTTTCTTTTGTTTTATTCTGTATCGACCGCAGTGGTCTTTTCTGTGAGTAGTTTCACAGCCAAACAAACCAGGTATTTATCACCATCTCCACTGCTGTGATCTGCAGGCAAGGATGTTCCACCAGTGTCTTCTTCAGACTTTACTTCAAGTAACTGATTTTTCATTTGTTAGGCTGCAAAGCAGAAGCAAATATTATCACCCCTTCAAAGGGGATTAGCAACCCCTCTGTGTGTGCATGCATACACAAGACCTTAAACACAGGGAGATGATCTAGTAATGCCAGGAACTGTCCCAGAAGGGTTGTCCTCTACTCCTGCCCTCACTTCCTGAGATCTTGGTTTCCTCATCTGGAATTACAGACTTTTTTCAATCTTTTTTTCATTACTTCCTTGTAAAAAACATAGCCTGAAACACATAATTCCATTAAGCATTGCAGTAATTTCAGCAGCCAGATTGGAAAATACTGAAATATTCTCTTCCTTTCTGTGTGAATTTTTTTCTTACTATTTGTTAACCTACCTGCATGAGTTAAGACTCATCATGTCTCTAAGCAGTCACACAAACCATACTTGCCACCAGGATGAAAAGCAGTATTTACCTTCTATGCATGGAAAACTAAATCAGTGACTGGAGGCAGTGAATTAGAAAAAGAGTATTTCTGGTTTTTTTTGACAGGGTCGTGAAACATCCCACTGCTAACCCTGAAAATGCTGTGTTTTTCAGCTGAGGATGTGTCTGCCTGAAGGAAACTGAAGAAATGTCTAATACCCTTTGAGTTGTTTTTTTCTGTTTGTTATGTGTTTAGAGGGAGGAACAAAGAGAAAATAAGACAATGGGAAGTGTGGGACAAGCTCAATAATAGTGGGTGCAGTGAGCCCCACCTTTAACAGAAGACAATTCATATTGTGAGACCTTGTTTTGATTACTGTCTTCAGGTCAAGATTTTATTTTTGTTTCAGTCTGCACTTTTCCATCCTGAGCATTGCCTCTGGCTGAATTACTTTTGAAAGCCTTCAGCCAAAGTGGTTCAGCTGTTTCAGTGTGAAGCCTGGGGAGAAAATTGTTGCTGCTTCCCCTGTGTTTGAAAAGAAAATCAGGCATTTCTTTTGCTAAAACTTATCTTATGCTTTGAAAAAGAAATGCTGTTTGGATCAGGAATTTGTCCTTTGCCATTCCTGAGTTATCTCTACTCTAGCTTTTCCAGGGTCTTGTGGGAAGAAAGTTTCAGCTGGCACGTGGTTCGCAAAGGTTCTTAGAGCTACCTTGTTACCAGATGTGCTGTCCTAACAGCTCCCAGTGTCGGCAGGTGATGCTGGTGATATCCCTGTGGAGCTTCACCTACAACCTTCAGCAAGTGGCTGGTGGAGGGAAGTAATGGACAAGAGGTGAGAGTAGTTTCTCAAGGGCCCATCTGCTTTACTACAGAATAAGGATGATCACAGGATGAAGCTGAGACCTGGGGTGACCTCCTAATATTGCCCACAGCAGGTCCTGCTGGCTCTCTCTTCTCATTGCTGAGGGTTAACTTCTTTACAAGCAGAGTCTTGTTGCCTGCCTGGCAAGGGGGATTGGAATTCAATGATCTTCAAGGCCCCTTCCAGCCCAAATCATTCTGTGATTCCTTCCTGATGTGCATCAGTGCTCACTAGGTTTTCCCAGGCAGGTGACTGTTGTTGCTATCTGAGCAGAAAACTTTTTGCTTCCCCCCCTTTTATTTCTTTGCTGGTTTAGGAAGTTGAACCAGGCAAATTTTTTGAGCCCATGCTAGCTTGAAAGGGCTTTACAAGCGTTGGAGCTGATACAAAGTAAAAGCACGAAGGGAGGAAAAAGGAAGGCACGCCCTTAGTCGATAGCAACCATCAGGTGTGATCAGGCATGTCTTTTCTCAAGGGCGGGGAAGCGACCACCTTGCTGGCAGCCAAGGGAGGAGCAGGGAAAGCCCTTGAACTGTAGTAATCCTTTTAGTCGGGTTAAAGACATACAAGCAGGCAGAGTTTGTTCTGTGTGCTTAGAGAGGGAGAAGGTCAGTAGACCGAATTATAAAATTAAAGCCATGCCATGACACCCAGCACAGCTTTGCTGGGCACGACGAGTTCCTGCATTCCTCGCATTGCAGCCTTGTTCCCCTGACATGGGGTGCTTGCACAAAGACAGAGGTTGTGGTACGTCCATTCCACTTGGGGTTTTTGAAAATACAGTTTGTTTTGACACGTAGGATTCTCCTGACCCCCTCGTAAGTCCTGTGGTGTAAGATACGATAGATCAAAGAGGAGAGTTGGGACGGAGTGGGGTGAGGGGACTAGGAGGCTGTGTGGGATCTGGCTTTAAATGATAGTGTAGGAGCACGTCACTTCCCAGTCATCGGTCCTTCATTGATACGTTTTGCATAAGTTTATCCTGCAGGGCCAGTGCCCGGTGCCGGGAGCAGGGAGCAAGGACAGTGCCCGGGGCTGGGGCTGTGCTCGAGGCCCACGCAGTGCCTCTGTGTGTGTGAGCTCAGGCACGCATCCTCATGCCTGCTTCTTCCCCCAAAGGAAAACAGGCTCCAAACGCAGCAAGGGCTGGGGGAGGGAGCCTTGAAGGCTTTAACTGTTGGCTTCCCCTTACTCATGTTTTTCCTGTTAGTGTTTTGTCTTCTTGGCATCCTTCCTGTTCTTTATATGTGTATATATGTTATATATTGTTGCCTCCTTGTTGCTGTCGTTATGCTGCGCCCTTTGTTGTGTCAAGCACCGGAGCAGGGAGGGGCGACTTGTAGGCTTTGACTGCTCGGAGTTACTCAGGTTTTGAGCACCGAGGAGAAACACAACAAGTCTTTTTGTCTTCTTGGAGGAGACTTGGACCAGCTGCAGGTTGCTCCTGTTGCTGTGAAGCTTTGCTGTCCCTAGGCACTATCAGTGTGGCTGGCATCCGCTTGTCGATCCAAAAATTTTTTGGGATGTGCAGAGTAAACAGAGCAAAGGAAACCTTGAGATATGGCCTCCAGCATGCAGTAAGGGTAATACCCATCACCAAAATACTTTCTAGGTATGCTTGGTTTATTCCTCACAAAAAAAACTGCAAAGAAGGGAGGCCTGGGGGCTTGCTGCCATTGCTGCCTAACCTTCCCAGGGACAAGGCTCCCCGTGAGAGGCCTGGGTGCTGGCTGTGTGCATTTCCCATAATATGGACTGCAGGGCCTTTGTGCTCCCCTGCCTTTTGTCCTCATCTGGTGGGTGCATCAAGTGCAGTGGGCAAAGCTGATGTCTTTCTCTCCCTGGAGGTGTTCCTTTGGAAGCCCTCTCTGCCCTTGAGGGTGGGAGTGTCCCTCGTTTTTATTCACTGGTTGCTCTGGAAACATGGTGCGGAATCCTGTGCCCTGAACCAGATGTGCGCACTCCAAAAGCTTTTGGATCGGAAGTGGGGAAGAGGGCACTGGGGAAGGGGGGCGGGAGGAAAACTTAAATTAGAAGAAATCCAAACAGCTATTGCTTGGGACAGATGATTACAGCTCATGTCAAGGCTGTTTCCTGCATGCCAATGATAGATCAGTAAACAAACGCCTCTGTGTGAACACAAAGCAGGCAGGAACTCTGTTTGGAAGAGAGAGGTCGGGGTAGGTCTCACTTCACTTGGTAGCAGGAAGCCCCTATCACGTGGCCCTGGGAATTGTGAGGCCGGGTGCATGTAGGAGATATGCCGAGAGGCTTCTGCTGGGAGACTTCACATCCTTTCCAGGGTCCAGCCAGCCGGTTTGAGAGCTCCCTCCCCTCCCTCTTTCCTCCCACCTCCTCCCCTGTCCTTCCTTTCCCAGTTTAATTTTGAAACAGTATCAGATGACTGCTTTGTTCCCCCAGACAATGGCAGGGAATAAATTGCAGTGGCAAGGTTCTCCAAATGGGGCTCAGTGTCTTCTCTCGCCTTTCATGGCCTTGATGTTCTGCTTCAGGATGTACCTGCCAGTACAGTGGCCTCAGGCTCAGGTTCTTTGGAGCTGTGCCTCCCATTGCTGGTAGAAAGTTCTCATGTGGCTTTTAGAGAAAGCAGTCAAGAGGTAACAGCTTGATGGGTGTATGTCCCTCTCGGGTCTTCTGCTAACTGAACTCAGCCCTGCTTGTTCCTTCTAGGCAGTTTGTAGGGCCCTGGTCACATTGCCTATGAAGCAGGAAAGCAAAGCATTTCAGATAACACTTCCCAGCCTCTGGCAGGTCTCCCTTCCCCAGCCTTACACACGCTTTTTTGTGCTCTCTCCCCACTGCCCTCCATCCCTCCCTCCTGTGCACACAACCTCCCTTTACCTCCCTTGTAACAGATTGGGTTTGTGTTGGGCCCCTTCCATGTGCAGCTTTGTCAAAAACCCTCAGTGAGCTGGAGCAAGTCACAGAGATGCTGCAAAGGGCCTGAGCCAGCACATAGGGGAGTGCGTAGTTGATTGTAGGGGAGATGTGGGCAGCCAGGGGGGACAAGAGTTCCCTTTGCACTTCATGGTGAACCGTGGTGTTAGGTCTGGGTGCCTTGTGGAGCCAAAACTTGGAATACAAAAGTAAATACTCTCTGTCTGCTGGAGGCAGTTTTCCAACATTGCCATCACAATTCCTCTGGTCACGTGTTGGCAATGCCTGTGGGTTAGGCCTGTGAGTTATTTCTAGTGATCTTACTATTGGAAGAGATGATCATATCACCTCTGAAGCTCATCTGGGCTTGTGCTTGGCCCCAGGAAATTATTTGACTGTTGGACTTATTGAGAGGTACCTTATTATTTTCTGCTGTTTTATTCCAGAGGGGACTCTTTCTCCCCTCATGTGTTTTCTGACGTGTTTGGTAAGTATTTTCTCTTTTGAGTAGAACCAGCTAATGTGCTGCAATAGTCCTCTAGGTGATGCTGAGGGCACCATGTGTGTCCTGCTGCTCAGAGGGAGGGCTCTGCTGCTTATATATCTCCCAGGGATGACTTTATTCCCTAAGCAGTGGGTCTTGTCAGTGGGGTTGTCAGGAGGTACCTGGCTGTTGTCACAGCTTTGGAAGCTCCTGGACCACACTTTAATTTGCCTAGCATGAGAGTGTTGTTTTGGTTACTCCAGCTACACATGTGCCTGGAAGGGACAGACATCCCTCTGACCTGGGCTCCAAGTGATGCTGATCTGCTGCCTGCTTCTTTCCTGTGAGACTCTTGCAGCATGCAGCAGCTGCTTTGTGACTCACTTCTGCAAATCAAGGCTGCTGCAAGGAGTCTGTCCCATCCACCACAGATGAAGAAGCGAGTGCACCTCTTACTCTGTATCATCTTCTTTTCAGCCCGTCCCACAGGAGGCCAGCCAGGTTGCTGACTGTGCTGAGCATCAGCACACATGTTCTTGTACCCAGATGTTCATTTTCAAGGCAGAGTTTGTTCAAGCCGGCTGTTGGAAAAGGCTGAGGGATGGAGTTTCCTGATTGGGAAACTGGGTGATCTTTTGAAGACAGAGAAGCACATCCCCAGGAACATTCGATGTTTCAGCAGAGCCCGAGGGATTGTGTGTGGACACAAGAAATGTGTTTCTTTCTCCCTACTAATGGCAGTGATGAGGAGCTGCAAGGCACCAAACGAGTGCTGAGTTAAGAGACTGTCCCTGCTCTAGGGATGTTGTAAACCAAGTGCAGAGCAGACTGTTGCAGTTTTGCAGGAATCTGCTTTGGCTGCCTGGGTGAGTCATTCTTTGGCCAAGGCCACAAGTATGGTTAGTTTTTCATTATTTTCAATCCATAATGGTTAACGGATGGATGAATAGATTTTGTTCCTTGGGCTGGTGAATTTTCTTGACAGTGTTGCAAAGCTGCTCTTTGTCTAAAAGTGAAGTGGGTGCTTGTTCCAGTTACTAATGAGGGAGAGAAGCCAAGGGGGTTTATTGTCTGGGAAGAGAGAGTCTGCTAAATCGTTAGCAATGAGCTGCCCTGAGTGTGTACACATTGAGTTGACCCGGAGTTCACTCCTCGCCTCAGAAACACTGCCAGTATGGAATAAAAGGAGGGAGAGAAAACTGTGAACAAACAAAACTGATTTCCCCCCGCCCCCCCGCCCCCGTTTTTCCTTTCTCTGTCCAAAAACTTGGACAGTGGAAACGAGAGATCCTTTTGTTCTTTACTGTTTCTGGTGTGGTGGGTTGTATTTTTTTTAATGACAAGAGGCACTTAGTTGGTCTTGTCAAATGCCAGGCATGGAGGGGCAGCCTCTGGCAGACCAGCTGGTGGAGAGATCTGAGAGATTTTTCCAAGTACTGCCTACAAGATGATGAGCCTGTTGTCATTGCAATGCTTTAGAGCAGGCAGACCACCCTGACAAGTGAGCAGAGATGGCGCTGCAGAGTAACAGAGTAAAACTATTTAGCAAAAAAGAGCATTGCAGCACAATAAAATGGAGATGGGGTCTGTTGCATTGACTAGGTAGCAGTGGCATTCAAAGAGAGACAGTCATTCCAAGAGTGCTAGAAATCATGAGTCAAACTGAATGACTCATTTTTGTGAGGGATTTATCTTATCCCCACAAGGAGTTGTCTTCTGTAATGAGATCAGTAGCAGGCTAACATGGCTCACCACAGAGAAGATCAGTGGCTGCCATGCAGTGTCTCTTCTGTCCAAAATGTTTTCTTATCCCGGGCTTCAAATGTTGTGACAGTGTTATATGCCCAGCAACCACTTCAGACTTGTGGCCTTAACACAGGTTATTATAAAATTGTTTTTGGTTTAGTCTTCTACGAGGGGAAAAAAATCTAAATCTGATGAGATTTTCACAGCAATAAAAGCCTTCTTGAAATGTGCTCTGTATTTAATTCAAGATGCAGCAATTGATACTGAGTCAAAGACAATTTTTGCCCTCAAAAACTGTCAACGCCTCACTGGGCTTCTGAGGAGTATTGCTGTCACCCCTCTTCCCATTTTGCAGGGGAGGAAGCCTGGGCTGTCCTCAGAAAGCTGTCATGTCCTGATTCAGCTCCTCCCCTAGATTTCAAGGAGAAACGTGCATGTGTGTGTGTGTGTGTAGAAGGAGAAAAGAAGGATGCTGAGCAGAGAGCAATGCTTCTTCCTTGTGTCTGTGTGCAGGTGACATGCTGCCCTGCTGTGTGCTGACATGATGACAGCAAGCAGGGTGGCCGACGAGAGCTGCAGGAGTGGGGGTGCTGTCTGCACACCTGGTGAGAGGTGAGTGCTTTCCATGTTCCACTGCCAGTGGGCTTTGCTTGTGTTTATTGCTCCCAACACAAAAAACCCCAAAGGAATCCCCTCTGCTGGGCACTGTCCCTCTCTCCTCCCACATTAAAACACACCCCATAGGTCCCATCTTGGGACTCTGTGCATTAACTCATCCAGTCAGGCTTCTAGTACTGCAGACTCACAGTGCTGGAAAAGGTCTGCCCCAAGGCAAGACCACTTGTGCTGATGATATCTCCATCAAGGTTTGCCCTGCCTGCACTTGAAGTCTTCAGCCCTGGAGACTCCTCAGAAGAGCCCCAGTGTCCCCACCCAGTGCAGGGTGGCTTCTGCTCCGAGGTCCAGCCCCCAGTGGCACTGTGAGGCTGCCTTGGAAAGACCATGGTGTTCACAGTGCCAGCTCTTAGCTAAAGCACAGTGTCACTGCCACAGCCGAGAGTTAAAATCTGTGAGGCTAAGGAGAACATCTGTGACTCAGGTCCCATTTCCTCTCAGAAATCTGTCTCAGACTCAATACATGTCTGATGTACAAAAAATAGCTCTCTCACCTGCACCCCACTCCTTCCACAGAGATAGGCTCCATTTCAAACCTCATCTTGGTTTTAATGAGGGAAGGGCAGGATGTTCTGGCTAGAAGGACCCTTCCCTGAGCATCCTCCCCTCTAAGCCCATGTCAAGTCCTTGGTTTGAGCATCCTCTGCCATCAGCTTTGTGAGTAAAACTTGAGGAGCTGATGAACTAAACCAAGGATGAG
The DNA here is from genome assembly GCA_013400255.1 of Sitta europaea. NCBI lineage: Eukaryota > Metazoa > Chordata > Aves > Passeriformes > Sittidae > Sitta > Sitta europaea. The sequence goes on along the minus strand of VXBS01002819.1, from coordinate 83,140 downwards.
CAATGGCAGTGAATGTTCTTTTCCTTTTTGTCTTTGATATGCAGGATCAAGCTTGCAGATAAAAAAAATACAGCAGCTGTGAAGGAATTAGAAAAACCTTTGTGTGGATTTTTGAGTGAGAAATGTTCTGAAGGTCCCTCTGTTGCCCTGGGTTTAACACCTGAAGCTGAACCAGTTTCTTCTGTGGTGAAGAACCCACTGGGAGCCTTGGAGAACTTGATGCTGGATCCAAGGCTTGATTGCTTTCAGCAGAACATGCTTAGTCCTAAAATGATCATCAGTGACCCGTCTGTGGATCTGAATGTCAAAGAAAACAATAAAATCATCAGGAGGCAGATAGGAGACACTCAGAATATATGGTCACCTGGAAAAATTGGCTTGAGGAATAAGTCCTTCAGCATCAAGGACAAAATTTCAGAATGGGAAGGGAAGAAGGAAATGCAATCTGCTCCTTGCAGAGAGGAGGAGGCAGGAGTTAAAGAGGAGCACAAGATGCCTTGTGCAACTGAGAAGATTAGTGGGGAAGCACTGGTGACTCAGAAGGCGGAGACCAAGAGACTTATGAGCTGGGAACTGGAGTGCAAAGGGGCAGGCAAAGAGAATGAGCGGAAAGCAGGAACTCAGAAAGGCACAGGGCAAGCAGCAGAGCGAAAGGGGGAAGCACAGAAGGATGAGGAAATGGAGCTCAGCCCTGGAAAATGCAAGGAGGTGAAAGGTGGGAAGTGGGAGGTCCATAAGGAGAATCTTTCAGTGCTTAGTCAGGTCAAGAAACTAGAGCAAGCTTTGAAAGATGGCTCAGCAGAGCTGCAGCCACAGTTGCCTGGTACTTACTATTCCCCACAGTGCTTGCAGGAGAAGGCAGCACAAGGGCACACAGCTCCCGAGGGCCATGAGGGCGTATGTGGGGCTGAGCTCAACAAAAGGCTTCTTGGTGTGGACTCTGAAATCAGTGAGCCAATTTTTGGGACTCTAGAAGAGATAAGAACTTCTCATGTGAAATCCAAGCACTGCACGGTGGAGAATGTGTACACAGAGCCGGGGGTGCCAGAGAAGAAGCCCTTCATCAATCCACTGCCCAAGCCTCGGCGGACTTTCAAACACGAGGGGGAAGAGGACTGGGTGCCAGCAGCTAGGAATAAAAGAAACTTGCCCCCTTTGCCATCCATTCCTCCTCCTCCTCTGCCCTCCTCTCCTCCCCCATCAGCTGTCAGCAGGAGGCTCTGGAGCGGCAAGCACAAGAACAACGCTGACCACAGGTACTGGGGCTGTGTTTCATGAAGCTGTTGGTCTTCATGGTGGAGTCCCACCCTCCCATCTTTCTGTGAGAAAGACAAATATTCCCTTTTTGCTCAGAATCTCCAGCATAATCAGCACTCAGTCATCTCTCCAAGAATGTGTGAGTGGCCAGCACTACTCCACAGGGGAACTGTGGAGGGATAAGTAATGGCAGATTTCAAGTCACTGTATTATATGGCTTAACCTTCAAGCCCAAAATTGAGGGATTTGGGGTTTTGTTTTGTTTTCTTAGCAGAAACTCCGCTTAATTACAGAATGACCACAGCTGGTCTGGAACAGTGTTTGAAATGATAATCTCTAGTCTCTACTGCAGCATTTTCACTGTTCATAGTAAACCACAATGAATCTGATGTGTATATATTCTTCTGGAGTGCTTGCCTGCCTTTTATCCCCTCCCGCATGATTGTCACACATTTTTGGGGTGGAGAACATAAAATACACAACTTTTCTAATGCCCCCAGGATAAATTGTCACTTAAAAATTCCTGCCTCAATTGCAGAAAGGAAACCAAAACTTGCTAGGTTTGCTCATGGAGGGCACAGTTTTACCCTTCCTGCCGTTCTGCAAGCAAGTTTTGTTTTTCCGTGCTGCTCAGAGAGCTGATTTTGGGGCCCTCTTATGCTTTTCATGGGTGGCATCTGGGCTGTAAATGGGACCTCTCATGTCCTAAGGTTCCATGCAGTGTTCCAGGATGTACCATTTAACACTTGTATCTTCACAGTGCGCTATTGCCATGACAACCCAATTATCCGTGGCACCCCCAAATGCTTTTATTTGCATGGCTGATGAAAACAGCCAATCTCAGTATTGCTTTTTCATGCTACATATGGGATGAGGCAGTGAAATGTTCCCAGTAAATTATTTTGCCAGCTGTGTTGCACGTCGGAGAAGTGAATGAGCTGTAATTTGGTTATAAATGCTGGTTAACTGCATCACTGTCCTCTCTGCTCCTCCTCCCCCACTCCATGGTGCAGGAAATCATATGAGTTTGAAGACTTGCTGCAGTCCTCCTCTGAGCACGGCCGCGTGGATTGGTACGCACAGACCAAGCTGGCCCTGACACGCACTTTATCTGAGGAGAACGTCTACGAAGACATCCTGGGTAGGAGCCCTGCACAGGGAAGGGAGCTGGCTAACAGTCCTGACTGGCAGAGACTCCTGGTCAGCAGGCATTCAGCAGACGTGCTGAATAAAATATGTTTATTACACAAATGTAAACCTGGACACATTCTGCGCATATTATTGGCAAGTAATAAGAAAAATAAGAAGACAGGGGACTTCAAAGCTCATCAGCTTCAAAGATAAACCTGAGGCATATGGGAAGCAGCTTTTATTTTTTGCTGGCATCTATCCTCTGCCTTCCTTTTGACCTGTGGATTAATTCTCACAGCTCTGATCTGTCCATTGTGGTGATTTTGTCACTGCTGAGATAACGCGAACAGTCTGAAAACGTAGCCTTGAAGGCAGTTCCTCAGCTCAGTAATAGGATTGTGTGTGGCTTCAGGTACCATTGCAATTAAGAAACTGGGTTCCACAGTCTTCAAAATTGAGTTTTATTTAGTTCTCCAACTTTAATGTCAGATCAATGCCATTTAGAAGATTATTTCCCATAACTCTCTCTATTTATATACTATTTTTTAATATTGTGATTTAGATGGTCTTTGATGGAACACAGAATAGAAGTGTCCCCCTTGTAAAAGCCTTAAGGAGTTTTAGTAGCTGTAGGCTGGTGCTTCATGAATCTCTTGGCTGAGGTCAGCAGATTAGGTAGGGAGTACTGCATCAGCTCTTGCCATACTGCTGTAATCCTACAAAGGTGCTCTGTGTTGTTTGGCCTAGGAAGAGCTGCACTTTCTCAGGAGCAGGCCAGGCATTATTATTTTGATATGAATAAAATCTGATCATACTTGATGAGAAAGGACCCTTAAAGGGGTTGTGTTCCTTTGGGACTGATGGCAGACACAGCAGTTCCAATCCATCCTTTCTGACATTTTTGAAACTGTCAACCTCATTTGTGCAGCTAAGGGCCTTGTGTTTGCTTTTTTTTCTTCTCTTTACTTCTGGGGCCAAAGGAACAGGGAGTGTCTAAGCAGCTGCTGTGGGGTTTTTGTGTTGGGTCATGATGGGGGAGGTCTCAGAAGCCACTGAGTAAGAGTCACCTTGTCAGCTGGAATAACATGGATAGCATTACAGAGTGGCTGTGAAGGCAAGTCCATCTATTCAAACACAAGCACACCCCCATGTCCCAAGTGTGCAGGGAACTCAAGTATCAGCCTGAAGCTCCTCTCCCCTCCAGCTTTTAGTTGCAAAGATTAAAAGAAAACAAAGTCATAGTTAATTGTCAGCTAATAGAGCATGTTTGGGTTTTTGTTTTCTTGCTGCATGTTAAGGCTTTGCCTGGAGTCAGTGATCTTTAATTGGTTCCTGCAATCCTGGTGGTGTTACCATGGAAGCTTGGGAAAAGGGGCGGACAGGGGTGACTCAAAAGAAAAAGCTGCAGTTTTGTTTTTCATAAGACCACAGACAAGTTTAATCCACAAAACAAACAACATGTGAAAATCTCACCAGTGGAGGAGGAACCAAGACTTCAGCCACAGGGCACTGCTGCTGGCCACAGACAACCACACGTGCCTGTCAGGACGTGCAATCACACACATACACACACTCATATGTGTGACTTAGGGGGTTTCAGCTGCTGGTGGGATAATGGTTCCAGTTCCCAGCAAGTCACACAGGTTGCCTTCATGCACCCTTTTTACCCCTGTTCACCATTGCTTACCAGGGCAAACCTCAGAGATTTTCTGCACCTAGAATCTTTTGCTTTTGGCTTTTTGCTGTAGATCCACCATCAAAGGAAAACCCTTATGAAGACATCGAGACCAATAGCCGCTGTTTGGGGAAGAAATGTGTCCTGACCTTCCCAGCATCCCCCACCTCTTCTGTACCTGGGACTCCCACAAAGGTACTTCGATTCAAGTGGCCACCTCTTTAGCTCCAGGAGGTTTTTGGGTGAAATCCAGGTCTGTTGTGGAAAAAGTGGACATCTTCATCTTGTTAGGGATTTTTCCTTTGTCTTTTGCCACAGAATACACAGAAGAGGGGATTTACTGCCTTTCAGTGAGGTAAAAAACAAACCAGCATTCTCTTACATAAATGGTTTGTTTGCTTTCACTTTTTTTTTTCACTCCAGGATTGCCTTCCCTGGTGGTGTGGGAAGAGCTTCCTCCCCTCAAAGAGGGCATGGAAGTATTTGGGTAACAGGGCCTGCAGTAGCCTTGTCTCAGTGTCTGTATGCAGTGCAGTCTGCCCATGCTGGTGCCCAGGTGCTTTTGCAGCACCTGGAGAGCCTCTGGAGCCTTTTTTTGCTCTCTCCATGAGACCATTTGCTGGTAAGTGCCAGTTCCCTGGGTGGAGAGCTAGTGCTAGAAGGGTGTCCCCACCACAGCCCAGATCAAGCTTGCTGCCTTTTTCCTCCTTGTCCATGGAACCAAAAGGAGAGATAAAACTTTGGTTGGCACCTCTTGCTCAGAGTTCAGGGTTTACCATGTTTACCAAGGTTTATCCTGCTCTCTCAGCCTCCCAAGCTGCTTTGATTTATTCATGTTGCCTGTTTAGATAATCCGAGCCTGGGACAGCAGGGACAGCATGACGGCCAAAGTCATCTTGGCAGTAAATGGGTTCAAAGTGGATAGCAGGGATCTAAACCCAGCTTTCCTGGCCAAAGGGTTTTCTCATCCTTTCCAAGGAACAACTATTATTAGAGCTCTTATTCAACATTTTCAGAAATTTTAAGTGCAGTGGTCCTTGACATGCTGCTCTTTTCCAACCAGTTTAATCAGCAACTAAGGTGTCTTTGGATCATTCAGCTCTTTAAAGTGAAAATTGTTCTGTAGTTTTCAATCCATTCTCCTTGTTTCTAATTAGGTCTAGAGCAGCAAGGGGCCACGTGTATGAGTGTTGGGATGAGGCTGATCTCCCTCAGAGGGATTTGCAGTCACCCCTGCACCCAGATTCCTCACACATGCAATCCAGAGGGGGGGCTGCAATGCTGCACAGGAATCACCTTCACCAGAGATGCTGTTCCCAGCAGGAGAGCTGAACAGGAGTAATTATGTTAATTCCACGGTGCTTTGGCCTCTAAGAGCCCTGATGTGCGTCAGTCAGAAAAGAAATGCTGCAGCTAAGGGTTTGCAACTACAGCATTCCTCCTGCTTGAGAGCCTGGCCAGGTGCAATGATGGGGAATGGGTCTGGACAGACTTTTAGGACAACTATATAAGTAATAGCTCATATCCCTGGTGCAGAATGAGATTCTTTGCTGCAAAGACTCCTTACAGCCTCATTTTTGCACGACTTCTCTGTAATGGCAAACGTTTTTGTGACCTGAGAATTTTCTGCTGAATCCAGAGACACCTGAGCCAACCTGAATGGATTAATTGCTCTGACTAATAACTGCTGAGTGTGTCTGCTGATGGAGGCAGGTGGTGGTGCTGCCTCAGCTACAGTCACAGTGCTGCTGTGAATTATTCAGAACTAGGCTGGATAACTCTCCCCCACACTTCTTGGTGCTAGATCCTCTGCCACTGCAGATATCGTTCCCATAAAAGGTGCAATTTACCTTGTCATAACTACTGGGAAATTCTGTAGGAGGAGATAAAAAGTGCTCTTATTGAGCATCTTTCTGGTAGTAGTTTGCTCCTCTTTATCTGGAGCTGAGCTTTCTACTTCTCTGATGCTATTTTTGGTCAGAGACTTCAGGAGCTTTACTCTACTACTTAAACATCATCTGTTATACTCCCACCAAACTTGCTAATGAGTTTAGGAGGAGAGCAGTCTTCATAACTGTCTAACAGCATCTCTTGTACCCTTTGAAATATTTGATTCTGGCTCCTGTCAATGGCAGCCATACTGACAGTGCTTTTTGCCTGCTCTCACTGCTTCTCTGTTCCTCCTGCTAGTTGCTCCTTATCCCAAAAGCTTGTGGTTGGTGGGTTAGTCTTATCCTGTTTACAATCCCAGCCTCTGGATTACCCAAATCCTGGGAGATTTTTTTCCACACTGGAGCGAGGCCTTCTTGACCAATCCCTGAGCTTGTGTTCTGTTCTGGAATGAAAATGGGATGGTTAAATTGCTGGTCAAGATGTAGCCTGGCAGCTGCATGGGTTTCCTGCATGTGCAGAAATGCGTGGGCACCCTTGGGCAGTTTTGACAACTGAGTACTGTGGCTGCCCCCCTGGATTTACTGATGTGACAGTGCGAGCAATGGAGTAAAGACACACAAATTACTGTGGTCACTCATTCCTTCTCCTTCATTTCCAGTTGCTTTCCAAACCCATGTTTTTCCGGCAAAACTCAGAGCGGCGGAGTTTCAAACTGCCAGACATACGGAAACTGAGCCGTGACGGAACTGGGTCACCCTCCAAAGTCAGCCCTCCCTCAACCCCCAGCAGTCCAGATGACACCTTCTTCTCCTTAGGAGACTCTCAGAATGGCAAGAGGAGAAGGAAGATTCCCAGGGTAAATATAGGGATTTGTCTTTTTTGTTTGGCTTCTCCCAGGCAGGAATGTGAGTATGAGACCAGGTTTTCTTTAGTTTCTGGTGTGTGGCATTCCTGCAAGGGAGCTGCTGCCCTGGCTGTTGACCTAACTTGTGTTTAACCCCCTTTCTGCCTCAAGGAGAAGGCACACAAACATGTCTGCACCTTTCAAAGAAGTTATTTTTCCATCTGAGATTTCATAATAAGAAAAAACAATTCATTGTAGTTTTGGGATAGGAGTTGGAGTATGTCAGAGGGAAACAGAGCAGTTCATATTTTGCAAAAGATGTCCCCCACCATACTTCCTTCTGTGCTTCCTGGGTGGGACAGTCAGAAATTGTCTGTGTGTTGTGTGTTTGCTTCCTCACAGAAATCTGTTGTTCTTTGCTCATTCTGATTGGTGCACTGGCTGTTTATAATTTAAGGTAAGGTGTGATTGTAGGAGAGCAATGAACATAATGACATAATGAACATAATTGAGTGGAAAAAAAAGGACTTGTCTGCAGTTATGAGCATTTTCTGCAGCAATATTTCCTATTTCTTACTTGGATACAACTTACTCCATTTAAATTTTATTTTCTTTCAGATCTGGCAGGATGTGTATTCAATCCAAATGAGGTTTGGCAGCCATCTATCTGTTGAGTGTTTCAAAAACACAGTTGCTTATCCTGGTCTTTGCAGGACAAGCAGAGGCTACCAGGATCAGTCTGTGGTGATTTCTTTCCAAACCCACAATTTGCATTTGGGGAAAAAGGGATGTGTTTTCGTATCTTCTTTGTTTCCTGGTTGCCAGATCTGTGTTCATGTTTGCATATCTGGTTTTTGAATACCCTCTCTGTGTGCCTCAGACTTTCAGGAATGAGCCAAAGACTGCAAATATTTAGGGTTTCTTTCCCAATATGTCTTCACATCTGTGCATGGGCTTGAGCTCTGTCAGTGTGTCCACACATACTTTTATATCAACTGAAGAGAGGATTCCAAGTGTTTATTTGCCCCACAGTGCCACTGAGCAGTCTTGCAGGGCCAGCTCAGAACTGAGGTTTTCTGTGTCAAGGGCAGCATCTCCTCAGGCCTGAGCTAGGCATCTGGGTGAAGGCTGCACTTCAACATCACTGCATCCTGCCTCCCACTTACATATTTGTATTCAGAGTTGCCTGACCAAGCAGGTGGTGGGACTGCCTTACCTTGAGCTTGCAAGACATGTATGGAAGTAAATATGGAATCCAGATTTATTCCAATCATTTATGGAATAAACCTGAATGCTGTGGCCATATCCTGCTGCTCCTGCTGCCTGGGACCTTAAGAAGGAGGCAGGTCTGCTCAAGCAGGAAGCCTGGCATGGCTCTGCTGCAATTCCCCTCCCCTTCAGGAATGGACAGGGAGACCAGAGGCACTGAATGAGCCACTAAACCCAGCATTGCCCAACACTGAAATGTCCTCTGTCTTGTTCGGCTGGGAGCACAGGGATTACAGGATTTGCAGAGGAAACCACAGGTGTAAAATATTTCAGTATCACTGGCCTCCACCCTTCTCAATTTCTTCAGTCATCCTCCAGCCAGTTTTCTGCTTCCAAACCTGCAGACCAGCACAGATTGCCAAGGGACCCTCTGGTGCTCCCTGTAGCATCGGTGATGGTTTGGAGAGATGGACTCTGTCAGGCTGCTACAGCTGCACAGTGTGGAAGTGCATAAAGGGGTGGCCTTTCATCATGGTTTGTTACCCTGGGCTCCTGCTGTACCAGAGTGTGTGTGGCCACTGGCAGTGCAGCGTAGATCCTGGGAACTGGCCGTTCCCAATTCCATCATCTGCACCATCAAGGGAAGCGTTTCAGTATGGCCAAGGTTGGGACAAACAGCACTTTGCATGAAATTCTAGCTTAATTTCTTCCCTGGGTAAGAAATTAACCTTGTTTGTTTGTGTGTTTGCTGAGCAGCTTGTGTTGAAAATCAATGCCATTTACGAGGCACGGAGGGGAAAGAAGCGTGTCAAGAGACTGTCACAGTCTACAGAGAGCAATTCAGGGAAAGGTAAAGGAGCTTCAAATCAGCATCCATCTAAGACTTTCTGAGGACTTGCCTTGGGCTTTGGGCTGCCTTAGTGCTTTATGTGACACTTTTTAGCACTTCTTCCAGTCCAGACTAAGGTTGAGTTGGGGTTTCCACTTTTTTCTTTGGTGAGATAAGGGCTGTTCCTCTGCCCAAAAAACTTTGGTTAAAATGGAAGTTTTCTGTTTTTCTTGCTTCATTTTCATTCCATGGTTTTGCATGATAACCTTATAGGTCACACCAAACATGTTCCCTCTTTTTGATGTTTATTTCTGGAACATGCTGGAAGCTGTGGAGAGGAATGTTCTGTCCAAAAACTCTGACTTGTTGAGATCAAGATATTTTGTGGAAATGTGTCACTTCAGTGAACTGTCCAATGGAAGACAGGAGATTTTGGAACAGCCCTGGTTCTTTCACCGTCCCAATAAACAAATAGCCTCAGTTGGGAATCAGGATTTCTACAACTGACTGTAGGACCATCTCCATCATAGCAGGATTGAGACTTTCACCGTCCCACTGTCAATTAACAACTTGCCCAAAGCATTCAGACACTTCAGAGCAATTACTTTTAAGCATCTCATTCCTGTAAAAATTAATATTGTGTCTTTCCAATATGGGATTTTTTTCCAAAGCAAAATTTAATTTCCAGCAAAAGGTGACCACCTCTACTTTTTTCACACAATTGTTTGTTACTGTTTATCCTATTTCATAAAGCATAGGCAACCACAGGGTGGATGTGTCTGTTTATATGAACTTTCTGGAGAGGCATCACAGATTTTTTTTATCCCTTCCTAAATTATCATTTGGAGAAATAGATCATTGGACCATAAAGACCTTGAATCTGATTCAGTCTGACAATTTTCTTGTTTCTATCTTTCTTTTCTTAGTTTTATCCCATGTCCCACAAACTACTGCATATTAACAAGTATTTTGCCTTGGTGTCATGCTTATTCAGACTTGGATAAAGTACCCTTCTGACATATTATTCTTTATGCAGCTCTTCTGGCTGTGCAAACTTGATTTTGTTGTTATTGTTTGTTTGGGTGTTTTTTCCCCTGAATGAATGGGACGATACCAGGGTTGGTAAGCTGAATATCTGTGGGTATGTGCACCCTTGAAAGGAACAAGGCCTGTGGGACCTCAACTGCTTCCCCCTGAATTTGCCAGGCTCAGCTTTCTCATGCCAGTGATAAGAAATTCACAGCTTTAGACTTTCCTTAATTCATCTTCCCCTTTCTTTCTTTTCCTAGTTACGGATGAAAACAGTGAATCAGATAGTGACACTGAAGAGAAGCTGAAAGGTAAGGCAAATGTGTGGAGAGAGCAAATGGCTCCTGATAAACCCTTCTCGGAGCTCCTAGGACAGGATCTCTCCTCTGTGTTCTGCTTTGGAGAAGGACCTGGTTTCTGCATAGAACACTGTGAGAAGACAAAGATCTCAATACTGCAGGAGAAATCTGAGGGCAGAGGGCTGTAGGAGCCCAAAACAATCATCTCTTCTAACTCCCATCAAAGCTCCTTGTTGACTGAGTTTCCCAGGAGGAGTATTGGATGCTGAGGAAATACAGTGAGATTTCTTTAAGGGAGAGTCAGAAATGTGTGACCAGACTGACAGAAGCAGTGTTGCACGGCACTGGACCCTCAGGGCGCCTCTGAAGCCCTGGAGAACTTTTGTAATTCTCTAAGGCTTCACCCTGAAATTATTCCTGCTGTTGTTTGAAGTTCGTAGTATCCAAAAGCCCCAGAGAACTCCAGCATCTCTTTGAGGCTTTGTCCAGAGAAAACCCTTCAGCAAAAAGACCGCACCTTTAGACCATGCTTTAATAGACTGATGTTTCTTAGTAAATAACTTTCTAATGCTAACTCTGCACTCCTGTGGCCCAGCTCCCCCAGGCTGTAACAGCTCTCCTGTGTCCGTAGCTCACAGCCAGCGCCTGGTGCACGTGAAGTCCCGGCTGAAGCAAACGCCGCGGTACCAGACGCTGGAGCGGGACCTGCTCGAGTATCAGGAGAGGCAGCTCTTTGAGTACTTCGTCGTGGTGTCACTGCACAAGAAGCAGGCTGGGGCTGCCTACATCCCCGAGGTCACCCAGCAGTTCCCTCTGAAGGTCTGCCTGACCTGTCTCAGGTTGTGTGGTGTGCTTGGCTAGCTGGAGGAGCTGCAACTTCTCTGTTGACCTCATGTTGTGTCAGTGACCCCTCTGCTGTGTCAGTATTCAGGGAGGCTGAAGACAGTGGGAGGCCTTCAGTCACTGCCTGAGAATTGTCATGGTATTACTCACTCCTGAAAGAGCAGCTGATTTACATCTTTGCTGCACTTGGCTATGACTTTTATGTAGCTATTCCCTTTCTTCCCCTTTCCTCTTCAAAGAAAACATGGCTGGGAGAAGATACATGTTCTGAAAGGGAAGGAACAGCTTTCGGTGATAGTCTAGCTCAAAATGGGGAAGGAGGGATGGGAGAAATGCAGAAGCCACAGTGACAGAGTATTTGTAAATGGGATGTGACCAGGCTCCCCTCAGACTTCTGTTCTCTTGCCCCTTGCTGGAAGTTGTGTCCCAGATTAGAGGCACACTATAGCAGAGGCAAGTGCTGCAGAGACAGGGCTTGGTGGAATTGGGGGCATAGAATTACCTTGAGATAGCTAAAGATTAGGTGAGCCAGAATCACAGAAATTTTAATATCTTCCAGGCAGAAGCTTAGCCTCTGTCATCACCTCTTCATTTGTCACAGGAAAAATATTTTAAGTCATTCCATCCCCACATGACTAATTGGAAACATTCCTTCTCTCTGTCCTCCTAGCTTGAGCGCTCGTTCAAATTCATGCGTGAGGCAGAAGATCAGTTGAAAGCTATTCCGCAGTTTTGCTTCCCTGATGCAAAGGACTGGGCCCCCATCCATCAGTTTGTCAGGTAAGTACTGTACTTTGTATCCTGAGTCATGAGAAACAGATTTTTGTATCAAGCTAATTAAATGCAAGAACTGTTACGATAGAAGATTGGGCAGAGCTCTGAGAGGAGTGTATGGGAAATGCAGAAATACTGGGGGTTTATTGGATTTGTATGTCTGAGACTGGTAATGTGGCTGATGGATATCTTGTCATTGTGGTTTCTCTTTCTGCAGTGAGACATTCTCATTTGTCCTGACAGGGGAAGATGGAAGCAGGCGATTTGGGTATTGTAGGAGGCTGCTGGTAATTACCCCTGAGTTTTTTTCTTTTCATAGTGGTGATGCTTTCCTGTGGGGTTGGTGTTTCTGGCACCCATTCTGGAAAGTGGAAAGCTGCTGCTCTTCTCTTGCAGTGTGGAATGAAAAGAGCGGCAACAGAGCAGCTTTGCTCTCTTCTGTTCAGTGCCAAAATCCCTCTCTGTATGCCATCCTCCATTCCCGACATGACTCTTGCATTTTCCTTGCTCCAGCACTTTACCATGATCATGGACTGTTGTTTCACCCCTAAGCTGAAGACAGGGTTTATCCTCTTTAGGTTTGGATACTTATTAAACAGTTGTCTAAACCTGTACTGGTCCTGTGGGTTCAGAGTTGTCTCTGTAGATCAGCCTGCTCTGCCTTTGTCGTTTGATTTAGGTATGCTGGGACCATACTGTGGATGTGCCCATTTCCCCTCAGTGTTTCTGGTGTACCAGGGTTTGAGCCAGGTTGTCACCATCACCATACCATCAAATGCCTGCCAGCTTCTGACCCAGACAGTGAGGTGCACAACTAAGAGACCAGTCGCTCTGTCTTTTGCAGTGGTTATAACTCTGACATTTCCTTGGTGTTTTTTTTTGTGTGTGTGTGTGTGTTTGTGGTTGTCTCAAAAGCCCAGTGGAAAAGGGAAGCGTCTCCCAGAAGTTTACTGCATTGTGAGTCGCCTTGGATGCTTCAATCTCTTCTCTAAGGTGAGGGGGGAAAAAAAGAGAGGGAATTGTGCTGTAGGTCGAGAGGGACCTGAAAGTGAAGCCAGCACCTGATGAGTGAATGGGGATCAGGGAAACCAGTAGCTGAAGAAAGGATCTGAAATGGTGTTGGTGAGGTGACCACATGCCAATTCCAGAACCTAGCAAAAGCACAGTTAGTAGGAAAACTAGACCTCCCAGAATACAAGAGAGGTTAAAAGGTGGAGTCCTGACTTCGAGCACAGTGGGGAGTTTGCAAATTTTCAGCTTTACAGTGATCACACTGGAGCCGTGTTTTTCCTGATAAAAGAAATCAAGGGTCTTCAGTTGTACTTTTTGCCTTCTTTCTTTTGATACAAAGCCTCATGTCAATACTGGATTAAGGATAGGACATAGATAGAGGCTGATGCACTTCATTCCTGGTGCGCTCCTGCTGATTTGCATGTTTTTGTGTGTTCATGCCTTTATTTCAGATCTTGGATGAGGTTGAGAAGAGACGGGGCATTTCCCCAGCCCTGGTGCAGCCTCTCATGAGGAGTGTCATGGAGGCACCTTTCCCAGCTCTGGGCAGGACAATTACAGTCAAAAACTTCTTGCCAGGCTCAGGAACAGAGGTAAAGACTCTTCCTAGAGAGAGGGAAACAGTCCAGCAAATGGTGCAGGACTAGCGACTGGAATTGGGACCATGGCATAGCACTGGGGATCTGCAAGAACAAATGATCTGTCAGCTGTGGGGGAAAGCTGGGGAGTAAAACAAGGGACCAGGGGGGATGGAATGGAGACTTCAATGACCTTGGAATCAAAATGAAAATCCTGTGGCAAAAAGGAATGTAAGCACACACCCTAATATAGCAAAAGGAAACAGGGCATCGTCCTTGAGGCCAGGCACAGGCACAGGTCCTGTGCTGCCCAGCAAAAGACCTTGGATGTGTTCAGGGACACCACACTAAACTTCCTAATGATAGGTTTGTACCATGTGGTCCAGCACTCTTAATACAGAACCTCTGTTTGTGTGGATCAGGTCAAAAAGCCCTTGAAGCCACACCAGGCTCATGCTGTAGCCTTTGAAAATGGCATTTTCACAGTGTGGAGGTGAGGATCTGTGATGCATCTCACATGATGCAGTGTGAGGACAGCAGGAAGGAGGACAGTGAGGAGGTTTTAAGAGTGCAGAGCTTCAGGATGTAGCATTGAAGGACTGTGGGAGGATAGAAAGAGATAAATTGAACGTAGTTTTAGCCATACTTGCTGCAGGGTATGCCTCGAATGTGAGAGGGAGGAAAGCGAGTGAGTTGATAAAGTTGTGTCTGCAGGCTTTCAGCAGAGCACTGCATGATGACATTCTCCTTAACCCAACTGAAACCACTCCCAGCTAAATGGCATTACTGCAGGGAACATGCAAAGCTGGTTAAAAATGCGTGCTGGACGAGCAAAGCCCCAGTGGTGTGCTGTGAGAACGTTGTGGCTGGTTTGTGTCTGGGATTCTGTTCATTAATTATCTGACTGATGGCATAAACTCCACATTTACACAGCCCAGCGCTGGGATGGGGGCAGGCACTTTGGAGAGTAAGGGATTAAAAGTCAAAGTGCCCCACTCCCCTAAATTCAAGGAACACATTCAAGTGTTCAAGGAATGCCTGGATGTGGCACTGTGGTCTGGTTGTCATGGTGGTGATCAGTTGGACTCTTTGATCTTAGAAATCTTTTCCAGTCTAAATGATTCTGTGATTCTGTAAATTGAAGATTTGGTGTTAACATCAATATGGAAAAGAACAAAATGCTGGGAGGAAGAAAGGAGTAGTCTAATACAACATGAAAGTACCTGACTGAGCAACGGTACTTCAGAGAAGGATCTGGTAGTACAGTGGGCCGTAAAGTGAGTAAGAGTAACAGTGTGGTATCATTTAGACAAAATCCTTCGTTGTGAAAGCAAGTGAAGAGGTGAATGATAAAGGAAAGCAATTTTTCTGCTTTCCAGTACTGCTGGAATTTTATCTAGAGTATTGATTTCCAAAACATGCAACTACTAGGAGAAAGTCCCAGAAGGGTAGTTCTGATTACTAAGTGGTCTAGAAAATACAGGCAAAGCTTGAGAAAATAGTTTACTTAATATAGAAAACAAAAGATGAAGACATGTGATAACCTTTCAATACACAAGAAGTTTCCTATGGAGAGGAATGCGACCAGTTGTTCTGAGTGTATACTGAGAGTAAAACAAAAAATAGTTGAAGTAATTTGCCACTGACATGTTTCAGCTGCAGGCTTGGTGTTGGTGAGGGTAGTTCAGAACTAGAGTAATTTTCTTGAGGGAATTATGAAATGTGTGGTGTTGGAGACATTGAAAAACAATTTAGATAACCATCTGTCTAAGATAAGGAGTATGAAGTGCCAAGGTGCTATGACAGGCATTATTTAAGTAGTTATGAACAAAGAAAAATATCCACAGGCTGCTCTTGTCTGTAACTGATACAAGAAAATTATGGTCAGGAGATTAGGCATCCAGATTCTTGCAGTAAAAAATAAATAAATTGTAACTGCAAAAGTCAGAGTGTAAATTTGAAAGGCTCCATGACATTCTGCTGCTTGAATACCAGAAAGCCTGAAAACCACTCCTAGCTGAACACAAACTAGTTTTCTTCCTTATGAAGAACTCCATGTCCACAATCCAGTGGGCAGAACTTGTAGTGAATCTCATGCTGTGCCTATTGGAGTGGACTCTGGATCATCTTCATCTGGAAGAAGGATTTATGGGAGGCCCTTGGAAAGGCTGTGTTTGGGGTCTTACTGCTGTGTGGTGCTCAGCAGCAGTCAGGAGGGCTGCTAGCTGTGAAAATACCTGCTGGGTCCTGGCTTGGCACCTTCTGGGTAGGCAGCAAGAGCTCACCTGTGCTCTTTTTGTCCCCCACAGGTCATCGAGCTGCGGCGGCCGCTCGACTCCAGGCTGGAGCATGTTGACTTCGAGTCCTTGTTCACCTCTCTCAGCGTGCGGCACCTGAGCAGAGTCTTTGCCTCCTTGCTGCTGGAGAGGAGGGTGATCTTTATTGCAGACAAGCTCAGGTACCCTCTTGCATTTCCCCAAAGAAAATGCTGGCAAGGAAGGGAGGCTGGGAAGGCTGCAGTGAAAGATCTCTCTTTGTTCTTTTTCTTCTCTGCCCTTTTCCAACCTTGTAACAATGAGAATAGGGCTGTTCTTCCCAGGAGTGAGGAACTTAGCCCATGAACCATAATTTCATTTTGCAGATTGCAAAAAGTGCTGCTTCTCATCCCCCTAGAGAACCAAACTGCACTTCCTCTAGACAGTTTCAGAGCAGATCCTTGGTGCTAAGGAAGCAAACCCCCTCCTTTTGCTCCATGATGCTGCAGTGTTCCCTGCTGAGCCATGCTTGGGTTTCCAGGGATCAAGCCTTGTGCAAAGATCTCTGTCCCTTCTGAGTTTTTTCCTGATGTCACGAGATCTTCTTAATTTTTGCCTTGTATTTTCATATTGGTTTCTAAAGACTTCTTTTTTCTTTTGGGGATGAAAGTAAAGGATGCAGCAAGAGGAAACGAGACAGAGGACTTCCCCCTTTTATTTTGAATCTGCTCAATTTGCTCTTTTTAAAATGTATTTGTTTGCGCTCCTAAATTATGAAAATGGGTCTGGGTTTCTTTAAGATCTTGTGCAGCTGGTGTCTGGCAGCTCTCCAGCCCTTGAAGCACTTGAGGATTCAGGGAGGAAAGTTCGCCAAGGCTGGGGAAAGAAAAGCTGCCTGGATGAGTAATGACACTTAGGAGCATGCTCAGGTTTCAGGAGTGTACAATGCCCCTAAGCTGTCTGTTTTCACAACTTCCAGGCAGCAGCCTGCAGCTCTGGGACTGAGCACTGGGGCAAAGAATGGAGAGGCCCCTTCTAGAGGAAAATGAAGGGGGAAAATGCATTCTGCGTAGATCTGGGGCGCACTGTGTGCAGAGCTCAGGCAGTCTCATTGCAGGAATGGAAAGGCTGGGGAGAGGAAAGCTCTAGCACTGTCTGCTTGCAGGTTTTGGCAGCTGTCTTGGTTCAGAAAGGGGAAAATTTGCCTCTTTATAATCACTGATACATTATGTGTATAGAGACTTGATGTTCTGGATACTTAAACCACACATTTCATGCAGAGCATTTAGATCGGTATTGAAATTGAAAGAATTCATCCAAACACTGGATCTCTATGTAACATATATAATTTATGACAGAATCTATGATCACAGGCTCTCAAATGTTTTTCTCTTCCTCTGTAGAATAAATTTTACATTCTTAGAAAAATTTTTAAGGACACAGATTGATACTGTAATCGCTTGCTGAGAGCTGGGTGGTATCAGGAAATGGCAGGGAACTTTTTGGGGGAGGTTGAGACATCACTTTAGAATGACTATTTATTTAACAAATCTTTTCCTATCACATCTTTACATGACAGCCCAACACCGTGTATTCTGAGCATGGGGTGTGATTTCTCTTGAAAGCACCTTGATGGGTTTTGGTGTTCTTTTCTCAGTCCTGTATCTTTTGTCAGGCTATCTAGGGAATGAATCCAGCTGTACAGGCCTGTAAAGAGAGTGGAAGAGAGCTATAGAATCATAGTTTCTAGGACCTCTAAATATCTCATAAACAGACTTTTTTTTTTTTCTGTGAAAAAGGAATTGTAGTGTTTTAAAGAGCCACGGTCTGTTAGACTACAGGGCTCAGATTCAGATATCTACCACAGCCAGCTCTATATGAGGCTTTTAATATTTGATGTTTCTGAGAAGCCCTTGCTCTGAGCAATTTCAGGAGAGTCTTTTTCTTTTCCTCGAATGAAATAGGAAGTTTCTCTGGCTCATTTTTGTGGAGCAAAAGCTTGGAAAATATCCCAAAGGACTGTAAATGCATGAAATACAGAATACAAAGAAAATGGCCCTCAAAATTAAGTAACTACTGTATTTTAATCCAGTTCAGTGACTTGAATGGACTGGCTTTGTGAGCCTTTCCTAAGGTAAACAGTCTCTTCTACTCATAGGTGGACCTTCCGTGTTTTGAAGCTGATGCTATTGTAGATACAGGAACTTCTGTCCAAATTATATTTTTCCTGGGACAAGAACACGTTGAACTCAATGAGTATTAAGTAGTATTCACTCTAGGAGTGAAAATGCCAATTTGAGAGGAAAGAAAATTTTTTGGAAATAGCTGAAGAGAAGGAAAAAAACTATAAAAGCAGCTGTTAGAAACTGCTCAGAGGTTAGGAATGCTAGAAATAATCCAGCTGAGATGGATTAATGGGAAGAGTGCAGGTGACAGTGAAAGATATACAGTAAATTACATTTATCATTCACCTTTGGGGTTCTTCATGTGAACACTATCAATAACTGTCTGTCCATGTTTGAAAGGGTGTGGCTGGCTGTGAGTGATGGAGAAATGATGTGTACAATTTATTTACATCCTTTAATTGCTATAAAATCAGTCTGTGGGAAAAGAAAGCTGAAAGGTCTCCTGCCAAATACTGCATGAACTGTGAAATGTTTTCAAGCTGAGCCAAAAAATGCATCTAACAAGTGTACAGCAAGTGAAATACTTTGTCTTTTCCATCTTTAGAATGAGCATTGAATGTTTAAATACCTGTCAATCCACAGCTTGGCAACGGAAAAGGAAAGAATTTGGTTTATTAGTTTTTGGGTGGGTTTTTTTCTCAGTCACTATGGATACTGGAGTGTACATTGCCTCGCAACCCAGGAAAATGACTTTGTTAAAACTGTGCGGGTCTGCACAGTCTCCCTACAGCTATTGTTCATTCCTGCACTGTTAACTTTAGTCCTGGGGCAGTGGAGACCGTGGCCAGGGTTAGACACTGCAACATGAGAACTGCTTTTGTTCCAAAGGGATGTTGCCTGGCATGCAGCTCCAGGCACTGCCAGCCAACATTTTAGAAGGCATCTTTCAGCTAAAATCACCTGATGTCACAAGGTATCTTAAGCTGGGCAGTTTCTAGTGGCCTGAGCAGATCTTTGTGATTCAGAAGGCTTTTTGAAAAGAAAAACTTGCACGGGCTTAAAATCAAGGCCTCCTTTTTCCAGATCTCAAAAGCTTCTTGTGGATCTGACCAACTCAAGCAATTGCCTCTGTCTCTGCCAGAAACCACAGCTGAATCAACACACAAAGTGGTCATTGTTATCAAAGGCAGATCTGAAAGAATTAGAGTAGACACTTCAAATGTGGTCATCCCCAGCAAAAGGTAATTAATCATCAGAAGAACCCTTTACCATGTACTACAAAAACAAATCTGGGACTGGGAATATCAACCTCACAGGTTTCTCCCTCTTTGCCCTGTGATTAGGGAGAAGAAGGATGAAGCTTGGATGTCAGATAATAGTGTTGTCTCTTCAGATCATCTTAATAACTCATTTCTTCACCTGCATGAACCTGCCACGTTGGTGGGAGTTAGTGAGAGTCCCCAGGGAGCTGGTGGAACTTGGCATCCTCCCAGTGGGATTTGCAGCAGTGCTGTGTGAAGTCATGGGACAATGCTTGGAAGCTCCTGTGCCTACTAAATGTTGTGAATCAGATCTTTAATCCATGATAAGTAAATCCAGATGTGACACAGTGTCAGAAATATGAAGGTGTTTGTAAAACAAATCCTACTGTGGCAGAGCTTATAAAAAAATTTTAAAAGATGCATATTCAAACAGTCTTAAATTGCCAAATGCCAGTGTATTTTGAGCGGTTTGGTTAGTGCAGGGACCACAGGACTTCCTGGCATTAAACTACAGCAGGATGTTTGATTCAATGGTGTTTTTCAGAAATCATGCAGTATCCTAAACCCAAAGAGGGGGTCAGCTTTGGGGGCTTTTTACCACATATGTTTGCCTTTGGAGTGGAAAGCAACCAGGC
Source organism: Sitta europaea (assembly GCA_013400255.1). NCBI lineage: Eukaryota > Metazoa > Chordata > Aves > Passeriformes > Sittidae > Sitta > Sitta europaea. Next base: position 63,490 of record VXBS01002819.1, on the reverse strand, counting down.
TGAACAGCCAGTGTCCCTCAGCAGAAGCTGTTGCAACTTGTCAAGGTGTCTTTTAGAGCAAGTCAGGCTAGTCTTGGAGCAAGTTTTCCCAGGAGAGGAAGAAGGGTTTCTATGTAGTTGCAGCTGTTGTTTTCAGATTCTGTATCAGCCACCTGTGTTCAAGGTGGCTACCAAGAAGCAGCAGCTTCACAGGGTGGTGCTGTGTGGTAGGTTTGTGCACAGGGTGCTGTGTGCTGGGAAGGCCTGTTGTTCAAGCAAACAAACGTCACAGGTTGCTGCAGAATCATTGTTCTGACCAAGGGAATGCTTACCCAGAGAGATCTGTGTGTCAGTCCCTATCCAAATCAGCCCTTTAGGGAGGGGTCTGAGGGTTCTTGTGTACCTCAGTACTTTTTAGCCTCTGTACTATTGACATCTCAGTCTCAACTGCGAGCAACATGCAACTCAACCATGTTCCCTGCAGAAAGCTGAAGGAACCCATGAAAATGTGCTCAGCTCTTGAAAGTGTCCTTCAAAGACCTGCAGCATTTTAAAGATTACTCACGAAACCAAAAGCCTCAAAAGTGGTGTCTGTGTCCTATTTGAACAGCTGGACCTATGTGGCCTGAGGGGCAGCACTTGACGCTGGCCAGAGCACACTGGAGTCACATGGCTGCTGGCAGAAGAGCACACAGTCACACAGGTGGCATACAAGGGATTTACCAAGCTGGATTCTTTGCAAGGCTCAGCAGCGTGGGGTGAATCAGCAGTCTCTTAGTGCTTGTTGCAGTGCCAAGTGCGAGAGAAAGAGAGAGCTTAGGCTTGAGTCACTCCAGAAGGCCACGGTCCTTCTGGGCTCCTGGCAACCTGCAGCTCCCTGGGACTACCTGCAGAGCAAGTGTGACATGTGAAAAAGTGATACCTCCCTCTGTGTCCATCCCTGAACTGCCTTGCATACAAAGGAGGCTCACAGACCTCAACTCTACCAGTACTGTTCCCTGGAAATGTCTTCCACAGTGAGAAATGTTTGTGAGCAGAGATCACTGGGTTTCACCCTGGAGGCATTGAGTCATGCACAGATGGGAAGGTGGAAGGGGAAGTTATCTTTACTTCTCACTGCCTGATGTGTACAATGTCAGACTTAACACAGCTCTGTCTTTGACTTTCCCTCTCTGGACCTCAGCCACCTCTCCTCCTACTCAATCTCTCACGTACCATGTGTGCTTGCTGGGACTCGAGAGCTGGGCTGAGGGAAGAACAAGCCACCATAAATATAGCAGGAGACAGCTTGCCATAATACCTCACCATGCCATAAATAACCACATACTTCAGCTGCTCACTGTTCCTCTGTGGAACTACCTGGACTCAGAGATGTTTTCCATAGGTTTTCACACGCTGTCTATAAATTCAGTTCCCATGTTTAGGCAGAAAATTTGTATTCACCTTCAAAATAGAGGATTGGTGACAAATGTGAAACTTCTAACACTTCCACATTCAGCCTCTCCTCAAAGAGGAACAGTGGGTGGTGATAATGCCCCACTGCTGTGCAGAAGTGATGAAAGGTGCAGTTCTTTCAGCTTTCACTATGCTAATGCTGCTATTACCAGGTCTATTATCAGCCAGAAATTGAGGAGTGGAAAACATGCTCTGCAGTAATGGACAGGAAGAGAAGCCCCTGCTTTTGTATCTGCTACCATGACCTGAAATGTATGAGTAGCACAGCTTTGAAGAAGGTGGATTTTAAAGGATCTCATTAGCTTGGAGTGCACTTCTAAGATGACACGTTCACTTTTGTTGCAGTTCCTTTCAAGATTAGCTTGTATGAAAGATGCAACAAAAATCATCTACTTTGATATTATTCCATTTATATATATGGACATTTTTTCTGGGTGAGGTTTTGTTTTTTTTTAATGTTCTGTTTCTTGCTAGCTCCATGTTTTCTCATTATTTTAATTTTGCTTCTCTCAGATTCATAATCTACCTTGCATTTGTGATAAACACAGCAAGGTGTGGGCTTGCTGATGATGGCAGGCACAGCTGGAGAGCAGCAACAGAGAGGCAGCCTGGAGGACTGAATGCAGGGGGATACACTCACACCTTCCCAAACAAGGATGTGGAACTGAAGGGTTTTTCCCGTTTAAAGGCTTAAGGCTACTCATTTGTCTAAGGAAAGGCAGTGGTATGGAAGATGTGTTTGCCTGATATTTTCCATCAGGACACTGGAGCAGCAGATCTCGGATTCAGTGGAACCCATCTCTTGTAATAATGGTGAGGGCTGGGGTCATCTTTCAGAAGTCAGTGCTTCTGAAGCTGAAAAATGGGGTCAGAAATGTGGGAAAGCCCCTAGTAATTAGAGCTCAAATAACAGTTGATTTCTAGGAAGCATCCCTCATTCCCTGACTGACCAGCCACTGTCCTTGGTTGTGTTTTGTCTTCCAGCACTCTCTCCAAGTGTTGCCACGCCACAGTGGCCCTGCTGTACCCCTTCACCTGGCAGCACACCTACATCCCCGTGCTGCCGCCTTCCATGATCGACATTGTGTGCTCGCCCACGCCCTTCCTCATCGGGCTGCTCTCCAGCTCCCTGCCCCGCCTCAAGGAGCTGCCCGTGGAGGAGGTGAGCCCTGCAGCCACACTGTGCCCATACTCCAGGTTGTTTCCTGTGGGCTGAGCTGCGTTCATGCAGTTGGCAGAGCTCTCATGCTCTGGGGTGAGGGCAAAGGTGGATGTTCCCCTGGGGAGACAAAGGTCTGTGCTCTGCCTTGCCACAGCCTGGGAAGGCAGGGGTCTGCAATCTCCCTCTGTGGGACTGTTGTGGGTAGGAGATGGTTTTATTAGTTTATACTGGTTTCTGCATAGTGCTCTGTAGGGGCTGCATGCAAATCCTGTCAGTCTGAAGTGTGATTGCAACAGCCTAGCCAGCATAGCTGCCCCTCCGGTGAAGACCGGTGCCTCATGATAGCAACAGATAATTAAGAATTGGATTCCTGATGCACAAGGGTGAGCACAGCAAGGCTGAAGGTGCTGAGGGAGGGATTTCCCTCCCTGCCTCCCAGGAGACAGCGGCACAGCACACAGGGAGAAAGGAGGGAGCTCTGACCCCTCTGTAGGGTGAGGAGCAGTGGGTCAGGCCTAGAGCACAGCCCCTGTTTAAGCTGTGCTGTGGTTTGCAGTGACATTCCCAGAAAGCTACAGCATGGGCTCTGCTCCTGGGTCATGCTGGGTGCCTCCTCCAGCTGCAGTGGTGGGTAGTGGCTGAAGTGTTTTCCTCCAGAGCAGTTATAGATTAAGATAAACTCTGATGATAGAAATAATTTCTTCCCCTTTTAATTCTTGCTCTTTCATAATTAGGTCCTCGTCGTTGACCTTGTAAATAATCGGTTTCTGAGACAGGTGAGCAGAGCTAATTGATAACCTTTTCTCCCCTTTTTGCTCCATAGCTTACCTCTCTCTGTGTTTGCTGACCTGCCTGGCTGGATGAATCACTTTCTCCCCACTCAAAAACTGAGGCAGGGCTTGTGGTTGGCAGCATTATAGGGGTTGCTGTGTATATATGTAACATCAGCATCCCAAGCCACAGCTGTTGAGGACTAAATCATTGGGAATTACCTCTTTCTCTTTTTTATTTTGAGGGAAAATGGTGGCACATGAGCACTGTCCTTAAGTGTCCTTAAGTGTCATCCTGTTAGGCAGAGGACAGAGGTGGAAGGCCTTGGCTTAGCATTGTCTGCTGGGGAGCAGTGTGTCTGTCAGTCCATCTCCCATCACATACTCTGCCCTGAGAGGGATTTTTTTGATGATTTTTTTAAATCCTTACTGCCTTGGGAGCTTGTGCTTCCTCACTCTGGTCCTTGCACTGGCTGGGTCAGAAGCAGGAAGGTAGTACATGGGAGACTGTGTTGCTCTGCAGACTGTGTGCTGGTTTTCACTTCCCTTTGTTGTGGAGAGGAGGAGTGGGAAGGGGAGGAGGAAGGGAAGAGCATAAATGAGCAAGCACACTCCTGGCCCAGGGAGCTGTTTCTCCCCAGCTCTGGCAGATCTCTGGGTGGCACTGGCAGTGTCGGTCCCTCCGTGGCTGAGATGGGCTGAGTGCTCCTCCTGTGCAGGGAGCAGCCTGTGCCAGCTGCCTTAGCTCTGGCGTAATGCTTAACCTTGCACCTCTCTTCTGGAGGCTTAAGCTGAATCAGCCGACTCAGCCAGGGCTGGTAGGAGCTCTGCACAGTCACTGGCAGTTCCTTGGCTCCCTTACTCCCTGGGAATTTCTTCTGCCTTTGTAAGAGGATTGGTGCCTGAGCAGAGGCTCTGCTCACCTGGCCACGTGCCAGCATTGTTCACACACCTCCTCTTTGTGGCAGGGCCAGTGCTCGTGAGTGGATGGTGGGGCCACGGGTGAGCTCTGCCCAGTGGCCTCTAGGGTCAGACATGTAAAGTTCCTCCAGAACAGGGGAATATTTAGGCAAAGACACCCCCTTTCTCCTTCCTCTTCTGCTTCTTGATAGTACTGCACTGGGTGGTGCTGGGAACATGCCAAACACATTACACCTTCTCCCTCTCCTCACCAGTCATTGCTAGTGCACCCCCTGCTGTGCTAGGGACAGGGAGATGTTTTTGTCCCAGTCCCTGAGGAGATGGTTCTGTCTTACAGATGGAAGATGAGGACTCCATCCTGCCCCGCAAGCTGCAGGCTGCCCTAGAGCACATTTTGGAGCAGAGGAATGAGCTGGCGAGCGACAAGGAGGAGGGCCCTGTCAATGGCAAGCAGGGTAAAGCACAGTGCCTTTCAGCTTAAAACCATATCTCTTCCTGCCCCTTTTTTGTCTGTCACTTCTTAGAGGAGAGCTAGGCTTGTACTGAATTTAACACCACAGGTATTGGAGGTAGATCAGGATTTTGGTTAAGCTATATGAAATATTCCAGGGCACAGGGAGCAGTTCTCTGTGTCAAGAGCAGCAGTACTTACCTCTTCCCAGCTCTGCCTGTCCTTCCCTTACAATTCCAGCAAACACCTGTACTCCTTTTCAGAGGGCTTTCATAGGCTTCTCTCTGCTGCTGGCTGTGAGTGACTCTGGCTCCTCCAGGGGACAGTCACCTGCAGAGCTGCCGACTTACCATGTGGCTCACGGGTGACTGGGCTGAGACAGCACTCTTGTGGGACAGTATGGGCATCTCCTTGGTGCAGAGGAGCCTGGAGAATATGCTGGCTTTAGCTAGGACTGAGGTAGTTTTCTGCATAGCTGGTATGGGGCTGTGTTTTGGACTTGTGCTGGAAATGGTGCTGACAATAAAGGGATGTTTCAGCTGCTGCTGAGGAGAGCTCACACTGAGCCAGCACCTTTCTGTTCCTCACCCCACCCCACCAGTGAGTGGGCTGAGGGTGCACAACGAGTGGGGAGGGGACATAGCAAGGGCAGCTGACCCCAGATGACCAAAGGGTTGTTCCACATGGAGTCATGCTTAGCATATAAAACTGCAGGAAGGAGGAGGAAGTGGGAAGACATTTAGAAGTGGGGCATTTTGACTTCCCAAGGCACATGTGCTGGAGCCCTGCTTTCCTGGGGAGGACTGAACACCTGCCTGCACATGGGAGCTGCTGAATAAATCAATTATTTTGCTTTGCTTGCATGCACAGTTTTAGATTCACCCCTTAAACTCTCTTTATCTTAGGCCAAAGGTTTTCTCACTTTTACTCTTTTAATTCTCTCTACCATCCCACCAGAGAGAAGTGAGCACCAAAACAAAGATTGGTATCTTTCAAAGTAGTAGCAATTTGGTCTGCTTCCATGACAAGCACTTCCTAGGATTCTCTCTCTCTTGAGCAGCTTTTCCTTCTCAGGCTGGATCTGAAAAAAGCCAGGGAATTTTTACCCAGAGATTTTCCTAGCACATTCCTACACCACTGTCCTCACCACCACTGCCTCTTTATTTTTCCGTTAGAAACCAGCCCTTTGAACGAGGTGGTGTCCGAGGCCTTTGTCCGTTTCTTTGTGGAGATTGTGGGCCACTATTCGCTGTTCCTGACGCCCACAGAGCGAGAGGAGCGGGCCCTGCAGCGCGAGGCGTTCCGCAAAGCCGTCTCTTCCAAGAGCCTCCGTCGCTTCCTGGAGGTCTTCATGGAGACACAGATGTTCGGGGGCTTCATCCAGGAGCGGGAGCTGCGGAAGCAGGGGGTCAGAGGTGAGGGGCTCCCACTGGGCTCTGCTGTGGCGAGAGCTGCTGTTGCTCCTAGGAGAGCAGGGAGACGCTCCCCAGCCACCAGCTCCACACCCGGCTCCGTGGCTGGAGGCTGCAGTGTCTGTACAGGAACCCAGAAGGGAATCTGCTGGGTTCTTGATGGGCTTGGGATTACAGGCATCTTTCACCCTTGCAGTATCCTCCACATGTGTGCCTCTTCCATTCCACATTGAATTCACTGCAGTCCCTCCTGTCCTCGTTTTATCTAGAGGATTGGTCATGGTTCTTTTGTCTGGTAGAAAGTTTGGATGCTCATCTCCTTCCCGAGCTGCTACTGCGGTTTCACTCCTGTTATCCCACAGTCCCAAGGGCTCTGCCAGCAGCTGAAATTTCTTATCCCTGCTGCTACTCAGTGCTGGCTTAGCAGCTTCCTCCCAAGCATTAATAAGCAGGGGATGCTTGAATAGGTGGCTGAGTAAAAGAGGTAAATTCTGCATGATGATTCCCCAGATGATGTCACTCCCTGGGCTTAGCAGAATGAAGGGAGGTACATTCTGTACCCCGAGAGAGGGATGTTACTGTGATGCAGATAGAAACACACAGTAACACACACAACAGGTGTTCAGGCAGAGAAGAAGAAAAGAAGTCTCTCCTTTGTTGTTGACTTCGTATCTATAAGTTTCTGGACAGTGACCAGAGATTGGACAGAGAAGTTACCACTCTCCATCTCCACCGGTCACCTGAGAAGTCCATCAGGTAATATCTTTTCACAAAGGAATGTAAACATGATTCTTGTTTATCTTACAATTCATGAGAACTGACTCCATTATACAAAAAGAAATCAGAAGGCTTGTTTTCAGGGACAACATCAGTACAGCTCAGTTAGCCTTGCAGTGGGGAGGGAGGGGGCAGACCAAAGCTTCTGTGTCAAATGTGGCCTCAGCTGATGGAGGAGGTGGGGTGAGTTGTTCTCTCTTCTGTGCAATAATGTGTGGGTAAGCTGAGCCAGTACACTTTCAGGTGGGCATTCTTGGATTTATAGAGACACAAAATAGAAGCTGTTAATTTCTGTCTTTCTGCAGGTCTTTTTGAGGTACGGGCTCAGGAGTACCTGGAAACGCTTCCAAGTGGGGAGCAGAGTGGAGTCAATAGGTTCCTGAAAGGCCTAGGTAAGGAACCAGCAGAATCCTTGGCTTCTCAGGAGGGCTGGGCTTCCTGTTGCCTTCAGGCTGGGCAGCACAGAAGCTGCCCAAGGGTGACAGGGCCAGTGACTATGTGTGGCATCCAGTGCCTGGCCGTGTATTCATGTGCTGGCACGCTGTTGGCTCTAGTCCTGGTCAGTCACCTTGGTTCCCCACCTGTCTGGAGGCTGGTGGGGAACCAAAGACTGGGCCATGAGCTGTATCTGTGTCTTCTAAAGGAGACAGGTGGGTCTGAGGAGGCAATGGCAGTGACTTGGGGATGGTGGATGCAGGTCCTGATGGGGCACTGACACAATTTTCATTGCCTTCAGGTTTGCCCTTAGGGATCAGCAGTGGGAACTGCCCAGGACTATCCTAAGATTGAATCTGTTTTCCACTGTAAGGGGAACTAGGCAAGTTCTAACTGAGGTTAGAAGTCCTTGATAAGTCATGGGACACCGTGGCTGAGTTTCGTCAGCTGTAAGGATCACTTCCCTGGTCCTCTTTTCTGTTCTTGGCCATTTAAGAGCAGCAGTGCCTGAGGGGCTGGTGTGCCTTGGACAAATGGGCTCTGGAGGGTGTGCCTGGGAGCTTGCAAGGTCCCAGCCTGCAGCACTGCTCCCAGGGAATGGGCAGAGCTCTGCAGGCCCCTGCTTCCAGCTTTGCAGAGCAGCTGACTGTGGAGAAGGAGCCAGGGATGGTAGCAGGGCTAGTACACTGCATAGGACAGAGGTGGTGGGAAGTGACACTTGATCTGCCTGTCACTGTGGGTACTCCATTTTCTTTTCTCTTGTCTCTTCAGGCAGCAAAATGAAATTCCTCCACAAAAAGTAAGAGCGAAGCACATGCTCATTCCACAGAAGAGAATGGCTTTACCATTTAGCAGCAATAAATCAGACTTACCAACCATTCCCATTCAGCCTGCTCCCAGGAGCCAGCAACCCAGGGCAGACTGGCCACAGCTGGGACGTGCTGCATGGACCTGTGGTGCTGCAGGAAGATGGGATGGCTGCAGGGCTGCCAGGCCAGCTCTCTGGATGTCTACAGTAGCAAGCACTGGACCAAGCACTCTCTGAGCTCTGCACTAGCACGTTGCAGGCATCCCGGTGGATTGGATCTCTTAGCTAGTCGATTCTTTATTCGGTTGTATTTTTCTATTTATATTGAGGTTAGAACAGTTATTAACCGATTGTGACTCCGGCCCTGCCTCCTCTCTGCCTGGTGCTGCAGGAGGCTGAAGCAGGACCCCCATGGGACTGAGTGGGCAAAACTCGGGCCTGGAGGGGAAGAACAGATGCATGAAAGGAGCTCTCTGCAAAGCAAGGACACTGAGGGCTACAGGGATGATGTGGGCTGACCAGGAGGAACTTCCAAGCAAGGGAATAGGGTGAGGGGGAACCACTAAACCTACTGAGGACTTGATGAGCCAGCCAGCTCCCTAGGTGGCTGTACTAGGGAGTCTTGGCACCAGGAGAGGCCTTTCCTCATGCAGTGTAATTAAAAGTGAGTTGTGTAAAAGGCGTGTGGATCCATGGTGTTTTTGTGGAAAGGGATGAGGGTTGAGGCAGGGTAAGGGCTTTTTTCCAGCTGGTGTGAAAGCTGTTAAACTTGCACTGCTTGTGAGGGCGAGAGCACCAGGAGCATCCTTGAGTCTGCTTTTTGGGGGAGAGTCTCTTTCCCAGCTGGGTTGAAGGGGAAAAGCTGCATATGGATACCTTTGCTACAGCTGGGCTGGGCTGGGCTGGGCTGGGCTGGGCTGGGCTGCACAGGACTCCCAGAGGCTTTGGAAATTATCCCTGTGCTCCTGTGGGCCATGGGCTTTGCCAGGTGAGAGGACCTTTCTGACCAGCAGTGGGGTTCAGAGAGGACCTCACACCACGGCAGAACGGTGGGTCCAGTGCTTCTCTGCCAATCTTCTGAAGCCATACAACCAGGTAGGGTGGGCAGATGGCTCTGGGTGGCCCTGCTTGAGCAGGGGCATGGCCCAGGTGACCCCCATAGTTCTCTTCCCACCTCAGGCTCTCTGTGGTTCTGTGATGAGCACAGTAAATGCTGCCAGCCATGGTGTTACACCAGGCAGGGGCAGGCAGGCAGCACCTGCAGCTCTGTGCTCCCAGCTTCTGTGCAGGGACAGAGGCAGCAACAAGAGAGGGGCTCAGAGAAGCCAGCAGCATTTACTGCCTGCCCCAGCCCGGGTCAGGCTCCCTCGGGGGTGGTGAGTGGGGCTGTCCCCGGGTGTGCTGAACAAAACTGGTGCCACTTCAGCGTCACAGGAGGTAGTGGAGGCTCCATGAAGGGAACTGCAGTGGGCTTCGAGATGAATCAAGTGCTGTGCTTTGGTTCTCCTTTTAGAAGGAGTTCTTAATGGAAACATGAAGCTTTGCAAAGCTGGGGTCACCCCCGCACCGGTAAAGGTGGCCAAGATGCCTGCAAAGCTCTGTGGGGTGCTGAATAAAGCTGATCTGTGGCTCGGCTCCAGCCTTCAGGAGCAGATCTCCTATGTGGTCCCACACTGCCAGGCCAGCCCCTGGGGTCTCCACATTCCTGTCCTTAAGGGATGTTTTTACAGGGACTTGGCCTGCCCTGGCAAGGGCTGTGGGAAGGAGCAGGGAGGGATCCCAGGCTGCCCAAGGCTTGGCTCAGCTTGAACTGGTGTGTGAGCCTGCTGAGATACTGGTAGCTCTTGCTACAATGTTCTAACGGCTCAAATTAAAAAGGGTTGTGAAATAGCTCCGTTTGCCTCATTGGGGGGCTCCAGCCGGGCTCTGCCTGCACAGGTCTCCATGACCACTCATTGCATTTATTGGCCACTCTCAGGAAAGTGGGGATCAAGCCTACATAGTGTACAAAATCTGAAGGGGGGTGTTAAAAAGCAGCAGCATGAGAAGTACAATGAAAGAAACATTTACAGCTGTGTCATTAAGGATTTAAAATGAAACTTGTATAGGAAATGTTGATCTCCAACTGCAGGACAAGCTCTTCAGCTTTAGTTTGAGCTGTGCTGCTTCGAGATGAGCTTGGCTCTCCATCTAAGGGCTCTGTATGCTTTGGAGGAAGCCACCTGTAAGGAAAAGCCATAAGACCATCTGTGCTGGTCTGACCAAGGATCTGTGTGTCCTCCTATGGAGGCTGCCAGCAGGTGACCACAGAGGACCATGAACAGAGCACATGCACTGGAGATACCCTGTGTGCTATACACATACACTGTATTGTACACAAACATTAAACTTGCCTACTCTGCAAGTTTCCTGCACCAGAGCTGGGTCTGTTTAGTAGCTTTGGATGAGTTTCTATTCCATGACCATGTGCATGTGGGTGTAGGCAAACGTGCTGAGGCAAGAGGCCAGTCAGGGGGCTGTATGGCTTTACCAAAGGGGACTGGAGAATCAGGACACTGGTTAAACACTAAAAGCTGTGATCTCTGCTCCCCAACAGTTCCTGCCTAATTAAACAGCTCTCACACACACCAATGTGAGCAGCTTTTCAGGGCCTGTGATGTGCACTTGCTGACTCCCAAGCTACTGGCTAAATCCCAAGCTCTGTACCCCTCCCCTTGGTTTTGCAGCACAGGCTGTTGGTGTCCTGCAATAGCTCAGGACACCTATGAAATCCCAGCCTTCCCAGAAACTTTTGGGAATGTCCAATCCAGTTGTTCATTCTATAGTTACTGCTGACAGGACAGACAGGCAGCTCTGGGCAGTCAAGAGACCAGACCCAGCCCCTCACAGAGCAGTCAGATTTGGAATGTTGCAGCCAAGGGGGTGTGCTTGCACTTTGCTGCATGTGGGGATCCCTGGTGCCAGTTGCCAGGAGACTTAGAACTCACCTCTCTGCCTGGAGACAGATTTCAGCTTGCAGGTGCCAGCAGGCAGCTTGCAGGTGTAGAGCCCCAGGCAGCCACCACAGTCAGAGGGCTTCTGGCAGGGCTGGGACTGGATGCTGTGGCAGGAGTGCTGCAGAGAGAAGGTAAGTGGTGGCTGCAATGCCCATGGCAGCCAGGACCAGCCAGTCACAGCTGCATCATAACTCTACAGTAGCAGGACAAGCAGCTCACCAGGGTCTAGAGCAGCAGCTTCATTGCAAGGAGCTGGAGAAGCTGGGGCCCAAGGAAGTGCTTGCAGGGGCAGTTCAGTACTGCTGTTGGCTGGAAGCACTCTAAGCTGGCCCCCACAGCCGCAACACAGCTCTCCAGTGCCTCTGCTCTTTTGCTGTGGTGGCATCTGGCACAGCATCACCCAGCACTTCGTGGTTAAGGCAAGGTCTATTTGTGTGCCATAAGAGTGCAGTTTGGGTTTGACAAAGGCGAAGTTGTTATTTGTGCGATGCTGTTCTGAGCCCATGGAGCAGATTTCCCGTGGGCAGAGAAAGGCTGTGCCTCCCTCAGGGCACTGCTGAGAGCAGCTGTGCCCATCGGGGCCCCAGGGCATGGTGCCCCCATTGCAGAGCTTTGTTTGCACTGCGGGGAGTGAACACAGACTTTGGGAACACTGCAGGGGCTGGGGTAGGACTGTCCCTGCAGCTCAGGGCAGCACATGGAGACAAACGCAGCCAGATCTGCACTCTCCTCCTGAGCCCACCACCTGTGCTCACAGCCATCAGCTCTGCTTTAAGCCTTGCCAGGTACCAGCTGGGGATGTGGGGTTGTCACTGCCCAGCTCCCTTCCCAGCCCCCAGACCCACTCTGTGTTGTGAGGCCATGTTGTGACCGGCATCTTTACATGCATCTAATGAGGAGTAGCCTCGAAACACCTTTCTAGCTGATGTTTACAGGATCGTGGCATGCTCAGCACCTGCTCCTGCTGTCCTTGGTCCTGTCTGATGCTGACTGGTGCCCCCACTCTCCCTGGTCACCTGCCACCCCCAGCACAAGCCCTGTCCCTTGCTGTGCTTACCGTGTCACTGTTGAACTTCCCGTAGTCCTGCAGGTGGTGGCTCAGCCTGGAGATTCTGCTGCTGGAGGGCTGCAGTGGGAGCCTCCAGGGCTTGCCAGGGGCAGCCTGCTCCCCACGGCCCAGCAGGGCTTTGGCCATGGCCTTGCTGGGGGACCTGGAGCTGGGGTGTGCCTCTCTCTTCACTTTCCATGCATTGGCCAGAGGGTGGCTCCTCTCTGAGCCCTGCCCAGGCTGCTTGTCCCCTCCATCTCCAGGTGGCCAAGGGGCTTCTTCAGGGCCCCCATCCCCTGCCTGCTTCTCCAGGTTGCCAGCTTGGCTCCCCAGTGCCCCAGATGATGCTGGAGCTGAGCAGAGCAGCACCAGGAGGAGCGTGGTGACTGTCAGTGCCTGGACATCCATCCTCAGGTCCTGGTCCTCCTGCCTGGACAAGGCTGTTGGAGTCAGTAGCAGAGGTGGAAGCTGCCTTTTCCCTGTCTCTGGATGGAGCCAAAGTAATTTTTATAGTGCAGAGACATACCTTGGGGGCCCTTTTCCCCCGCCCCTGCCGTGTCCCACCTCCCAGCTTGGGCAAACCCAGCTGCTCACGTGGGCCCCAATCCCCCTCCCCTGTGTTCCCAAACATCCCAGCACCCTCTGGCCACAGCCACCCTGTCCCTGCTCGGGGTACACACATGGGTGCCGGGCATCTGAGCACAGAATCTTTCAGCTGAATCACAGTTGCAAGCAAGGTCTTGGTAAAGGGAGAGCTGATGGTAAATGCTTGCGCGTCTGATGGAAAGGTGGTGGGCTCAGACGGAAGGAGTTGCTACCAGCCTGGTAGGGCTCAGGCAGAGGAAAGGCCCCCAGTTAATGCCTCCATCCATTACAGTGGGAGCTCACTTGTTAAACAGCAGAGCCCACCCAGGAGTGGTGTTAGAGCTGCCCTGATCAAGCTTTGGTTGACCTCAGTGCTGTGTCAGACACCAGGGATCTGCTCCTCAGCCAAGGGGCCTCACTGACAGTAGTCTCTGGGTAGAAAGGAGGGTGAGTCTGTACTCCAGGCTTACTATCAGTCAGGTTCAAGAACCAGCCAGCACCAAGACCCAACTCTACTAGAAATCAGTAATGAGTTTTAATGAGTTTCAGTGTTCACCAATCTGTTGGCACCTGCAGTTGCATCCTGTGCATATTACATGTTTAGAGAGAGAAGGTGACTTTTCCTCCCTGCATCCATGGGAGATGCATTGGTTCCCTCTGATCTCTTTTGCTTCAGACTTGCTACTCAGCACTAAAGAAGGAAGGAAGCCCCAAGTACAGAGGAAGGCATGTGGAACAAGGGGCCACCAGCTGGTCCCTGGTCGCTCTTCTTTATTTTGTCTTGCCTACTTTCTCCAGGGGCATTGGACTTCAGAGCAAGAAGGTGTGGTGGCTTGGGAAGATGGAGGAGGTTATCCTACAGTGTCATGTCCCTGCCAGCTGCACCCTGCCACAGGTTGTGATCTGTGAGACCTCTTGGATAGGAAAGAGTAAGCATCAAGAGCAGATGTTGCTGCTGGGCCCAGCTGAAGAGACATGGTCCTGAAGATCCAGGACTCAATGACAGAGGAGCTACCGTGAAAACGGACAACGGTGACACAAGGTGGAGGAAGAGAAAACTTCCTCAATATAAAATCTAGAAGGCCTGGAGGTCAGAAAACCGGAAGGTCTGAAAGACCAGAAATCAGGTTTTTATTCCACAGAAGTTCCCTGGGTTGGGGCCTCCTTTCCTAAGGGTTTACTCAGGACCAAACTTTGACTGTTCTCAAAGCTCAAAACACAGTCCAGTTCCTGAAAATAGGAATGCCGCGAGTGCAGTGAGATGATAGAGGAGAAAGCCATAGTGTTCTAGTCCATCTTCCATATCTTCGCCTCTGGCCAGCTCCTGCTCTTGACTTGCTCCTGGCTGACACTGGAAGTGCTGATTTCTGGGGAAATGGGCTCATAGGAACGGAGAGACAAGCTGGCAGCCAGTAGACCCATCCGGACACACGTGCCTGTGTCATGTTTAGCAAGCATCCCAGCAAGGATTCCTGCCATTAAGCTGTGGAGGGAAAGAAAGGTGGTTTTGAACATGGGGCAAACAGCTTTGAAGGCAGGAATGTGGCTGGTCATTTGTAAGAGCTTTCATTTGGACCCCAACCAGCACTTACAGCAGCAGAATATGTCACACAGGAAGGCTGAAGCTACAATGAATGGGTTTTGCTTTTTCTTTATCTATTTTTAGAGTACCAAATAGTGTCATTTATTTGCATTTTTCTTCTTCTCATCTGAGAAGTTGAGGTACTTCCTCTTGTACTATTCTCCTTGATTTCCCAGGTGATGCAGGAGAAAAGAAAGGAGACTAAAAAAAGGAAGAATCTATTTTCCCCGGTTCTCTAGTTATTTTGTCACTTCGCTGTTCTTTGTCCTTATGTCCTCGTTATATTGGTGCCTCCTCTCCCCAAAGGGTTGGATGGGGTGAGAGATAAAGCTTCAGTATCTATGTGAGAGGGAGAACAGGCACAGCTGGAAACAAATCCAAAGCTGAAATTACATTAGAAAGTCAGATTTTTGGGAAACACTTGCTGTGGTTTTTCAATTGAGATTTCCCAGTAAAAATTACGTGAGTGCAGTGTTTGGAATAGATTGGGAGCAACTACAATGTTCAGAAGCTAGGAGAGGACAAAGGAGAAGGGAAAGAGAACAGAGAAGGCAATCACATTTTAGAGGAAGAAGCAAAGACAGGAAAATGTGATGGCAGGGAGGATTAATAAGCACATCTATGGGGAAGGTAAAGGAGCCCTTATTTTGCACTCCACCTAATTACCTCAACATCTTTTTATCCCTAACAAAGGCACAGACGATTATGACTTCCACAACGTGTTCAATCTCTCAACAGCTCCAGGAGTTGAGAGTAAATATTTGGGGGAGCATCCCCTAGCAATGCCGTGTGTGGTGTTAGGTTGTCATGGCAGCCAGGGGCCAGGAGCAAACAGCTCCCCACACATGCTCATCTCACGGGCAGATCTCTGGAGCTGTGGAAGAGCCACAGGGTAGAGGGGAGGCATGAAGTGCCCTGGGTCACTGTTTCTGGATGGCATTGTCCCCTGACCAGTGCTTCTAAAGTGTGAAGGTTCACGGGGGCTAAGCTGGGAAAGAGTTACATTTTAGATACTAGGAAAAAATTCTTTACAGTGAGAATGGTGAAACATGAACAGTTTGCCCAGAGAGGTGGTGGATGCCTCATCCCTGGTTGGATGGGGCTCTGAGCAACCTGATCTAGCTGAAGACGTCCTTGCTTATTGCAGAAGGGTTCAGACTGGATGACCACTAAAGGTCCAATCCAAACCATTCTGTTTGTACAATAATGGGCTTGGGACACGTAACCAGTTTAAATGCTGTGGAGATGGCTTGTATGGCATTGCAGTGTCCTGGTGTTTCCAGTCTGTTTTGGCACCCTTACTCTGTAGAAAAGGGATTTCCAGAGTTAAGGGGAGTAGTCAGCATTATTAGGAAGAAAAAACCTGAATGAGCAGGGAACTATGAAAATTCCATGGCCTTGGGGACTCTGGAGAGAAGAATTTCCAGACCAATGTTACTTTAGGAATGGGAGCAGCAGTGGGCCCCAAGCTTTCAGATAGATTTGGAAGGACATACAAGCTTCCAAGATCCCCAGTGTAAATCAGTGGAGGTGGTTGGCAGTGGCGCATTTTATCTCGCCTTTGGTGTTCCCTTGAATTTTGAAAAGGGAAAGGAGCCCCGAAGAAAGACGTTTCATTTACTTTAGACTTTAGGAAAAATAAAAACCTTGTCCTGCAGTAAGGAGTACTTGCGTTGTGAGCAGATGGGGCAGAGGGGAGGCTGTGTCCCTCCAGGGGCTGGCTGGGGACACTGCCCGAGGCAGTGAGCAAAGCTGAGCTTTCCTTAGGTCAGGCTGACCCCACCAGGCTCCTCCAGCCCCCATTCCTCTGCTGTTATTACACCTATTGCTCCAAACAACCGTTTGGTCTTCTTTGGAGAAGACCAGCTTGCAGTGGCAGTCGGCTCGTCTCAGAGGTGATCTGGGACACAAACAGCATGTCCCAGAGTTAAGCGAGCTCACCAGCTTGGCAAGAAGTTAATGATTGATTGTGAGTGTAAAATACTGAGGATTCTCTATATTAAAAAAAACCAAAACAACACAAAAACCTTTTCGTTCTGCACACTGATCAGAGAAAAAAGAAGTGTTGCCATGTTGAGTTAATGCAAGGTAAGAGTAGAAAGAGAAAAGGAAATATCTGTCACATACAGACTTGGGCTAGCCCAAGGCAATGAAAGGACAGAATCAATTACTGCAACTTACGAAGGAAGATGGAAAAAACAACCTGACTGCTACATATAATTTGTCAAGTTAACAAGGAGCATAATAAAATATTACTCTGACAGACTGAGAATTGATCAGTGGGGCTAGGAATAATAGCTGTCATTTCCCACTTCTATGTATGGCATTGTGCGAACAGCCAGGCGAATTATACAGCAGACTCTTTTGAAGCAAGAGCTTCAAAATTGCCAGAGGCAAATGCAGAACCTGATGAAATGCTTTTACAGGGGCATTTTAGCTCTTGAGTGGCAGTTCCACTTCCATTGGAGAAGTGTGGAAATAAGGCAGTTAGTTAGTAAGACAGCTTCGATGTAAGGTGGCTTACTTTGCTTTCAGCAGCTCAGCCCGGAATATTCAAAATTCTTAGATTGCCCGGAAAGGCTTGGATCTTGAAGCAAAGCAAAACTAATAATGGCAAGCCTGGCTTCCGAGATGCTTCGGGGGCACATTTTTGGCAAGCTTTGCAAGGTATCACTGTAGCCAGGCCTGTTCTCACATCCTTAGTGTCTCCATAAGCAGCAGTTGCTTTTTCAGTGGAATTTCAAAGGAATCCGATTAAGGCCCTTTCGCATGCAGCCGGAGAGGACAAAAGCAGCATACCTGTCCCCAGCTCCGGAGACGTTGACTATCTCCTCCCTGCCGATGGGGACGGCGGGGTAGTGGGCAGCACAGAGCCTGGTAGGGGCAGCCTGTGGGGAGGGAAGGGAAGTGAGTGGGAATCGCCCAGATCCGCATGGATGGCAGGAAAAAAAAAAAAAAAAGGCTGAAAAAAAGGCAATAATCTTTTTTCACACTTCGGTCATTTAAATGAAGCTTCCTGCAAATGAAGCTCTAACACTCATGAATATTCACATAAGCACATTTAATTCTAGCTGACTCTAAACTCTGCTGCTAAGCCCAGCAGTATAAGGACAGAAAACTTGATTTTCTTTCAGAGCTATTCCACCCCCCAAAACACATACATTTTCCAGCAGTGATGCTGTTTCCCAGGACTGCTGCCATGCCACCAGAAATAGCAACAGTGCCATATGGTCCAAGAAAGAAGCAGCTGAGGGTTCAGAGTTAGTTTTCCATGCCCTTACCTGCTCATGAGCTCCTGGATAAAGGGAGATGCTCCCTCCCAGGCTCCTGCCGCACAGGAGGACGCCGTGAGCACCCAGGGTCACCACCACGCAGTGCAGGTGGGCCAGCAAAGGGCACGCCAGGGCCACTGCAGCCCCGACAGCATCATCCAACGTGGAGGGCAGCTCTTCAGAGAGAGGGGAGGGAAAAATCTGCTCTGAGTGTAAAGGTCCCCCACCAGCCTTTCTGCGGGCTGACAGCCTATTTATGAGCACTTCTACTACTATTTATGGACATTGCTGAAATGGGGTTGGTAATTATTTTTTCTTTATGTTATGGGAAACATGGAATTCTCCAGAGTTAGACTCCCCACTGTACTTCTGTGCTGAGGAACCCAGCTCTCAAGGGGCTATGCATAAGTCTGTAGAGACCAGAAGGCTGTCTTGAAGCATGGCTCCCTTGTTTCAATGCTGTTGAATTTCCATCTGCGTTTGGTGGGGTGTGACATTTCTGCAAAGGGTGGTACTGCTGGGGCAGGTGTCTTCTGAGCACCATCCTTCAGGGACATGTTGGAAAACCAGATATTACTCCTGTTTAGGTGATGAAGTGAGGCAAATGGGACTTTTGGTTTTGAGCAAGGAGCCATGCCAGGCCTGCTATCAGACCTCTGATACTGCCCACACAGAGATGGCAGTAAGGTGCAAGATACCACGAGCACTTTTGAATCCCCATTATATTCGCTTGTATTAGAGACTAAAGCAGAAAATGCTCTTCTCCAGGATCTAGGTTATCTATAAGTCTGACTAAACCCCTTCTGAGTATTGAATACCTGCTGGCAGAGGGTTCCCAAGGGTCCGATTTATCGCTCTCAGCTCTTGCAGGTTCGGGGAGATGTACGTGAGTGCTTTCCAGCTGTCTGAGAGGAATGGCTTAGAGGCCTTGTTCTCATCTGTTGGCTCATAGCACACTTCAAAACAACAATGCAGTTGGTTGGTTATTTAATTAATTAATTAGTGGTTCATCTCTGTGTCAGGGGAGGATGCAGCGTAGAACACTTAGCACAATCTTCAAAACTAGAGTTACACCTTCAAATTATGAGACACTTAAATATTATTTCCTCTGAACTTGGGACAAGGTCTCTCAAGGTTTCCTTCTCAGTGTTCAGCAATGAGACAGCTGCTTCTGGCTCTGGATGACATAACCAGACCCCGCTCTTGTTACTCCAATTAGCTGGTTTTGGAGCCTCTGCCAGGTGTTTAGATCACTGTGTCCTTCTTCGGGATTTGCTTTTAAAAAGGAAGGTGTAACTCCTAAGGTTTAGGAACCCTTGTGAAAGGTCCCCACCATACCAGTGGAGTGGGGCATTCATTTTACAGGAACGGAAGAGAATTCCTCTCAAAAGATGCTTTAGTGGTCTTTCTGAGAAGCAAACTATTGCTGCTCAAACTGGCAGAAGTGCTCAAATTGCCACTCACATTGAGATTAAAAGGCTCAGAGAGCAGCACTCCCTGGGCTTCTGGCAGTGCTCAAGGCTTTTACCAACTATGCCTCAGGAAAAGTGGGTCAGCTGCAGAAAGAGGAAAACTCCAGAGAAATCTGAAATGTTTTATCCATTTAAAGCAGGGTGGTAGAGAACAGAAAGAGGTGCTGAATAACCCAGCAGTCAGACAGCAAGTGGGTGTCTCCAGCAAGCAGCAGGGATGTGCCTGGGCTGTCTTGTTACACATGCTGTGAGGGCCAGTTCTCCTTACCTGCTAGCTGGTGCTCTCTAGCTAGCTGGCAGACGTACTGGATTGTGGAGAGAGGCACATTTCCGTCAATGCAAATAAATGGGGCCTGACACAGGTTCTCCTTGAACTGGGACACCTGGTTAGAATCCAAGACACACAGGAGAGAGCCTGAGGCATTGCAGAGGGACAAAATCATTGCTAGTCAGAAATGATGTAGGATTTTGACTTGTATTCCAGCCTTTAGGTGCAGGCATGAACCTAAAAGAGTGAATCCCTACAGAAAATGGATTTTTCCATTTGCCTCATCTCCTCCCCTTCCCTTTCCCCTGCTCCTGGCCATTGAGAGCTGGACTCAACTGGCAGGGCCCCTCCAGCAGAGAAAGATAATCGCTGGTCCTCACCGCACCACTACAGGGAAATGGAATGCTGCAGTTTAATGCCTCTGTAGGATCCCCTGGGCCAAGCCTGCCCTGACTCCACCTTTGCTCACTCTGTGTGTCATTTGCATGTCCTCTCTGCACATTCTCCACAGACAGGTTGTTCAGCAGTGTTTTACTGCTGGCCCCACTGAATCCTTGAATTGGGATGGGGTACAGTGCAGCAGAGGAGTAGAGAGCTGCTCGCCTCTCCTTTGGCTGGCTGAGGTTGCACAGCCACTTGCTGGGATGCCAGGCCAGTGCTGTGGGCACTTGAGCAGCATCCCCCGGGCCTCTGCCAGCCCTGGTGGAAAGAGGGGCTGCCAAAATGCACTTTGCAGCACAAGACCGGATCAGAATTTCCACTGATCACAGCTGCTTTGAAAAGCTCAGGAGAATTAATCCCTCATGTAATGGTTTTCTGTGCCAAAGCTTGGGGGAGGCAGGGTGGGAGTAATGACCAGATTTTTTCCCTAGGAAGACTCCACTTCATGGAGATGCCACTGGTAAGTAAATTGCACTTAACTTCATGTTGCTGTCAGTCATGAAGCACAAGCTTTTGTTCTGCCAATAAAAGGTTGACTAGAAAAGGAAGGTGCAGTGATGGGGCTTTCACTGAATCACTCCTTAATTATTGCTGCCATTATGCTTCCCTGATGTTTTTGAATGTTTGGATTTGCTGAGCAACAGTTTCTGTTGATACAACTCAGCATGTAGAAACAACAGGGATGGTAGGGAGGGGATGGAACAGGAAAACTTGCTTTAACCAGTGTTCTGTCCACTTTTTTATTCTGCTTTTCCCTAAAGGAAGAAATATGGGTTAGGGTTATAATCAGGTTGGTTTCTTGCTGGCTTTAAGATCCAAAATTATAAATTAGCTTGGACAAGTTAATGAAGAGGATTCTGGCCTACATATGGGATGATGGTAGTGGTGATATTTATAAACCAGAAACAGGTAGAAACTCCATCTGGGTCAGCAGTCATAGAGGGTTCTGGTGGCTTGTTATGCTGGCCAGGGTTAACCTTAGCACCTCCCGTTCCCTTGCACGCCCATTCCCTCCCGTAAAAACGTCTCCAGGGGCTTTTTGTCATAGGCCCACACTCTTTCTCATGAGAGAAGCTCACAAATCTGAGGGACAGCATACATATTGCTCTGTTATCTGGTGGTGGATGTCCATGTCTCCCAAGCCAACGCTGAGCTCCCCAGCACTGGTGATCACGGCACAGTAAGTGGCTGTGCTCCTGCCCTCCAGCCGAAGGACGCTGCTCATGTCCTGAAACAGGGAGAACAGTGACACACGAGCACATTCCCCTCCTCTACCATGCTCAGCTCACCCCTTCTGTACCACCTGGTCTCCAGCCCAGCTCACTGCTCTCCCTTGGGATGAGCAGCCTGTCAGGGGCATCTCAGTCTACACAATGCTGGCACGTGGCTCTTAGTTAATATTTGCAATGCAACAAATGCTGCAGGCTAAAGCAGTCCTTTAGTAAATGAGTGGCAGGTCTCTGCTGGGCAGTTGCACAGGCCGTGTCCCCTGTAACAGAGGAGTGGTCTGCAGCCCTGCCTGCTCCAGTCACCCATTCCCAGAGCTTGTGCGGGACAGTATGCCTTGGTGGCACACTGCACACAGCAGTGACTTGGCCATCTCCCCAACTGCCCAGCCTGACTCTGAGCACACCCTGGAGCCATTTCTACATCAGGGGGCAGAGGGCTGTGGGATGTCCTTCCTTTGAGGCTCCTGGGAATGATCTGCTTAGGGAACACAGGGCATATTTTGGAAAGAACATGTGAATAGAGTAATGTACCTATCGCAGGAGCTGACAGGGAAGCTGGAGTTTTTATGGAAAGGTTCCTCTCCAATAGTGGTGGGAATGTATTTTGCTACTGCTGTGCAGACAAGCGATTATAGACCTGTTGTGGTGAAGCCTTTATAACCCGAAAGAGAGTTCATGTTTTCATTTCCCAAGTTGCTCAGGTAGTCAGAATCAAGGCCACATGGGCTCTGTTTGGATCCAGGTGACAGGGCACTAATTATAATCAGTGATCCTGACCAGCATCACCTGGGGGCTGCACTCACACCCTGCCTTGCCTTCAGTCCTGCCTTTTCTCCATGGAGTTGCCTGATGACCTAGGTTAGAGCTGCCCTCCTGGATTTTTTTTGCTCCCTGCCAGGGTGGTGATATCCTGCCTTGCTGTCCTGGGGAGCTCCTGATGCTCCAGCTCCCTGACCTGTGGACAAGCTGCTGCTGAAGTCAAGCATTCCCCTAAGCACAGGTAAGTGGCGTATGCAACTCTGCAGAGGATCCTGCTCCTCTGAGCTTGGGAGGTGTCCAACCTGCAATTCCAGTTCCTCATTTTCTCTGGCTTGGGCTTTAACCAAACCAGGTTGACTTTGGCAATGCTTTGTGTATCCTCGGGTTCAAGGTTTGCATATTTCTCACTGTTTTTAGAGTGAGGCAGACACAGTTGCTCCTGACTTCCCTCTATCCCCTCCAAGCACCACTTTCTGGAGCTGAATTCAGAGCCCATGCTTCAGACTCCAAAATACACCTAGCCTGTGTTTTGGAGGTGGTTCCTTGCCTTTTAACCGTCTGTAGCTAAACTGAATTATTCCTACACTCTTAGCCTGATGGAAGGTGGTTCTGATGTCTGCCAGGTTTGTGGAGAATTTTCCCTCTAGTGATGTCATCTCTTCCATGTTTCTGAGGTGCCACTTCTGTGCAACGTACCATGTGGTGGCAGTAGTGCAGGACAGACTCTAAATGCTCATCCTTCCCCACGGCCGATAAAAGGAGAGGAGCTTGTCCAAGACGGCTTAAACAATCTAAAAAGCCAATGGAAACAAAAGCAATTAACAAATCCATCAGAGTGCTGTGAACACAGTGACAACCAGAGCAGCATGGGTGTCTCTAGGAAAGCCCTCTCCTGAAAAAATGCTCTTCAGTCCTTGCCTAGAAGGATGTTCAAGATGAAATTGTGCTGTAGCTACTGCAAATGACTGCTTAGGGCTGAGTGAGGTGTCCTACAGAGAGCTGAACCAGCACCCTGAAATTTAGGATTACATGGAACACCTGGGAGTGGAGGAAAAGAGGGGGAAGCAAATTTTGCTCTTTTCTGATATCATCTCCTTTACCATCAGAGGCATGTGGGTTTTCCCACACTGCTTCTGAGCACAGCATTTTCTGGGCTGGCCCTCCCACACTGCTGTTCCCACCATGATATCTACTAGAACCTCTGAATCTGAATGCATTAATGGAAAACCCTTCCTCCTCTCCTTTCAAGTTACCACAAATTGTACCTCTGTGGGTGGCGTGGGTATTTTTGGGTATTTTTTCCACTCAAGCTCTTCATTAGTGATCTGAAGTGACAGTAGGTACGTGGTAGGAGATTCGGAAATGTCTAAAAGCTGGAATAATCCTAAAATCTTTCTGTAATGTCCTTGTTATCTTCAGTACAAGAATATTGGTCTGCTGCTGCTTGGGGTGGAGCCACAGGTACTGTGTACTCCTTTCCCATAGGACTGTAACCTTTCTTCTTCTACAGTAACTCCTGTACTCCAATTCCTTTTGTCCATGGTTAGTGGTTTATCAGTTTGGAACCATGATTATTTCTTTCAGCTTCTTGCTCTAAGCATACTTTTATTGTGTCTATATCCTGGCATTAATTAAATCTGAGGCTGCTCAGTAGTCACTGGGGATACTGATGTTTATTTACTTTGATTCAGGGTTACTGCACCATGTGCTAGTTAGCTTCATATTTGTGGACCTTCCTTTTCCTGATCTCAGCTCCCTCCCCTCTTATTTCTTGGGAAGGGCCCTGCCTTTTCCAGGCAGTCTGCCCACTAGGATATTGCCTAATGTGTCCCAAATCTTGTCAGCATTCCCCCTCTCCTGCTATGGCAGGAATACCAAAGGACAGATCACAGCTGGCATGCGCTGCAGGCAAATCCAAGCACCAGGCACCTGCCAAGTTCCTTCCAACTCCGCCACAGCTTCGTCTCACTCTCCCAGCATTTGTTTGCCCACCGCCCTGGAAGAAAGAACTGTTATCAGGCAAAACTGGGAGGGCATCTTGGCATGGCTGCTATGCCTCCATTATCATGTGAGGCTGATACTGCTGAAACACAGATCAGCAATCAGAGGGAGCAGAGGGCGTCCAGCTCACACATTGAGGGCAATACAAACTTCCAGAGCCATCCACTGACTTCAGTCTCAATGACAGAAGCCTGCTTTCAAGGAGGGGAGACCCACTTGATCTCCCCATGAATTGCTAGTTTGGTCTTACTTACTAAGGCCTCCTAGAATGGCTGATGAGTGTTTAGGTCAGTGCTTTGAATTCACCTGCTCACAAAAACCTGGGATTCCAAAATTGCTGGGGCTCTGCTTTCCAGGCCACTTAGCTCCCACCTCAATTCAGAGAATTGAGGAAGTCTCTGGAACTTTCCTCCATGTCCTAAGAGGTTTGAATTCTTAACGTAATAATGAGACTGCTCAACTTCTGGGTATCCTGAGAGAATGATAACCATAATGCTTTTTTCCAGCAATTTTCTCTGAGCTTCATGTTCATCCTTCTCAGCAGGTTAGATAGTTACATATTAAGCATTTAGCTACTGGGTAGCCTTGATAGCCATGTGGGAATTACAATCAGGTCAGAATACAGCTGCTTTTCTGCTGAGACAGCACAGGGAGTGAGTGGTACCCAGTGCTCTGCACCAAATCCAGCAGGCATAAAGGTGGGATCTGCTGGGTGTCAAGCCCTTTGAAAAAAACCTGTCTTTTAAAAGCCAAAACAATGATATTGAGAGGGGCTTTTCTCCTGTGTTTAACCACAGGAGCTGTCAGCAGGAGCTTTCTGGCTGTCAGTTTCCAAAATCCTCCTATGGCTTGGCACTTGGGTACCAGCCACAATGCACCACGAGCTCTAGAGCTCGCTGAAGGCAGAAGGGCAGCTAAGACCTCACTTTTTTATGCAACATTAAAAGCCCCCTTTTTCCCTTGACAGCTGTTCCCAGCTGAACCTACACTGGTCTTTGGCCCCTCACCATGCCATAGGTGGCCCAGGGACCTGCACTCATGTCTGACATGCCAGGGAGTGCCTGTCCTTCCTTGGACGCAGCTCAGCTCCTTGTCCCGATGGCTGAGTGTAGGCCATGTATGGTATTGGTTACATCACAGCTGAAACAGCTGAACTTTTGCTTTTGCAAGCTTTCATAACTGATGCCACAGCATATTTCACCCTTGACCATCATAACATTGTAGATGTATGGCCCCTGTATCATTAAATAGCCAAATTCCTTACAGACATCTTCCCCAGCACATTTTCCTTATCTGACTGAGAGGTCTTCACAGGCTGTCCCATCTGATGGCAGAAGCTTCCTGCCTTGGCTATCATCACAGAGTAATTTGAGATGCCAAACAATTTTTGAGAAGCTTCACCACTTCAATCTACAGTACTTTGTACAGCTCGACAAAAATTGTACAGGCTATGCAAATAGCTGCCACTTGCATAGGGGAGTCCCAGGTTTGGTCCACTTTAGCTTCTAGTTTGCTTCTTGTTCAACCCACATTGAGAGAAGGGGGATCCAATAACATTTAAAATGTTCCATTTTCAAGGCTGTCTTTGGGGGTTTTTTCCTTTGTTGGTTGGTTTTGTGTGTGTGTATGAGACTCAAATAATTCATGAGTACTCTGCACAGAGACTCTTGCTTCTATTTATGCTGCTTTCCACAAAGACAGTCTCAGACACCAGAGGTGGCTCTTACCTGGAGGTTCCCCCCTATGGGGAGGTTGTATGAATGATGCATTGCTTTGCCGCTCTCTTGAGTGTCAGAGAAGGTGATTTTCAGTATATAGCACTCCATTATCCCCCTAAACAACACTGCAAACATGCAGCACTAGGCCTCCTAGGTGTGTGCATACACACCTGTGGATGGCATACATGGATAACACCTCCACCCAGCCCCTTTGGCTTGGCACTCCTGTAAAAGTAGCTGGAAATACATTGGTGCTAAGAAAACTGCTGAGATACAGTACCAGGATGTCGGGGTTCTGTGCCTTGGCTATAAAGTCGACGTTGATACCACCAATCACCACCTTTAAGAGGGAATAGAGAAGTAAAAAGTGGTTGGAAAAACTTCAGGAAAAAAAACTTCCAAGTTTTCTTGGCTTTGCCTAGTAACTTTTCCCACCCTCTTGAAAGCTCTCTTATTTACAGTGTAAGGGCCAGTGCTTATTTTGACTACTTAGATATAGGTTTGTACAATGCCAATCAGAAGGAACCAAAATCTATTTGTTGCTTTCTGAATCATGCCTGCTGACAGCCAGCCCCAGCGTGGCAGGTGGGGTATTACAGTGAACACACAGGGATGCTGGTGGTTTCTCTGTGTGATATACCAGGCGTCAGAAACATTCAAGCACTGGTGTGTACAAAAGCAAAGAAAATGGGAAAAAGAGGGCAGAAAAATGCAGTAATCTCTTGCAAGTTCCCAGGAGAAATTGCCACACCCAGTGACACTTTACAGATCACTTCTTTTATTGTCCTACAAAGGTAGAATAAGCAGTTCAGCTCCACAAACAGGAAGTTTCCAGATTCTTTGGGGACATATAGCTGTTTTTTCTCATCAAATGCTAGGTTATTGTCTCTGGAGTCACTGTCCTTTTTTATGTTGACAAATCTTTTTGCAAATGGGTTTTAGAAAATCTTTCGTGTCTCTAAAGACCGCCTAAAATAGATTTCCTGCAAATTACATAAAATAGACAAAATCCAAGACAGTGAATAGAGTATATTAGGATTATAGTAGATCTTGTTCAGGATGTGCTGTAACTCTCGTGATTTTGTCAATCATGAGCAGGAGGCCAACAAAAAAAGATATTTATAAACATTTATGGCTCAGGAGCTCAAAATATCTCTCCCCACCCTCTTCCAGGTCTACTCCTGTAGTCACAAGTTCCTTGGTACTAAGAGCTATCGAGCAGAAGCTGAACATAAGGGCACTGTAGAAGGTGAAAAGGTGATTACAGTTTTAGTGGCCTTGATGGTCTAAGACTTAATGAGATTAGGCCATTGTCAGTGTCTATTCCTTGTAAATGTGGATAGGGGGAGGGGGAGAAGACACTTATCTCTCAAGAATACCATGGGAAACTAAATGGAGAATGTCTGAGAGTGTGAAGGAGAATAATCGGTCCCTGTCTGAGTCATCTTTTACTTTTGGGAACAGATATAAATTTATCTTTTGCTGTCAGCAGAGAGGCATCACACGGAGGGGCCAGCAGAGGACTCACTGGTTGGGGTGCAGTCACGTCCTCTGGCCCAGGCAGGTTCCCTTTCCTTCTGGCTTTCTGTAATTTGCTGAGGGCCACTGCAATGCAGCTGCCCACTCTGGCATTGTTCTGGATCAGTGCAAGGTCTGTTTAGCATTTCTTTGAGGAAAGTTAAAAATACCAGCGAGTCTGACCTGTTAGAAGCTTATGTAGGAACTCTTTAGGGGGAGAAAGCAGGAAATACATGCTGGGACTTGATAGGTTTGATCCCCTATACCATAATCCTTTGGGAACAAGTATAGTGGGTTGCAATGATGCATGAAAACTCCTTTTTTTTTTTTTTTTTTTTTTTTGTTTTGTTTTGTTTTTTATTTGTTTGTTTTGTTTTGTTTTTGGTTTTTTTTGGTTCACCTTCCCCCCCCACTGTCCACAGAGAGGAAACCTGTCTTTGACAGGTGGGGGATAGAGGCAAAGGCTTCACAGAGAAAAGATAAGGTGAAGTACTTAAATTACAACAGAGCCTAAAAGACTTAGAGGCTCTTGGTCAGCTTTTCCAGAAAGAGATACCTACTGAGATTTTGCCAAGTCACTATAAGCAATTTTATTTTTTTTTTAGCAAATTGCATTGGGAGCAGAGCATCAGAGGCTTTGAAAGTCCTACTTTGTGGCTGCATATAGCTTTTATATCCAAAAATGCCTTTACCATTCTGCCCTGATTGGTCAGGTCTCCTAGAGGTCTGGCAGCAGAGCCTGGAAGTGATTCTGGCTCTCCAAATCCTACACTGGCATCCCAGCCAGTACCTCCGCTTTCCCTTGACTGTGCAGTGGGATCCCTGCTCACCCAGGGGTGTTTGTCCTCCAAGTCCCTCTTTCTCCGTACCCCGGGAATGTTGGATAAGGCAGTGTGAAATACAGCACAGTGCTCTGGGAAGCCCAGGGACCTCCCAGTGTGCAACCCCAGCAGAGAGGAGTATCCAGAGATTCCATCGCAGAGCAGACAAGCTCCAGGGTCAGACGTGAGGGATTTCTTTGGGCTCTGCACCACCTGCCATCTGTGCTGCCCTCCAATTTTTAATACAGATGGGGACGAAGGCAGTAAAGACGTTCCTGAAAAATCAGGATGCAGGTGCTAAGCTCTCCTCTGCTTGCAGATACTGAAGTGTTTGCTCCTTGCTAGACATTCAGTAAAGTGATAGTGTTTCCTACCAGACATTATCAGAAGAGATAGGAAATACACTGGAGTGCTTTCTTTTTCCCCCCCATTTAGTAAGAGGATACTGGAGTCCAATGATTTCCCATCAGTTAACTCTACGAGCTTCTGTAACAAAAAGGGGGTCACTTCTTTGCCTGTGATTCCTTTGGACCTGCAAATATAAAGAAAATGCCCACAGACAAGCTGAAATGGCATCACAGGAGAAGCTCTGTTGCCAGCAGATAGTTTATCTCCATAACCACATACCATAACAAGTCCTGTAAACAAGTTTTGGGTTAGATAAAGGTACAGTTGAAAATAAGTTGGAAAATGCCTAGGGTTAAGCTGTGCTACGGCTTCTGCAGCAGCATCCCTGAATTCGTTTAGTCCCTCAAGACCACGGGCTGAGTAAAGGCAAAGGCTTAGGCTGCTTCTCACCTGGCTTGGCTGAGAGCTTGCTGGATGGCCCCCTCGATGGCCTGTCCCTCTGCAGCTTGCTCCTGGGGACAGGGCACTGCTATCAGCACCCCGCTGCCCAGCCTCAGCCCCAGAGCACTGTCTGGGAGAGGATGAATATCGTTAGTGGCACTCCTTGGAGAAGGCAGGTGCTGAGGGAAAAGGACAGAGGAGAGTGGGCACGAGGTATAGGAAGCCTCAGAGCTCAAGTTCCAGTTCTTAGCTGACCCAAGATCAGGATCTTTTCCAGCTACCAACCAATTCACATCTGCCTATTTCTTTTGAGTCTGTCTGTACAGTAAAAGGGGTAACGGGGTTTTTTTTTCTTTCTAAAACTGATTCCCCTTCTAAAGGCCCAGAAGCTGTTTTTGTCAACATATTATTACGTGTTGCCTCCACTTCACCAGGTGGAATAAAACATGAATGAGTATGCCAAGCAGCTGCAGCTGGCCTGCAGTTTTACTTAACTGACTGGACTACTCTGCTACTGTATTTTCAAAGCACTTTTGATGCAGGAATGGGGGAAGTGGGACGGTATATTTTTCAGGGCAAATTTTTCTGCAGACTTAAAGAAAGTGCATCATCCAGGGTAGTCCTCGTGTCCCTCCTTTCCAAGACCTTACGTGGGCCTTTGCCATCTGAAACACACCAATAAGTTTAGCTGCCTCCTCTTCATCCCGGACATGATATGGTGCTTGGAAGCCACTCTGGCGTGAGAAGAAGGCTGGGAACTCTCTTGATTCTCCAAAGGCAGCCACGCACACACCCTGAGTCTCCTGCAGCAGTGGAGATGAGACAAGCAGGTGGTCAGTGGAGGGAAAGGGGAGCCACCAAAGAATGGTTCTTCCTTCTACCCAGAAAGAAACTGCCTTTCATGGTTATTTTGTACATCCCATTCTATGCTATCCTCTCACCAAGAGCCAGACACGGTAAGTGGCTAGATCAGGTCTGGCTCACTGAGACAGAGGAGGTGTGTGCATCCTTTGTGTGTGCTTGGGGTAAGCCAAAGCCATGCAGCTTTGGATCACTGGCACCATCCTGAGTCCAAGACAGCACCCTGGGATCTGAAAACGTCATGAACTAACAGGATATAAATGAGTTGTTCTTGTAATTGAGAAATATCGACCTTGGCTGTCACCTGAAGAGCTGGCCCTGGTGGTTTCCAACATGCCAAACCTTAAAAGGTGACTGCTGAAAATCATCTGATTTCCTTTTTAATTCTGAGTGTATTTTAGCATTTGATGGATCTGGTTTTCCTGATCTGTCAGTTTCTGGGAGCAGCATCCCAGAAAAGCAAATCTAATGCTGAAGAAAAGGATATGGATGGCACTACGTTTGACCTCAGTTGCAGCAGTAGCTGGAAGAGCCCCTTGAACATGGATAGATTTATGTTAGGGAGCAGCCAAGTGTGTGTACAGTCCCAGGACTTCAGAACTGTAAATATGGCTTTGCATCCTTTCAGCAGCAATTTCTGAACATCTTTGGCTTAGTACCCATGCCAATGCCACTGGGCACTCTGTGCACAAAGAACAACTTCATCTGCTTTCAGACACCACAGCCCATGCTACCTACCAGATATTCCAGTGTCCTGCCAATATCAAGGATAGACTTGGCTCCTGCAGCTACAACAGCGACTGGAGTTCGTCCCAGCTCTGTCAAGTCAGCACTCACATCCAGAGCTGTCAAGGGGCAAGCAGCAGTGTGTTGGTGACTCTGCTGTACTCCAAGCTGATGAGATCTGACCTCCCAAAAAGCCACATATACCTGGGGTGCCACTGCCTGACTTTATAACTGGCTGGATCCACAAGCAAATATTAAAGGTTTGGATCATGTCTTGAGGTGTTGACATTGAAAGAGGTACTGACAAAAAGAAGTCACATGGCTAAGGGCAGAGGAGCAGCCTTGTACTTCATCTCTTGGCTCTTTGATAACATTGATAAGGAGCATGCAAAAATTTGGTAGAAAAGAAAGAAAAAGGTGTTGTATGGCAAGGATGAGTGAGGTTCAAGGAGATGCACTATCATTGAAGTAAATTTTGAGTTTGGAACTGACAATGCTTGCAAAAAAAGAAAATACCACAGGAGTTGACCTCAGGAAACTCTCTGGTCTGGAATTTACATCACATCTGAAAGGGATGGCATACAACAGGGCACTGCACTTGGGCTGTGCTGGAAATATACATGGCTGAGACTAGAGAAAGCACTTAAAAGCCACAAACTGTACTGTCAAGACTGGACCATCTTCCAGAGAGAAGCACACATCTCTAACACAGAGCACACTCTTTTGAAGCAAGGCTCTTCTCCTCAGCTGAGAGAGCTGATAACAACACTGTGCTTGGCAGCCAGTATCAGGTTATCCAGCCATCACAAAGAGGCAGAGGTGCAGTCAGTTTCTGTTGCACCAGCAAACAATATCAATATAACCCCGTGTAAGCAAAGGATAAAGAGAAACTGCTGCCCCATTAAGAACTATCCAGGGCTCAAGAGGAATATTTTGAAGCTTCTGGAAAGGAGACATCAGGGAGAAAGCACCATAGTTTGATCAAGAAGACTGTTAACTTTATTCTTCTGAACAGACAGTTACTGTAGGACAGGCTGGGAAAAGGGAAAAAGAAGGAATTGAATAAAACTGTGGCAACAGAGTGAAAAGTATTGATGTTCTTACTGTTCTCCCCATCCCGATGGACACCTCCTATGCCACCTGACACAAACACAGGAATCCCTGCTTTGTGTGCCACGATCATCGTTCCAGACACGGTGGTACCCCCGGACAAGCCCTGTTGGGGAACAGCCAGGTACAGTCAGCACCCAGGGTGCTGGGGAGCAGCTACAGCTGTGCTCAGCCACAGCACAGGAGCAGCAGAACAGCGGCACTCTAACACAAACACTCTTTAAGTCAAAACGGCAGAGGAATTCACTTAGGAGCTGGACTCTATAATCCTTGTGGTCCCTTCCAACTCAGAATATTCTGTGAATCCTCTGCCACCCCTGCTCTATAAGCTGTCCTTGCCCTGATAGCAGAGGTCTTTGCTGTCCAGGGTGTTCCTCGAGCAGCTAGTGGCACATTTAGCTGTGACTTTAAGCCTGGGATGGCCTAAGTGTCACATAGTTCACATGCAATGTGATAATGTCCTATCATGCCAGTAGGAATATTCTTAGCCAAGTGTCCATGGCTTGCCAGCACAACCAGAATGACTTTTCAGAAGCCCTGTTTCATGCATGTGATTCCCTTACTCTGCAGTATTTTTGACTCTAGTTAGGGCCACTTTTGTGCTTACCAGTAAGATAATACTTTCTATGGTATTTTTGAGAGGTTTAAAAGTCGCCTGGCTTGAATCTGGAGAGCATTACACTATTTGTAGAAAAGCAACTATACTTTACTAGGAAAGACCATGCTAGAAATTTCGCATGCCATACCTGGCTGAGGACGAAAGGGAAATCTCTGCGAGACACTTTAACTGCATTTTTACTGCTTGCCAAGAACTCGAGCTCCTCATCTGTGAGTCCCACATGGATTTGGCCTCTTAAAATACCCACAGTGGCTGGCACTGCTCCATTTGTCTTTACAATTTCTTCCACTTCTCTGGCCATGCTGAAATAAGAAAACAAGACAATAATCACAAAATTAGGGATGGAAACAATCAGGCAAGAAACCTGTCATGTTTGATGGCCATCACTCACAGTTCTACAGTTCTTGTGATTTAAGCTATGTCCTGTTCTTCTTGTATCTCCCTCACGTCAGAAATCTTTGCACTTGAACTTGCAGAAGTGAAGAGCTCCTATTTTCCAGGATGGCGTTTCCAGAATGGCAATGTCCAAGCTCTGTGCTTTGTTTTTGAGAAAAATCATTTGGTTTATAAGCAAATCTGGTTGTACAATATAATCCTGAAAATAGGGATCTTCTCAAAATAGGAGTTTTCTGTATCTTTGACTTGTTATTTCTCTGACATCTTAGACCTTCACAAAAACCCCAGGTAGTTCAAGTCCTGCTCAAATGATCAGGATACGTTTTTCATAATACAGTCAATAAAATACAGAGAAACAACAGTGCCAAAAATCTGCTGCCTTAGGGTACTCCAGGGCTGCAGACTAAGCCTAAGTTTAGCAGAGTTAGTACTTGATCATTCATACACTGTCTCTTTTAGGAGCAGCTTCTTCTCCCTTCCTGAGCTATCTGGACAAATGTTTGGCAAGCCTTAACTGCTGAAACTGCCTCTTCCCCAAAGTCGAGTTTTTAGAGCTTCATTTGAAGACAGAATGTCAGGCAGAGTAATGGCCATGTAAAAAGCAAGATGGAAAATCAATACCAAAACCTTTCTGTGCTTTCTGGAAGCAAGGATGGAGGGGAGAGTGCAACGATTTCTGGCACGGTAACTCAATGAAAACAGGAGTCTACTGAAAATTGATAAATACAGAGGAGAGGTGGGGGGTTCCATGCAGGGTACAGAAGACAGTGAGAAGAGACCAGGAGCACTCACAGTAGCTGCGCCGAGTGGGCTAAGGAACAGATTTCACTGTTGTGTTTCAATCCTTTTAGCATTACGAATATACAGGAAAAGAAACTGCAGAGTGTTTTCAATGACTGCACAAACTATGCAGCTGAAAATGCGGATAGCTCTCTTTCAGAGCAAATGGTGACGTTATCTGTTGCTTTATTTTAAGGGAAGCCAGAAATTTAAGGCGTTGTATAAGGAGATAACTAAGCTCTCAGTATTTGTCCTTAAAAGTCCAAGTACAATCGTTTCACACTTGAGCTCACAGTCTGCATGCCTAACAACCTGATATTTCCATTTGTTCTTGCAACAGCTTTGGCTTGACCAAGAATACTGATACCAATGCAGCGAGTTATGTACTTCATTCTTACAACTTCACTGAAGGAAGAACATAAAAATCCACCACCTCAAATTCATGGGATAGGCCATGCCATGTGTAATGATGGTGCTTTCCAAGGCCACAACAGCTCTCCCCTCCACCAGAGCTTCCTGTACACGGGGATGAATCCTGACATAACCACCTGGGGATAAACAGAAGAGTGAGTTGTGTGGGTATTTGCAGTAACTACTGAGCTGTTTTATAAAAAGCAAATTGTCATCATCACAACAAATTTATCCCCCTCTTCAGCTGTTCTTTGGGGTGAATTTACAAATAACTTTAAGAAGACTAGAGCTGTGTTTTATGTAACTGCAATGCGTGCAAAATATCTTTACTGTTAATATGAATTATAATCCTCATCACCATCACTGCAGGATCCTCTGCCACCATTTTTGCAGTTGTATGAATACTGGCCTCAGTAACATTAATTGAATATTATTGTGAACAAACTGAGCCCTGTAACCATGCCTAAAGATGGAAATATGTTTTAAAAGAGTGGGAGGACCAAGAATGCCATAGTAACTCAGCGCACTACTCACCATGCAGTTGTCTTCTCACCTGGGTGGTCCCACGTGCCATGGAGGGGGCCATGGAGGACACGTGTCTTCCCAGGCTGAAGGCTATCTTCCCAATCATCTTGTGCCTATGGATGGTCCTGAGTTAACAGAGACAGTAATTCAGCAATGATGTGACCCTGAGAAGCTAAAGGTATCAGTTCTTGCCTTGGAAGGTAGACAGCCCTTGCCTAAGAGATTGCCTCAACTCTCCTGGTGTTTCGAGCGTGAGCCAGGTGTCAAAACAAAATGTTAAGCTGCAGAAATGGATTTGGAGGGGGTCACCTGACCCACGGTCAATGCTGGGCTGAAATCATGGAGAAGCAGAAGAAAGTATGAGGAGTAACAAACTAGGAAGGATTCTGAAGCAGAAAACCTTTTAAATTCGAAAGTGACCTGCTCATGATAGATAGACCTGCCCAGCCACTGCCACTTGCAACGTGCAAGGTGACAAGGGAGGAATCTACAAGGCAGAATGGCGCTATAGGGATATGAATCTGTTCATTCTGGTGCTTATGAGAAAATAAGCAGCTCAAAAAGGAGCTGAGAACTGACAAACCAGACTGGAACTGCAAGGAGGAGAGAGCAGCTTTCCCCAGAGCCTGGAGTGCTTTATGCAGGCTCATGTTACATCATTCTTCTTAGCAGAGTGCCTTGGAAGCAGAGTGGCAATTCAGCCCCAGCAACAAACTCCAGAACTCCTCTGGTCTCTTAGCAACTCCTTTTCACTCTAATTAAATTCATTCCCAAACTGAGAAAGAGGGGGAGAGAGCTGTAAATGTTAAGAGTGGTCTGTCTGGGCCTCAGGGCAGTTTCACTCAATGCCTGGCTGCTTCATACACTTTCCCTGGGCTTTTGGCCATATTCCTCCAGTCTCCCTGTTCCTCACCCCTTCACTAGGAAAGGATTCCCTTCCTCAGTCCTTTGTGCCTATTGTTAATTCAGATGGCAAATTAATTAAAAACAGTACTGTGTTCATGTAACACTTAGCAGAACATGGCTCTGCTCTCAGTACAGCATATGGCACTTCAGCTATATAGAAAATTCTTGCACTCAGGGAGATTGTATCTGCCCAAATCTAAAGACTTCAGCTACACAGGACAGCTTGGGCTGTGCTATTTAAGAAATATGGGACTGGATCAACTAGACACAATACAAACCTGACTGAAACACTAAGATTTTTCACTTTCCAAATCCTTTTCCTGCTAAGCTCAGCAGCCTGAGCTGCTCATGGGTTCATGCAAATGTTCTGGTATGGCTGTGTGTGTGCCTACACACCCCTCGCTCTCTGGGGCGAAGTCTGCTTTGGAATAAATTCATTAAACCAACAGGGTTATGCCAGGGATTGGTTGAGCTGCTCAAGTTGTGCTCTGAATTTTAACAACCCCCGAACTCTGATGCACACCACCATGGAGTGCCCAAGCTGTACTGGCCAGTGGATAAAAACCAGCTGGTCACCACCTGAAACCCAACAGGGTTGAGCTGATATTCGCGGGAAGCTCTTCCAGCATTCAGCCTGAGCTGGCTCAAAGATTTTTGAAGCTTGGCAAGTTTTGCTGCAAGACCCATACGACCTTTTGCCTTGTAACCAAACTTTGCACATTCCTAGCGCACATTTGGGGCAGCTCGAGCACAGCCCTGCTCTCTTCCCCCGGGTGGAGGAGGGAGACCCCTGGCCACCCCAGCTCATGGAGCACTCTTACCTCTGGTGTCTCTCACCTCTGGTGTCTGTCTCATGGAGGGAGGCTGGCTGGGACTGGAGC
Organism: Sitta europaea; assembly: GCA_013400255.1. Lineage (NCBI taxonomy): Eukaryota > Metazoa > Chordata > Aves > Passeriformes > Sittidae > Sitta > Sitta europaea. The sequence goes on along the minus strand of VXBS01002819.1, from coordinate 27,606 downwards.
AGCGCCTGGCAGCCCTGGGAGGAGGTGGAGGAGGGGGTGAGCTGGCCAGAACTCCTGGCCAAGTGAGTCTATTTATTATTAACCACAGGCACAGCTGAGCTCCACAACTGCTCCCTGCCCAGGGTGCAGGGGGCCACTTCACGGCAGGGCCAGGAAAGCTTCTGTGATTATTTTTGTTCACACAGAGTCAGATTTTCCTCTTGCTCTTTAAGACTTTTCTCATTTTTCAGATTCTTTTCCTATTAGATTTTTTTTAAGTGGTGAATTCCTTGCTCGCTAAAGCAATGTCTTTGCAGACTGAGCCCCTTTGTGCTTATTCCTAAAAAGCAGAAGAATCACATTCATGCC
>VXBS01002819.1:1312-19531 GCA_013400255.1 Sitta europaea | reverse complement strand
TTTTTTTTTTTTTTTTACTCTATCAGTGTTACTCCCATTGCTTAAAAGCAATCAAGCCAGAAATTCCAGTTATGTCCTAGTTCCATGACTTCGTGGGTTGTTTGTTTTGGTTTTGTTTCGGGGGCTTTTTCTGTTTGGGGAGGAGAGGAGGTTAAGTAGGCATGGTTTTTTTGCTTGGGTTTTGGTTTGGTTGGTCTGGGTTTTGTTTGCTTTGGAGGTGAGTCTTTGTGGGTGGGTTGGTGTACCTTTTAGGGGATTTTGTGTGTTTTTTGTTCACGGTGGAGAGTGCTGGTTGTATAGCAGGGATGGGTCTTGTTCTGTTCTTGCAAAACCCTATTCCTGCTGACATAGCTGTTTGTGCCTCTTCCTGACCCTGCAGAGCCTTATCTGGGTCTTGTACTGCTTGGTTTTTATGTAGGATCACATTTCTTACCTGGTTTATTTGTCTACAGGGGATTTGGAGTGTGAGGTTGAGTGTTTTGGGTTGAATTGCAGCCTGATGGCAAGTGTCGGTTTGTGGTCTGTAAAGCTAGTTGAGTTTTTTTTATTCTTAGTATGTTGTATGCACCAGTGGTATTGCACATGGGTTATCAGCTCTCTAAACACTCAGCCTCAGGTTTTAATATTTCCGTAAAACTGGATTGCAGCTGTAGCTCTACTTATGTCATGTAGTGCATTGTTCACTGGCTTTATCTGACTTCTTAAAAATACAGTAGACTAAATAGCTGTGTTGAAGAGCATGCAGTTCAACATCTCATCGCCCTTCCCAGCCAGGAATATCAACTCCAGTGTACTGTCTTGTGAAGAGCTGTCCTGATCTAAGCTGTGGCTGCTGAAAGATTATCCCTGTCTCTTGTGCTGGCCGTGAGGCTGCACTCAGCTGCTCGGAGGGCCTGGTTCTGCTGGCTGTGCCAAGTGCTGAAAGTGTGCAGAGTGAGAGAGGGCATGGCTGCCCCATTCAGCAGCAGCGTGGGCTTACACGGGTGTAATCTGCTTCTCAGCCTTCCCTCAAGTGGTGTTTTGTACAAAACCTAAATCCTCACAAATTTTCTTGTTTACTAGGGCTTCATATTCCAGTGAGTTCAGAGTTTGCAACTTGTTATGAGGAGGCAGTGTGGCTTCTTTCTAAACTGAAGTGTTGGTAAACATTTATGGATGCAGTTTTTACACAGTATTTTTTATTTTTTTTTTTAATTTCTTTTCTTGGCTAATACTTTTATGTGGATTGGGAAAGGCGTGCTTGACCTTTTCAGTTGTAGTTTTGAACATACTGAATCTGAACAGTTACGGTGCATGGAATTTCTAGAAGCTTGTTCTTTTAGGTTAAAATTGAAAAAATCTTGAAAACCACTCTTCAGTTCTTTTGAATAACTGATGACGATGCTAAATTAACCTTGTGCTAATTGACATGCTAAAATTGATCAAACTATCCTCAAAAGCTGTGAAACTTCAAGTTTTTCAAGACAAGCAGCACATTATTGAAGCAGGGTGCTTCGATTCATTTGGCTCCTATCGCAGGGACTAATGTGTGTGTTTTGTCAGATGCAATTATCCATCACAAACGTGTTTTTTGTTCTTGGAGACGAAATCACATTTGATTGAATTATTTATGAATCCAGAATAAATTTAAAACCTTGGGTGCTTTAGCGTGTGTCTGGATTTGATTCTTGTATCCATTGTTAGGTTTCTGTAAGATTTTGGCTTGTGTCAGGACACAGGGGCTACAGGTAAAACTCAGTGCTAATCTGCATGGTCCAAGACTTTTCTCTTAGTGTCACAGCCCAGGATAACTTTGCTTTTGCAGGTCCAGGCTTCTGCGAGAGCAAGTCCCTAAATGTGCAGCACAGTTCACTGGAGTAGCTGAGGCTTCATCTTTCCTCAGATGTTCTTATTTTTGTGTTTATACTGGGGCAGGGTCCCATGAATCTTTAGTGCTGTTCTTAATGCAGCATACATTGTTTTATAGCATAACAAGATCATCCAAACACTTTTGAAGCTTCAGTGCTTCTCCCTAAGTCACAATTATCTTCTCTTACAGGTACTTCATGCATGGAGTCTGCAAGGAAGGAGACAACTGCCGCTACTCCCATGACCTTTCCACCAGTCAGTCCACCATGGTGTGCAGGTATTACCAGCGAGGATGCTGTGCTTACGGAGATCATTGCAGGTAAAGAAATGCCCCTGGCCATCCTGCAGCAGTCTGTTCACTCTGAATCCCCGAGTAGAGAGCTCAGGGAAGGACAAATTTTAATGCTTTCCTTTTCCGTTGCAATGTACTAATGTAATGTACCTTATAAAACATAACCCAAAACCAGAATTTAAAAAAGGGTGTATTAAAGTTGAAATGAAAAATATTTAATAATTATTTTATAAACAGTCCAAGGCAATTTTTACTGTCACTAAAAGCCTTATGAGTAATATTTTTTACTGGCAGTAATGTTGATTCAGTGGGCTTTCTTATTATTTAAAATCTTAGTGTAACATTTTGTTATGTACTTATTTGAAGATCTCATTCTAAGTTCAGTTTATTTGAGTCCTTGGTTTTAATGGTGGTCATAGCTGAAAAAGATCTTTGTGAAAGATATGCAGATCCAAAAGGAGGTGTATTGTTGGCTGCATGTACTAATGTGTGATAAATTTAGCTAGTAAGTTTCCATCTTCCCTGATGTCAATCAGCTGTTAGTGCAGATTAACTGGAAGGTGTTTCATTTTTATATTTTAAGCAAATCGGTCCAAAATGTAATGGAATTTTGAATTTGAAAGATTTAAAAACATGTTGGAGAAATCACTTTCCAAGTTTTTTAAGTGTACAAGATATGGAAATTTTTTTGTAGTTGACACACTTGGGTAATTTTCGGCAATAAAATCACATAATGGTGGAAATACTTAATTTTCAAAGTGTCCTCTCCACACCGCAAATTTCCTTCAAAAAGCATTCCATAGAATGACTTTATCTTGGTGGGACAGTTTGAATGGGGTTGGGTGTGGTTGGTTTGAGTTTGGGCTTTTTTTTTTAATACCTGCACAGCAGCATGCTGCTGGCACTGACTTATCATCACAGAAAAGGGCAACAAATTTGGAGCACTTGTCTTTGTGGAATAGACATGCATAACTCGCCCGTGACAATTTGTAAGTGCTTTACCATGAGATAATCAGCAAGCATCTTTGTGGTACAGAAGATTTTTCACGGTAGCTCTCCACCTCATAACTGTGGTAAACATTTGACTGTGTAAAACTCTATATTGATGACATTCTCCAGTGTCACTTGGGTGCTTTGGATCCATCTTTGCCACAGTATCTTGCCTATGAATGATGCAGTGATGAATTTCTGGTGGGCTGCTATTCCTGTAACCTTACCCTGGAATCTCTTCTTGTGGTCAGAGCAGCTGCTGCTTCAGTGGTTTTACTTGCACAGTTTTTCCATCAAGCATTGTTTTCGTTAAAGTAATTGTCTGCTATTGAGAAGAATCTCCTCCGGTGTCTCTTTTTCTTTGTTAAAGAAGTAATTTGTTGAGAATGTTTCTCTACTGGTGCATCTTTTCTTTGATGTCTCACAAAATACTTCATTATCGAAACAGAACCTAGCAAGTATCATAAACTGAGACATGTGAAAAACGTCTGTACTTTTCTTTCTGCTATACAGTGAACTTTTCACACTACGCAATTTGTTCTACTGCTTGTTTCTTCAAATCTCTAGCAGTGTTTTCTATGTGTTTCCCAACAGTATTTGCTGACAAAGGAATGCGTTTTACTTTGTCACCATATTGTTTTCCATGAGTTATTTCAGTCATTTTACCACAGCAGGAAGAAAAAGTGGTGGTCCAGTGGCGTATGGCTTTTTGTCTTTCATTGTTATGTAACAAGCCTCAAAAGAGGTTTCTAAACCTTTGTTGTGAAGTTCTGCAAAGTACTGGATTGAGTAGCACGTGACTTGAAACATTGGAAAAAATTGTGGAGGTTTGTCGTTGTGTTCTGGTTTTCAGTGCCTTGCTAATTGAGATGGCTTCATCCTTTCAGTAGCTAGTACCTCAAGGTACAGTATACACCAAGGGCACGGTTCTTCATTAATAACAGTGAATGTAAATCCATATTTCAGATTGCCTTCTTGGTAGTCTTGATCTCTTCTGTGGTTCCCCTCCCTCCGAGTTCAAGAGCTGATTAAGTTGGCATTGTTTTACAAACAACATTGTTTGTAGTGTGGCTGATGAGGAGCTCGTAGTAGGAGTGGAAGTGTTAGCTCTGATGTTTTCTTGTTGGCTTTTGCTCACATTATCGGTGTTGTTGTCAGCCCACAGTTGCAGGCATCTTTTTAAGCCACTTGTTCCCTTTGTCAGGGTTAGTTTAGGTGAAACAAGATCAGATAATCTGTTGATTCATTAAGTGGGCACTAGCAAACTGCAATATGCCACAATATGCTTAAAGTGAGCAGAGGAGGGTGGTGGAACACCTCCTTCAGGGCACCTACATGTACCCTCTGACAGATGGACTGTGAGGACACTGCCATCAACATGCATCTTAATATTAACTTATTGTATTTTTTAAGGGGAAAAATCCACTAACTTCTAGTGTTTTCTTCCTGCACCACATTGGGTTGCCTTGGGCACCTCATATGGTGCATACACTTTGGAGGCCACAGATGTAGAGATATGAAGGCTTAAAATTTAAATTTGTGTTTCGTAGGATTAGGATTTCCAAGCCGACATTCAGTTAGGAGCGCCTTTTTAATGTGCAAGAACTGTGACACTTTGTTGTTTTTAATCTGGCACAAGCTAAATGAATCACAGTCACGTCAGACTTCTGTATGATCTCAAAAATTCCCTCCTGTTGTCCTTGAAATTAGTCAGCAAATATCTAAGACTAAAACAGTATATCTATCATTTATTTTCCCCATGTAGTCTCCTAGCTGCTGGAAGACAGATTTTTTGAGGGAAATGGTGCCTTCCTATTTATTGTGGGTGGTAGGGCTCAAAGAGTTCTGATTATCATTTTCCACAATGAGCTGAAAGAGGCATTAGAAATAAGTACTCAAATTCAGTGTAAAATCTGCATGAGGCAGGATGCTTAGACACAGGAGAAGAATCATTTATCTTGGCAGGGATCTCTGTATCTGAGCCAGCTGAGGCCAGGTTGCTCAAGGCATTGTCCAATCAAGTTTTGAGTATCTGCAAGCATGAAGATTTTGCACCCATTCTAGTGTTTAACTATTCCTAGAGCAATTTTTTTCCCCTAATATCCATAATTTAGCTTCCCATTCTGGACTGGTGTCTACTATCATCCTATCACCACAACTCTTAGAAGACTGGCTGATCATTCCTGTGTGGGAGTTAGAGACAGCAGTGTATGTCCTTTTTCTTCTCTTTATAAAGCTGAACAAACTAATTTTTCTCATTCAGCAATCCTGCACATGTGTAATAGGTAACTGACCAGTTTGTGACATATTTGAAGATTGTTCTGTGTAAGTTAAGTAAGAATTGTGCTCTTTTTTCTCCACAATCTCAGAGTACATGTTTTCTTGAGCAATGCTGACAGATTGCGCAATTGGAGGCATTTCTCTGTAAAGGTCATCAGTGACTTTCTCTTCCTAACCATTTCTGGGTCCTCGTCCCAAATAGCACGTTCACATCTTCATTAGTTTATTTTCAATACACGGGGCTGCCGTCTGGCGGTATTTTTTTGCGGAAAGCTGACATGATGTGTTTTAACTTTTTAGATATGAACATACCAAGCCACTAATACAGGAAGAAGTGACTGATGTGAATCCAGAGGCAGAAATCTATCCATCAGTGTCCTCAGAGTTCGCATCACTCCCCGAAACAGTTGAAGAATTTATTGCTGAGATAGAAGATGAAAATACAGATCTGGCAGCAGCAGGAGTAGGGGCTGAAGACTGGGTGAATGCAGTGGAGTTTGTCCCTGGGCAGCCATACTGTGGACGTGGTAAGCTGATCATGGGATAACACTGAATTTCCATCATGGCTCAACAGTTTCTATGTAGTGAATTTACTTTATTGATTTTGAGTACAGCTATTCATATTTATTGATCAATTTAAGTGAGCTCCATGTAAGTAATTGGACTGACTGTTTCATTCTGGAACCAGATATATTTCAAGTCAGTCTCTGCATGACTGGCTTTCTCTTGCTGTGTTTCTGAATGGCTTGAGAATCTCCTTTGAAGTTCAGTTTGCATATGGGATGGGAAAGCAAATTACTGGTGATAAAATTATTACTGCTACTCTGGAGAGATAATCTGCTGCCTTTGTATTTTGGGTTGTTTGATTTGGTTTGGGGTGGTTTTGCAGTCTTTCAAAGGTTTTTCAGTGGAGATATGTATTCCTGTAGAAGGAATTGAAGCCTAATTTTTACTTTTGTGAATCACACGGCCAGAGGCTGGAAAATATTTATTCTAGATAGCTTTCTGGAACTCATCTTTCTGATACTGGGACAGCTCACAATGAGAATGAGACTGAAGAAGCTCATCATATGGGACCAGACTATTTGAGTAGCATACTTGTCATCTGTTTTTCCTGTCAAAATATAACAGTCTTCAAATTTAAATGAAAGTAGGCTGAAGGTGTTCGCTCTAACATATTTTCTAATATTTGTCTCTGTAAGGCATGAGGAGGCTATGAGTAATTAAATGAATGTTTAAATTCAAAACGGACACCTTTCATCCAAAAGAGTTTGAAGAAGTCACAGAGTGCTCAGATTGTGCTACTTCATCCCCATGGCACCTCTCAGATTTGGAAAGAGAATTACTTTCTTTCTCAGTGTTACAGGGTACTGCTTGGAGCCTCCTGCCATCCAATTTGAGGAGGGTGAAGAGGAATGGTCAAGTGATACAAACAGCTTGCTAGTATTGTTGAGAAATTTGACTCTGTGACTTGAGTATATGCCAAAGGAATGAAAACTCGACCACTGCCTGTTAATGTGCCACCTTACTGTTATGAAAGATACAGCTTCTGTGCTTGTTGAGATAAAGGATTTTAAAAAAAATATTTTAATCAGAATATAACATTTAGATTGGAAGGAACCTCTGGATTTCATCTAGTCCATTTCCTGCTTAAAGGTTGCCAGGGGCTTTGTTTAGTTGAATCTCTATCCTCAGAGATGTTCAAAGGGCCATAACCTCTGGGTGTCCTTTGTGGTGTTTGACTTCTTTCACAAAGAAAGCCTCTTTCCTAGTACATAATTGGATTTTTCCCTGCCTCAGCTTGCCTTCTGTCTCTTGTCATTTGCACATCTGAGAAGAGTCAGTCTCTTTTTTTGGGTGTCAGTGCCATTAATGACTGGCTGGTCCTCCACTGGAATCAATTCATTGCTAGTTTGAACAGCCAGAGATCTTTTAAATACACACAGTCCTTATAGAAGAGCTGGTGCTGCTTCTTGAAGTCTAAGTCATTGCACTCTTAGTTTAGTTTTACTGAAGCAATTTTTTTTTCCTAGGGGTTAGGCTTACTTTTCATGCAAACTTGTGCCAGATAAAGTTAAATAGTGTTCTCTTCTGTGAATCTTGTCACAAATCTCTGTTTTACAGCCTTTGAAACTTGAAGTATTTTAATGTACAAACATACTCATCTGTTTCTGTTCTGAACGGTGCTACATGATGCTAATTCCCATGGTGACTAGAAAAACTTCACTGAAGCAACTGTGTCTTTATTAAGCTACAGAAATAAAAATGTGTGCAGTGTGTTCTGTAGTGTATGCCTTAAAGCAGATTATTCTTGTCCAATCCCTGGAGAAATGTACAAATACTTGGAAACTTCAAAATGAAACCTATTTCTCAATGTTACTTAGAAGCCTGGGTGTTTAAAATTGTCTTGAAAATGATGAAGATTCAAGGTTGGGAGTTTAACTGTGCATAGCTGGGACAATAGTGCTCACCTTTTGCCACGATTCTCTGATTTGGGACTAAACCTGGTGTCTTGAAGATGACTTCTGGAGCTAGCATAGAAAGTAGCGATGATTCTTCGGCTATTCTTGTTAGTTGTACAGATGTGTCATATTTCCATTCTTGTTCTGCAGCTATTGCTGATCGATGTTCTGCAGTAATTGAGGAAGAGTAGAAAGGCAGAAATACAACAAGCACTAAATTGAGTGTCTGTTTGCTGTTACTGAAAGATTAATGTGGTTAATACCACAAAGTGTGTCCTAAAGTGTAAGCAGGTGGTGTGTGGTGAAAGGTAACAAACCGGTTTTTCCGCTAGTATGAATTTAATCCTGTTGACTGGGAAACAGGCAATGAGAAGGTGGGGATTGAGTCCACCTACTGGTGAGCAGAGATTTGGAAAACAGCAAACAGAATCATAGAGAACAAATGTGACTTTGAGGGATGTTGGATTTGTAACTGATGAGGCAGTGAAGTCTTCTGAATTTTTCTAATTGTTGTTTCTATGAGGAAGTAAAAGTGTAGCTGCTACAGTGCAGAAGATACAGAAGATATGCATGATGTTCCAGCCTCACAATAAAGAGTTTCTTCTGAATATCTAATCTAAACCTACCTTTTTCCAGGTGCAATTTTAGTTTGAAACTGCTACCCCTTGTCTTATTACTACATGCCTTTGTAAAAAGTCCCTCTTCTTCTTTCTGGTAGGCCCCCTTCAGGTCCTGGAGGGCTGCAGTAAAGTCACCCCGGAGCCTTCTCTTCTCCAGGCCGAACAACCCCAACTCTCTGAGCCTTTCCTCATAGGGGAGGTGTTCCATCCTTCTAACCATCTTCATGGCCCTCAACTAGGTAAAAAATCTGTGACAACATTAACTTGAGCAAACACTGGCAAATGCAATAGTTGAGGGACTAGAAACTGAATGGTAGCTGTGACTTTTGTTATTTCTTGTGGAAGTGGAGACCATGGATTTCAAATGGGAAGGCAAGTGGGATTTCAAAAAGTAATTACATACTTTCATCTTATGCTGAGCTACTCGGGAGAGAATGTAGAGCTTAGTACATGGTTTCTTGTCACTTTTCTTGGTGCTGATTTACTAAAATTCGTGGGGAAGAAGAGCTAACGAGCAAACTTTGTTTGGGAATTTCTGATGGAAAATGAGTGGGTTGCCAGGTGACTTGTTATTCAGTTACTCACTTGCTTAGAAAAGTATGTTTCTAACAAACAGACTGCTCCAGGATCACTGTGAGTGACCACTACAGCGATGGTTCAAGAAGCAGACTTGATCTTACCTTGAGAGCTAATATTTTTCTGCACTAACCTTCAATATTTGCTTATTTTCTTTTTCTTTGTCCTAAACCAAAAAGACTGATACATGCCTATTGTTATGTCTTTGCTCCATGGGTATGAAAACTGTGCAAGTATGCAGCCTCTGATTAATTTTGAAGACTCTGTCCTTCACTTTAACTGATCCTTTGATAGTTTTTGCTTGCTTCTCCAAATCTAGTGCTTGAGCAGCTTCTAAAAAGTATACTTTCTTATAGCATAGCTTTTACTCTTATAGCAGCTTCTGGTTATGTAAATAAACTCCAGATGCTGTTCTTCCTGGTGTTTACTCCGAATCTAATAATGCTTTATTACATCTTCAGTTTCTCACTGACTGCTTTTGTCTTCTAATTCAGTCATCATTGTGTCATGCTGGATACACATTTACTACCTCAGACGTGTAATTTCTGGGAAAATACCTGTTAACTTTAGCTGAAGTGAAATTGATTCTAAAAGCAGTGAGTTATTTGTTTATTTCATGTTTGCTGAACCAGAGTCTGAATAACAGTGTATTTAAGCTGCTGAGGACTAGTGCAATTTTTCTAGGTGGACTTAGCCTGTAAATAGATCTTCCCTGACCACTGAAACTTTGATAGCTTTAATCTTGTCTTGGTTGAAGGATGAAGAAATTGGTCTTGAAATTAATCGAGCGGGGAAAATAATTTAGTTCAGGTTGAGGATGTGTGAACTTGGTCTGAAAGAAACTTAGGTTGCTTCTGTTATTCTGTTAGGGTGTTCACCGAGTGAACTCACACCTGAGTGTTCTTACTCCTGGTGCTCAAAATCTGAATGTGCTGCTTACTGTTCTTAATTCTGTTCCCAGCTGCTCCTTTCTGTGCTGAAGCACCCTTGCAGGAAATGGTGATTGAAGAAGAATACGAGAAGCAGCAGGCAGATGTGGAGATGAAGAAGGAGCTGTGCCCCTACGCTGCACTAGGAGAATGTCGTTATGGAGAAAACTGCGTGTACATCCATGGGGATGTGTGTGATATGTGTGGACTGCAGGTCCTGCATCCCATTGATGCTGCACAGAGATCTCAGCACATAAAGGTAAGCAAACAACTGTCTGGTATTTAACAGCTGTAAGTTACTGCTTCCTAGGTCCCCTCAATCACTTGTTACTAATTCCATTTCATTTGAAGGTGCGTGCAGGTCAGGCAGCGAAGGAAATTCCGGTTGTAAACTAGACTGTTTCCTGCCAGGGCCATACTCAAAAGCAGCAGGATTTCCTTATCTGTGTTGGGACGGCAGTCTGCTTAAAGATACCGAAGCTTTGTTCTTTGCCTAGTCAAAGTGGATGGTCTTCTAGAGTGCTTTTTCATGTCTGAAATGGTGTCTGAAGGAAGGAGTTTGTACTCTCAATTGATTGTTCCCCAGTAGTTGAACTATTTTTGAGGATCAAGATTTTTTTTCAGCTTAATCACACTTTATGCATTATGCAAAACAGCAAACTGAGTTTAAAAACCTGCTTAGACCTCACCAGGTGACCAGTGGTCTCTGTAGTTGTTTTCTTCTCCTTTTCAGTCTTGCATTGAAGCTCACGAGAAGGACATGGAGCTTTCCTTTGCCGTCCAGCGCAGCAAAGACATGGTGTGTGGGATCTGCATGGAGGTGGTGTATGAGAAAGCCAATCCTAGTGAGCGCCGCTTCGGGATCCTCTCCAACTGCAGCCACACTTACTGCCTCAAGTGCATCCGCAAGTGGAGGAGTGCTAAACAGTTTGAGAGCAAGATTATAAAGTGAGGCACTTTCCCATTTCGATTGTGCATTGTTACTGTGGAAGAACTTAGTAACTTGTGACAACTTCAACAGACTTCCAGATGCAGACTGCACTGAGACTGCATTTAATGCATACTAACTTTTAGTTCAGAAATCAAATAGTTGTTAGGGAGAACAATTACACCCTGATTTGGTTAATACAGGTTAAGTTCACAAAACTCAGTGGTAGTAAATAACTGTTGTTTATTTAGCAGTATATTGTCCAGTAGTTACTGTTTATGTCTTGGACACCCAGGCAGGAATCTGGAAACAGATTAACCAGTTTAGAATATATGCTGCTTAATTCATTACTGCCTTAGAGCATTACTCAGTTGGCAAAACATTTCTCCATTTAAGACTGTTTTAGAAAATACAAAGTTCCAATCAAATAAATATAGGAAAAATACCAAAATAAATTTATTTAATTCTAAAGAAAAAGGAGTCTGTGTGAAGTGTTTTTTCAAGCTTTTCTGAGACAAGCTGACCAGCTGCCATTGCCATTGAGTTCTTGAAGCGAGTTTAGGGTATCTTCATGTATAAGAGAGTCTAGATTGAAGAGGTTGTACAGCAAGTATATGAGCACAGTACCTCCTTTGAGATGGATATATGCCATGGCTTGTTATATAGGAGAGAGAGCGCCCTGTAATGTGGAATTTTGCAGCACAGTCTGTTCGTTTCCCAGGTCCTGCCCAGAATGCCGGATCACATCTAACTTTGTCATTCCAAGTGAGTACTGGGTGGAGGAGAAGGAAGAGAAGCAGAAACTCATTCAGAAATACAAGGAGGCAATGAGGTATGAGCAATGCAGCCTTTTATCAAACAGAGACTGCAGAGATAAAGGCACACATGGAGAAGAAGGGTGTTGATGTGAAGCCCCTTTTCACACCTCCTTTCCACCGCCACTCGTGAAGCTCGTCTTTGCCTGTCTGCCCACAGATGCATGCACACAGTCCCAAAGCTATTCCTGTGTTCTTTCACCTCAGTCTTTTCTCTTCTCTGCACAAAACACTGGTGGTGTAGCTATAAGGCAGTCCAAGCTCGTGCACTGCACACCATTGGTGTCCCTCTGCATGCACGTAGTGTAATAAGTCACTGCTGCATGTAGGTCTTTTACTCTCAAAATTCCTTCTGCTTCTGGTACCTGAGATCCTTGTGGACTTAAGGTAAATGCAATTCTGAAGTCTGACTGGGGTGTGCTGTCAGTAAGGGTTGCGATATTTTCCTTTCCAGCAACAAGCCATGCAGGTATTTTGATGAAGGCCGTGGGAGCTGTCCATTTGGAGGGAACTGTTTTTACAAGCATGAATATCCTGATGGCCGCCAAGAGGAGCCACAAAGACCCAAAGTAGGAACCTCAAGTAGATATCGGGTTAGTGCTGCCGATTAATTGTTGTTTCATTTGAGAGCAAGCACTAGAGGGGTGCATTATGTCTTCTGCTTTGAGAAGAGGATAGGGGAATATTGACTTTTCTCTTTTCCACTTCTGATAGACCTCTGTAATGGTGAATTTGAAGGAAGCGGTGCTCTAAAGTTTGTGAATGCTGGAGGCCAAGATGGAAAGACTAAATTTTAAAAACTTTCCTACAAGATACTGAAGTAGAAATGTTGGGTAGCATTAATAGGGGTTTTTAAGGGTAAATTCTGCTGGAGGTCAGTATCTCCCTGAAAGAGAAATGTGATTTCTTGCACGTCAGAAAGTACACCAGGGGCACCTCAGCCTTTGGAAAGGCTTCGACTTTGTACCACTTGGTCACCTGGGGAAATCCTTGTATTCCACTTGCAGGCCCAGCGGAGGAATCGGTTCTGGGAGTTCATCGAGGAGCGAGAGAATGGTGATCCCTTTGAAACCGATGAGGATGAGGTGGTGACCTTTGAGCTTGGTGAGATGTTGCTTATGCTGTTGGCAGCTGGAGGTGATGATGAGCTAACAGATTCCGAGGATGAGTGGGACTTATTTCATGATGAGCTGGAAGATTATTATGATTTGGATCTATAGCACCTGTCAGTGGAGTGTGGACTGTTGTCTTGGCTTCAGGCAGTAGCTATTACCTGTGGTGTTGTGGCAGTGCCTGTGTTTCTCCTAGGCAGGCCGATCAATTCCAGGTGCTGTTGTAATAACTTTTACCCAGGGTCTGTCTCTTCCCTTCCCCTCCTCTCCCACCCCAGGAGTGTTGTTTTTCCTCTGTTTCAACAAATAACAAGAAATAAATCTTTAAAATGTTAGTTTTTGTAAAAATGAATTTAACTGTCAAACAGTTAGCTTAGGTTTGTTGCTTCATCTGTGTACCCAACAGAGTTCACCCAGTTCCAGGGTTAAAGTGTTTACAGGACTTCCACACTCATTTTGAAGAGCCCAGATACAAAAATGAGCAGTGGCCATGCAGTGGGGATGTAAATTGGCTGATGGCCTTTATTCTGTCTTTGTACCGATATTTCTGATTTCAGGCCAGATACAAATATTCTTTCTGGAATCAGTTCTGTTCCAGCCCCCTCATGTACACGTCTTCATTTGTGACTTTTGGTCTCTGTTTACTTGCACATTACTATTACTACTGTGTAACCAGAACCAGGTGTGAACGTTCTGGATTTTTACTGTGTTTAGCATGAAAGGAAAATGTCTTTGTGAAAGGAGAACTCTCTATGTGTATATACAGATAAATGTAGAGTTGGACCTCAAGGATGGGGAGACTCTGTGTAAGTTAAAAATAACAAAACCATCTTTCACCCCCTCTTGGTGCATGAAGTCTTGCCTCCAATTGGACATGAAATTGGCCTAGTGGTCTCAGCCCAGACTGAAACGATCCTGACTGTTGCTTAACTTGATAAATGGCTCTCCCTAACGCACCAGCTCTCTTTCATGTGTATGATTAGGGTTGTCCAGGAGCAGAAATCCGGTTAGCCAAGGTGGGGTCAGAGGAACACCAGAGAGGACCCTTTAGCTTTATTGCTCTGTAAGTTTTAGAACTTCATGTAAACACTTAAGCCGTGAGCTTTGCTAGAAACTCACTGTGCTTCCCAGCTGCTTTGAGGTACTTGTGCCTCTGCAGCTGAGTTGGGCAGGTTGCCTGGTAAAGCTGTTCAGTTTATGTGAGTTACTGCTTACAAAGGCAGTCGTGCAGTTTCTGGCTGTAATTTGCATTGAGAAATTACTTTGCCACCAAAGCCCCAGCACAGGAATTTTAACCTTGCATTACATTATTGCTGTTTTTTATTGACTTGTGGATGCCCCGTGATCTGTTCTCCTGCTGCTCTTGTCCCCTAGACTGCCTCTCCTTTCACTTTTAAATGGAATGAGAAATTGTTCTGAGGTCTATAACGTATTGTTTTGCAGCTGCCTTTTGTAAGAAGCACTTTTCCCAAATAAAAAAGTTAAAAAAAATTAAATAAGAAGTCAGTCTGTTCTTTTAAGCTTGAAGCTTCTGGATTTTGACTTGATTATTTTTGTGTGTGTTTCTGTAAATACAAAGGCATTTATGTCACTTATTCTTAACTCCTGCAGACCTGTGTTACACTTAATACAGAATTCCAGCATTGTTAGAGCCTTTCCAGCGAAGAGCCTGCAATGCAAGGGACACATTCCAGAGAGCTGAGATAGCTGATACGTCGAAGGAATATCTGGGGCCGTTAGTAAGAACTGATATGCCTTGCTTTCTCAGAATTCAGTCTTCCACCGTTGTGTTAATTTTATTTGCACTGGACAGAGCCAGCTGTAGGACATAGTCTTATTCATGGTTTCCTGTTGTAATGCTGTTTGGACAGCAAGTCCAAGCACTACTACAGGCTACTTCCTGAGACTCCTTGTGCTTGCAGCCTCAGTGTGTTCAGATAGAAGCATTTTTCTGCAGAAATACACAAAGTTGGACGTAAACTGCTAGAAGCATATTCAGATGCTGGGGGACATGATTTTTAAGAAGTTTTAAGTGAACAGAGTAAAGGCATTTCTGGTTGGTTTGGTTTTTTCCCCTGGGACCAAGTAGCAGACAGAGGAAAGGAATGTCATTTTAGCAAATGACACTTTAAACTGATAAAAGGGAGAAAACAAAAAAATTCAAGCCTCCCTGCCCTACATGGTTGAACATAAGCTGTTACATCCTATTGGAAAGCTTCGTTCAAATGTGAGTTTGTAACAAAGCTGTGTTCCGACAAGATGGAAAAAGGTAATGAACTTACCAGCCAGAGCACACATGTGAGCATGTTTTCATGAGTGGTTAGGAGTGGTGTGCTTACTCCTTGCCTGGGTGTACGTGTGGCACAGTGGTGGCTGCTGGTGCTTCTAAAGCTCCCTCCTGTAGTGTTAGAGGCGGGGCTGAGAGTACCCAGAAGAGTGCTGAGCTGTGGTGGAGGCTGTTGGGTGGAGCTGCCCGGCCACTGCCGTGTTCACGTGCAGCATGACAAGCGTTCTCTTGTTTTGAGCTGTGCTGTGGTTCCTGTTGTGCAGGTTCAGGAACTGCCTGTGTTTGTCCCCAGGCCAGCGCTGCTGGGAGCCGCTTCCCGTCCGAGCCGTGCTGTGCCAGGCTTGTTTCCAGGCTGGCTGGAGCATTGGGATTGCCACCCCACCAACCCCAGGCTGGGACAGCTGGAAATAGCAGGGCCTCTGAAATTGGTATGTTAGTAGGCTGCTATGTTTTTCCTCGGTGAGTACAGGAATAAATTCAGTAGAATTAAGCTTAAAATGTCAGAAGATGGAGGGTGACAACTTAGGCTGTGCTATATTCTCTTCAAGGAAATACTTTTAAGGTACAGAAACTGAAGAGGCCACTGAGTGTCAGGATGGAAAAGGTATAAAGTCTCCCTAAACTTCCACCAGTAGAATCTTAATTTCAAATAAAAATAGTCTTTTAGAATCTTTTAGGAAAAGATGCATGCTGTCACTTGAGGTGCCTTGACTTTACTCCCTAGCCCAGAATATATACATTTCGTTTGACAGAGACCTTTGCCTCTTGTGGAAAGTGCAGAGTAAGTGGTGCTACCTGTTCTCCCTTCTCTGAATGTGATCATACAACTAAAGAGCACTTGTTAAAACTTCTGCTGCTTTAGTTCAAATTGTGGTAGCACAGCTGACCTTTGTGGCCCAAGGTGGGTTGTAATCTTTGAGGAAATACCCGGTTCATTTAATGAAAGACCAAGTAAATTTCCTGCTACTGCAGGTACAGAGCAGATTTTTATTTGGAGGGTACCATGAGCAATGGGTGTCTCACATTTGGAACAAAACTTGTGTAGATGAAATTATTAATGCTGCAGCAACTTAAAATGAGGGAATCCACATGTAATCCTTTAGGATCAAGGTACAATACAGGACTGCTGCTGGAATCAAGTAGCTACAAAGTCAGTTTAATAGCTAGCATTAGAAAGGCATTAAACTGTAGTTGAGTTGAGCCTCACTTCAGGTTAGCAAAACTAGACTTAGAGTGAAAACTGTATAAGCAGTGATGTTCATGGACACAGCAATAGGAAGGAAATGCAGGATTGCAAATATGCTGAACTCTGGTTATTCATGGATGTGCTGTTTGTCACTCGTCACACCAGTCAGCCCAGCTTGATGTGACTGCATTGACAGAGCTGTGCAGGCAGCACGTGAAGGTTGATTTACAACAGCAGTATTGGAAAAAGTGCCCTGCCCATCTGAAACGGAATTCCTATTTCAAGGTGAAGTACTCTTAAGGACAAAGGGGCTCTTGGCCTCTCTACAACTATTCTCAAAAGAGTGTGGTATCTCAGCATGGCCTGCAGGTGTAGTGCCAGTTCTTAACACAGTTGCTTAAGAGAGGTGCTTGAAAATTATTTCAGGAGCCAGTTTGCTGAGCTATGACTATTTGGGCCCCTCACACACACTTGCAGGCAAACGTGGGTTCTGGGAGTCGAGAGCCAGGAAAATGGCTGTTGGCACCCAGGTGGGGAACGGGCACCTGCAACCGCTGCGGTTGGAGCAATCACCTGGCTGCTTCGGCCCCACCGCCCTCGGCCCCGCCCTCCAAAGCCCCCTGGTTTGCTCCCCCTGACCCTGGCCTGGGACCCCCTTGGGACCCCCAGCCAAGTGTGGGACCCCCTCAATGTCGCCCCAGGGAACATTTTGGGGGGATGTGGTGGGATCCTGGGAAGGCTTTTGAGGGGGGTTGGGGGGTACTGTAGGGGTTTTGGGGATCCTGGGGTGGATTTTTTGGTGTTTTTTTTGGGTGTGTTTTTTTGGCACCCCAAAAATCGAGTGTTGAAAGGGGGTCCCACCCCCCAAAAATCCCAAATTTTGGCGTTCCTTCCCCAGCACGGTTCAGGGGCTCTGTCTCCCCCTGCCCCTCACAGCAGCACGGTTTGGGGTTTCCGTGCACTCCTCGACTGGGATTCGTATCTCTACGGTCGCTGATGCCACTGATGTTCCTGACCTCCACTGCTCGACANCCCTGTATTATTCTGTACTTAGATTTGCTGCTGCATTTTGATGTATTGCTCTGTATCTAATTTGGACTTTTACCAGTGTTTATGTGGAGTATGTTTACGCTTCCATGTGTGTCTCTACTTGCATTTGTAGAAATTGGTTTCCCTGTGTTTTGCTGAAGTGTCAATAGTCAATAAAGTTCATTCAATAAAATTGAACCACCCCTAATAAAGGTCATCCCCTGGCCGCCCCCGGCTCCTGTCTTTATTTGGTGTGGTTTTGTCATTAATTTCACCATATTTCTTGCTTTGCTTTTCGCTTTACTTTTCAATCTATTCTGCACTTTACTTTTCTGTTTCCCAAGTTATTTCTCTCTGTGTCTTTGTTTCTGTTTCTCACTGTTTCTGTTTCACTCTCTTTCTCTCTATTTCTTTTTCACTCTAACTCTGTTCATCTCTGACCATGTTTCTCTGTCTATCCAGCCCTTTTTCTCTCCAACTCCAACCCTGTTTCTTCTTGTCGTCCCATTTTCCACTTTTCATCTTTTTCTCTTGCTCTTTTCCTTTCTTTCTCTCGCTCTCTCCCACTTTTCTTTCTCTCTCTAGTATATTTGTACCCTTTTCTCTCCCCTTTTTTGCTCTCTTTTTACTCTCACTCTCTCAACCTCTTTTTTTCCTCCCTCTTTCCCTCTGCCCCCTTTTTTCTCCATCTTTTCCTCTTTCTCTCTCCTCTCTTTTCCTCTACCCCTTTTTCTCTCTCTACCTGTTTTTCTCTCCCTCTCTCTCTCCCTGTCTTTACTGTGTCTCTACCCCTTTTTCTCTCCCTCTCTCCTCTTTCTTCCCTCTTTCTCTCTCTTTTTCTCCCCATTTTTCCTCTCTGTCTTTT